>VMOF01000369.1:34818161-35204280 GCA_011764245.1 Trialeurodes vaporariorum | reverse complement strand
TCCCGCAAATCTCTCCATCCTTTTCTATCGCATTCGTGCAAATGGGCAAAGAAAAGAAAGAAAGACACATTTCTGGCCACGGCTACTACTCCCGAGCCCGAGGCTATCTGCGGGGGATGGGAGAGAAGCGGGAAGCTCAGCGGACCGTATTCCGTTTCCGACAGTCAAAGAGTAACTTCCATATTCACGTTATTTGAGGCGAGTAAACATGACTCTTTTCACACACTGACTCACTGACTCACTGTCAAACACATACATACAGTCGGTCATGAGCCACACGGTATACAATACACACACACACACACATACACGTACACATATACTTACGATGAGCTCATTCATTCTCACGTTTACGCTCACCGATATACGATGATGCGATGCGGAGTGATAAGGTGCATATAGTACGTGGACACAGCCTCCCGAAATGTAAACAATTCGGACGTGGGTCGTCGGTGTGAGTTCGGACAGATGCGTCTTCGTGTTCACTCGTCCGTTTCCGAGCTCACTCGGATCCGATTCAGATTCTCCTTTCATCAAGTCGCGGTTTTCGTAAACAATTTTTCATTGATAAGTAATGTAAACAAAGATCCATCGTTGCCACAGATCAAAATACTTGATACTTATTTTAATTCTATAGTTTATGAATTATGACTCATCGAGAAAAAATCCGTCGCCTGCAAGATGACTCGCTTTGTTGATCGTAAAGATCTGTTTTTTATAAATGACGGGCGGGGGCGATCCTGGACCGCGGTTGACAATTTGCAAAAAAACGCATTGTGGATCAGCTGTATGCAGAAATGTAGGTATTCTTATCGTGTTACGGCCATTGATGAAGATTTAGACGAACAGCAAAGTGAATTTATTTGAATGAAAAAGAAAATCACTGTCCAATTTTTAGTGAATCTTCTTAAACTCGAAAAAAAAAAAAAAAAAAAAAAAAAACTATTGGTCGATGCTTTAGCTTGAAAGATTTTATTTTTGGATTTTCGAGAAAAATAATCGAACTTTTAGAGAAGTTTTACCAAAAAATGAAAAAAAAAATCCCTGAAGTCTAACAATTTTTCCGGGTGCACAACGATACAATCATCTGTTGTCTACGAAGGAATACTTTTTAACCATTTCACGACCATAATAATTGATTTACAAAACAACGCTGGATCGTTGCGAAATTGAGTGCAGGGTAGTTAAGTGTTCCTGCTCAGCCTTGTACAGTGGTGTAGCCAGGAATTTTCCGGGGGGGGGGGGGTCGGAGGTCCGAAAATTGTCATGGGGGGTCCAAAGATACTAATTTGGTCAAATTTGTCTGAAAACGCAAAAAATTACCTTTTTTTTAGGACAAATGTTAACACCAATTGGTGTCACCCCCTTGGCTACGCCACTGGCGGTGTTCACCTACCCATCAAATTGAAGGAGCTCAACAACACATTGTTTTGGAGCTCCTTAAATTGACGCTAAGGAATACAATGAAATTTGATGTGACAGATCTTGCCACGAAAGCAAATATACTAGTTGTAGTCTCCGGTCAACAGAAAAGTCTACTGTTATACCATCAAAACTCCGCAGTCATCATATAATTTTTTTTTCTTTTCCAAATTTGCAAGAACTATGTTACAATACTAGATTTCTGGTATCAGAGCTAGAATTCCAGCATCATTATCAGAAATTTCTTCACTTGACTTATCGTAGCTAGTGCTTCTGGTTATCTTCTTTTTTGGTGGAGTTCACTCGAAATTTTCTTCTGTAAGGGCGATAACTTAGTAAAAACTCCTCATACTTTAAATATTTCAGTGTAGGAGCACCTAGACCTTATTTGCTTCGAATCCATGCATTTTTCCTAGATCTATCATGTAACACTGAGTTTTCTAATTTCGTTTTCTCTTTCTTTGTTTCAGGTAAGGAAAATTCAATTTTGAACGTTTGCTTGAATTTCAAGACAGTCTCGATACCTAATTTGAAAGTCGGTGAGTTAAGAGTCGCACCAATGGATCTGTTGCAAACTTTTGCTGCAGGCTTATTAATAGTTGATTATGATTATGGGGTCAAATCGTGTAAAAATAACGATTAGTGCACTAAAAAAATTCTAAATCCACTCCCAAACTCTTAAATTGCTTCCAAACGCGATACCGTAATGGCGGCCGTTGCCGCCGATTACATTGGGTTTCCCTATCTCCATCAACTCCATCTTCACGAGGTGTTATCGCGCGACACCGCGCAAGAAGAAGAAGAAGCATGCAAGTGCCATAAGATTTAGGTGGCAGCGGCCACCATTATGATGTCGCGTTTGAAAGCATTTTATGAGTTTGGGAGTGGGTTTCGTGATTTTTTAGTGCGCTAATCGTTATTTTTACGAGGTTTTACCCCATTTTCAGCTATTAATGAGCCTCTAGTAAAAGTTTGCAACAGCTCCATTGGGACGAGCTTTTTCAAATTGTTCAACGTTTATAAAAATTATTCAAACTTTCAAACTTATTACTTTTACTTAGCATCGTAAACATGCAACTTAGCTCCTTAGTCGTTTGACTTAGCACCGTAATCGTTCAATTTAACACAGAAATCATTCAATCTTAACACCGTAAACATTTAACTTAGCACCGTTAAGCAACAGTTTTCGGTGCGCGTCTCGGAAATATATAAAGTACTCAACAGACTGAATAATTGTTTTTCAACGATTTGACAGCGCTGCGTCCGAAACCCAGTGAACGATATTTTGCATTGGAGTAGGTAAGTAACACGCAGTCTCGTTGTTTTCTCGCTTACATAAAACCTTGGAACGGTTTTTATTCTTCTCACTTTTTTTGGATCGATGTAATTTCAATTTTAATGTAACAGCTCCTTGAAATGTATTTTTATTGCGGTATCCGATCAGTTTCAAGCCGGAAAAGAACCGATTCCCGCGTGTAGGTAATACTCGCATTTCATTTTGATACGTTTTGTTTTCTTGTCAACGCGTGCCCGTGCGTCGCGACGCGTCGCGCGTCGAGCTGTCCAATGGTCATGCTTAATATGACGCGCGCGTTTTCGTCTAGTTTTCCGTTACGTTGAATGGGTATTTGTTGCAGGCTCTAAAAATATATTTAGATAAACAGTGTAGTTAAAAAAAATACAGTTTGACTCCTAACCTCAACATTTTTAAACTGTACCCCTAAAATTTTCAATACATTTTAGACAATAATACAAAGAACTGAGCATTTTTATTTAATCCATGTACAAGTATGAACTATTTTTTTGTTTGCGTTTAAAGGGTTTGTTCCAGGTTCTAAAATATCTTTAGATAGACAGTGTAGTTAAAAAAAAGTACACTCTGTCCCCGAACCTCAACATTTGCAAACAGTGACCCCAAAAAATGTAAATACATTTTCGAAAATAACGCATAAAACAGAACAGTTTCGCTTAAACCGCGTACATGTTTGTACTGTATTTTGTTTGCGGCGTTGAATCATTGAGTGGGTCTATTGCGCAGGATTTAACATATTTAGCTCAACAGTGTTTAAGAGACACTTGCGTCCCTTATTTAAAAATTATTTCCAAGTATAACAGCGACCCCCAAAACTATCGATACATTTTCGTAAATAACACGAAAAACTAAGCATTTTTACTCCAATCGTGTACTATGGCTTTCAAAAGAAAGTACCTCCGTCGACATTTTTACTGTTTTAAATCTTGGCCATCTTTAAACTATTTTGCGGGCTTCAAGTGCGGTTAAAGACTAACCAGAACGCCCCTTGTAAAGTACGTCTTGAAAAATCGAAATTTTCATCGAAATTAAAGGACAAATTTAACAGTAAGAATTTCGAGGAGGGTACTTTCTTTTGAAAGTCATAGTACATACAAGTTTTTGTTTTTGTTTTCGACCCCTATTTTAAGAATCCAAAACTCTTGTTAAAAAATCGTGAAATCAAAATTTGAGGCGCAAAATGCCCATTAAAACAAGTTTCTTTGGAAAATTATACTCGTACTCCCATATACCTCTTCGGTTTGTATGGAACCATTCGATTCAACGTACCTACTTCAGGCACCAGAATAAATGAACCAACAAAATGATCAAAAAAGTAATTTCCTATCAAAGCCCAGCGATGCAGTAAGTTGGCAACAACCCATATTTTGTTTGCTGACTTTGGTGGATCTGTTTTGAGCCAATTACTTAGATCGTGCTAATGGCGCTCTTTTGGATTTACCTATTTTAATTTTAGCTTGGTAGTGATCGCATTGGTAGTTGTATCTGTATAGTAGTTTATACACTACTCCTTTGCCTTCCCTTCTTTACTTAACTCTTTACTGCGCGATTTTTTTTTCGTTCGAAAACATGATTTTTCAATTGATTTTGACTCAAAATGAAAGGAAAAAATAGTGAATAAATTTCTAGCATTAATTCTTGCGCCCAAGAGATCTGCAAAGTACTAAATTTAACATGGGCCAGTATAGGGAGAAAATCAAGGTCAAACGGTTAAATATGTTTTCTAATGCTCAGATGGCGCCGAACGTAAGGCCCTGCTTTGTCAGACTTCGGTGAAAAATCGAAACTTTTCCTCAATATGTGCCGGAGGGATGACGACATGGAAAAAATGATATTTTAACTTTAAGAGTTCAAAATGGAGGAAATATATTATGTGCCTCAGGGGTGCCACGGCGCAGTTAAGGGTTAAAAAAGCTACCATCGATGTTCCGGTTATTCAAATGAACGCAGAAGGTTGCTTTGATTAAACGAGGGCTCGTATCTCACTTCGAATTCTCGACTTCCAAAACTTTTGCGTTTGATAGAACTTGCGGATGTAATAAGACTTATGAACTTTGCATCGCCGCGTTGCGTATCAGATTGATACGTTAAAGAGGAAACTAATTGTTTTCCCTAAGTGTGAAGTTTCGCGTTTATGTCGTTTCTTTGAAATTATCTTGCGAACGACATTTTATTATCACCCTATAAATGAACACAATAAAGACTTGTTAACTTAATTGTTATCGTTTTTACGTTGTTTTTTTCGGCCGAATATCAATTTATCGCATATTTTATTTAATCATATTTTGATTAAGAAAAAAAAGAAGAAAAAAATAAGTAATCAATCGCATTTTATAGCAAGGTCGTTTGACTTTGATATTTTTCCTCGTTCACGCTCGGTCATCGTGTTTTCGTTGACCAAAGTTTCCCCAATTGTTGATCGCTCAAATTTCTCCGCTCGTGTAATACATAATGAAGAGTTAGATGCAAAAAGGGCGCTTCTCCAATGCATTTTAAACGGAACATGAGCCCTTTTTGCACCCAACTACTCATAGTATGTATAAAGTATCAGTATCTAATGAATCTTTTAAATAGACTTGGCCGTGATAGTTGAGGAAAAAACACATAATGGTTACAATGAGGCTCTTGCAAGCTTTTGCTATAGGGGAATGAAGTGTTGATTCTTGCATAAAAACCAGTAAAAATGACGATGAGTACACTAAAAAATCACGAAATTCACTCTCTGAGTCGGGCTTGATGGCGGAGAGACGCAGGTATCATGTGAGATTCCTATCTAAATTGAGACACATCTCTGTTTTCCATAGAGAAAGTAACGTAGTAGACAGGAATCTCCCATGATACCTGCGTTGAACCGCCATTACGATCTTGCCGTTATATCACTTATGTGAGTTTAATACTGAATTTTAGACTTCCTCAGTGTGATTTTCGTAGTTTTAGCTGGTTATTTTTACATCATATTGGACTATTGTTTTGCTCGTAGCAAAAGTTTGCAAGAGCCCCATTTGTTCGGAAACAAAGGATGACACTGATACAGCACCAAACCTATTAGTTTGTACCCTTCTCGCGAGGTGGGGGTGAAAAGAGTAAAACAACGGTACACAATGGTCTGAGATCGAAAAAATGTGTCTACTAATCAGTGAAAAAAAGTCATAAAAAATTATCGTTTTCTACCTTTTAATCAAAACGTAAAACTTTCCAGAAATATTTCTAGGTTTAAATTATTTGTTGTAATAGTGTTCTCTCAGACTAACATTGATCTTGGAAGTTTATAAATGATTTGAAGTTATGAGTTTATTTCTGATTTTTGGGCCCCTTCTCGGTAAGACAGCAATAAACAAACTCATAATCGGCTGAAAATAGTTTTGTTGACTGACGTTTGGTGTCCTCCGAAAAGGTCCGAATTTCGAAGCTAGCTTTGTAACGGGGTGAAAATGGATTTTCCCATCTCCCGCCAAATTTTGAACTTTCTGGGCAACCAACAACAGCCAATGGCGACTCTTGGGACTCCCCCCAGACGTCCAACCATTGACAGCCAATGAGAGACAGGCATCGAGCCCAGCTCGGCGTCTGTCTCCCACAATGCATCATTCTTAAATTTCTTAGGAACGCACGAGGATGTAAGTTTTTGTTCGCGTTTTTCTTTTCTTTCTTTAAAACCTTTTATTGCTTTGGGAGGAGAGAAAATAACGTAAGTTGTCTTTTGAAAACGTGCCGATCCTTCGGGATCGGTACAATCTTTATCTTATGTTATTTTCTCTCCTCCCGAACCTACTATTCGGTCGGTGCGTCCCTCACCTCATCTTTCTTCTCAATCTCAAACCACGTGTCGTCTACCTTTTTTAACTTATCTTTTTCTTGCGAAATCACCGCTTCGCAGAATGGCGCCCTCCTAAAGTGCATGATTTGATGTTTTCATCAATTCAATAAAACGAATCCTCCCCTCGATAATCCCGTGTTGTGCTACGTTCGCGGTTTCATTATTTCTAACCTTAACACGTGCTCCTCGCCGGTTCGCGATGTACGTATGTATACGGCTATACTATAAATCATCACGGCCGGGCCGGAATGTTGTGCTATCGTTACAAATATCTGTGCATTTTATTAATAGTTCTTTTTTCAATCCGGTCCATGACGGCCGATCCAACTTGTGCGGGTTGATCCTTCCTTAAAATTTCACTTCTCTCGTTTTCACGGACAATTTTTTTATCTTTGTTTCACCTTGCTGAAGTTTGTTCAGCTCTTGATATCAATGTTTATTATGACGATTTCGGCTTAACTTTTAACAATAATCATCGATCTTCAAAATTTCTCAATATGTAACCTTATTCTTCCAAATTCAACAACTCATCATGAGAGGCGCTGATGGTCCTCACCACCGTTCATCTCAAGGAATCTTCTCGACCATACTGGAACGAGCTGCCAAGGACTGGAGGATCTAGTTTTCAATCTCGTCTAATCTGGACCTTCGTTCTCTCTTTTTCAGCGCTGGCCAAGGATTACTGGATCGAAGTATTAAGTATATGTTGTTAAATCTTTTTCCTTTTATATTTAATTCTTAAGCGAACTGTTCTGTCGCTAGTTCAAATTCTCTCTTATCAGTGCTTCCATATTCAGTTTGATAAAAATGAATAATAATAACCAGTTTAACGAGCAGCATCAAGAAGATGCGTTTGATTGGTCGGGCATATCAGCCCCTCCTCTGAATTCATGGAGTGTCAATCCTTTGCTGGATTCTATTCGGAGTCCATTTGTCGCTAACCCTCAATTAGCTCCGGGATACCGAGCCAGCCTGACGCCTAATGGTGGAAGTAACGTTCAGGCAAACTCCTCACCAATTAATCAGGCTCAAGGGAATCAAAGTAGGCAAAATTCGCCTGCTCTTTCAGCAAATTTTCCACCGATTCCTCCTCAATGGAGGAACCGGCAATCGGAAAATAATCAAGCAAATGCTTCAATAAATGATAGTCAAATTAATGTGCATCAAGCAAATCAACTTGAAAACCAACTCCAATCTCCTCGCCCCTCTTCAGCTCATCCTGTAGGGACATGTTACCAGCCCCCGCCGGAGGGGCAAGCTGTGCAAACTGATAGAAATTTGTTATTTGATGTATTGGAAGAGATAAAAAAGGTCAACGCCCGAGTCGACGCACTCTGTGTCAACCCCTCTTCGCTTAGTTTACCACCTCAACAGCCTCATTTGGTCCGGAAGAATCCGTTTGACCAGCGTGCTTTGACCAGGGCAAACTCAGCGGCCTCTCTAAATATGCATCACAATCAAAGTCATGCGAGTAGTGTAAGGTTTGCGGAGCTTCCCGTCTTCGACGGGGACTGGGAGCATGTCCATCCGAAGGACTTTGTTGCGGAGCTTAGTTTTTATTTCTCATTTCACAACACACCTGAGTCAGTAAGACTACATGATGTTGGTCGTCTCCTCACAGGTGTTGCCTCTCATTGGTATAGGGTGCTCAAGCACAAATTTCTGTCATTTGATCATTTTGTCGGTGAGTTCCTCGCTTGCTTCGGGGGCACTGCTCAGCAGACCTCAATCAGGACAGCGCTGTACACTGGCCGATGTCCTCCGGGGACAAATGAATTAGTCACATACTTTTTGCGCCAGGTAAATAATGCCCAGTATTTAGATGAACCTCTCTCTGAGGCAGCTACGGTCTCGACCATTTTAGCCCATTTTCCGTTAGATGTCAGACAGGCGTTCACTCATGCAGACACCTTCACCATATGCTCTGCCATGGCTATTTTACAAAGAGTTGAGAACAATCGCAAGCTTCCAAAATATGGAATCCAACAAGCGTATAGTATGCCACCTCCTATGCTTAAAAATGAGAGCTATAAACAGGAAAACTATAAAAACAAACAGCAGAACTCTTCTGCTCGTGTCAATGTTGCAGCGATCGAGGGGGCCTACCGATGAAATGACAACAATGATGCCAAATCCGAATCAAAATTCTTTAAACTGTTAGAGTGCTGGTCAGGAAACAAGCCTCGGCCAGCACAAAGTTGCCATCCTCTAAAATTGAAAAGCAGAGGCACTCCAGAAGTTTATTTTGGATGCCCAGAGGGAATGAAGCTAACCATGTTTCATCTCAAAGTTTTTTCACTGCCCAAAACTTCTCCACCGTTGAACGTACTATTGATAGTTCCACCGGAATTTATTTCATCAGGTAAAAAACACTACATTCAGAGTAGAGACGTACTTTATGAATTCAATCCCGTTAAACATCTAGAGTTAAAACATATCAGTGAGCTGCAATCGTATATCTCATGGATGAATCTGGGAGAGTTTCATTCCATCTGGGCAATTTTTAACCCTACTGCTCTTTTTGACTTCAAGCATATGCTGGCTTATGCAACCTCTTTGTCAGAAGAGGACTTCAAATCAAGCTTTGTTGATATATCATTGACATTCACGCCAATTAATCTACTAATTTCACTGTCTAAAAATATTCCGATTCTGCTTTGTGAATTTAGGCACCAAAACAGTGAAGGTGACTTTCGGCAGGTATTGTTACGCATTCTTAATCGGGAAATTTTTCTCTGTTGGCTGACAAATGTAAGAATCTAAGTCTTATCAATGTAAACTCCTTAATAAAAGCTGAACATACTGTGGATAAAGATAACCTCAACCTCTCTGGTAAGAAGCTTCTATTAAATTGTTTCCTTGAATCAAATAAGTCGCTCCCACAGTTAACGCCAGCTGTTAATACATGCTCAGTAGAATGTAACACGGCTTTCGTTAATGATGATAACCTTTTGTTGGCAGAGGAAGATAAACCTCTCAGCAACGCACGCTGCAAATCACCCTATGTAACATGTAAAATTGCGGGTCAGACGGTTGATGCGCTGATAGACACAGGCGCCGAAGCTACGCTAATGTCCCAGGAGTTTTATGATTATTTAAGAGCAAACTCAAATGTTGACTTTCCTACGCTACCAACTCCAAGCCTGTATCTAAAGGGCGTAACTGGCGTAAAATCCTGCCGGGTGCAATACCAAGTATTTGCAGACATCTTCTTTTCTGACACCTGTTTCCAAAAATCTGTCTTAGTTGTGCCAAACATTTCAGCCCAGTTTATCATAGGTATAGATTTTCTTCCCCAAATTTTAAGGCAGTAATTGACTGCAATGAGAAATCCTTGAAATTTTTTAACGGACAACTTAGCGTACCATGGCTATCGCTGGATCCTATCGTCACTCAGCGCATCACCTGTCTGACACCAATAACTTATATTTTTGCGGACAGCCACGGCAGAAACTTGGAGTCCCTCTTAAAGCATAAACTGTTCTCTGATAATGTAGTAGTCTCTTTTAAACCTGGAGCTCCCTTTAATGATGTGATTAAAGAAATTGAGGCAAAGGCTGACACTTTTAGAGATATAGATAATATAGTTATAATTGGGGGGACAAACAACCTTAGGAATAAGTATGATCTGAATGAGATCAAATCTCAATTCAACCTCGAAGCCCTAGATAGCATAAAATCTCATGTTATCTTATTTGAAATTTTCCCCGAGACATGATATAGGCGAATTTCGGGACCTAACCACAAATCTTAACCTTATGTTTCTGAACCATTTTAAAAAACGTCCCAACGTTTCTGTGATAAAATCCCAAGACTTATTTGTTCGAAAGGACTTCACCCTCCATGGGTTACACCTCAACCACCGGGGAAAAAATTAAACTTGTAGATAAAATAGTGAAAGAAATTAACCAATTTAATGACCTTAAAGATCAATTTTCCTTTTGTCAAGGAACCGAAATTCGTCTTTCAGAAAATTCTCAATTAAATTTCTGCGAAACTCTGGAGGACGATCCTGAAATCCAAGACGAATGTGAAAAACCGATGATTTTACCAGGTAGCCTCTCAGAAGAGGATATTAGCGTCAAGCTTCAATCTCTTAGTTTAACCCCAGAGGAAAAACAACAACTATGTGATCTCCTTTACAATAACAAGGATATTTCTCCGATCTCCCTGGGTGTTGTAACAAATTCACTGCATCATTCCGACTTTCTGACAATGAGCCTTATATAAAACGGTCATATCCTGTGCCAGCTTCTCGTAGAGAAATGGTTAAAGAGGAGATTCGTAGACTCTTGGACCTCGGCATTATAGAAAAGAGCTACAGTCCCTATTCGAATCCATTGGTAGCAGTGGTCAAGAAAGACGAAACGTGTCGCTTATGTTTGGACGCACGCACATTAAACAGCAAACTGATCTCTGATGCCGGGGCCCCCGGAGCCAATGGAATCTCTGCTTTACAAATTTCCAAAGCCAAACTACATTAGTACCCTAGATTGTACAGCTAGCTTTCTCCAAATACCATTAGCAGATGATGGTTCAAGAGACTTAACAAGTTTTTGCTTTGAGGGAGTAAACTACCAGTTTACGAGACTCCCATACGGCACAAAAGTGAGCATGCAGATGTTTATCAAGGCCACAAACAAAACATTTGGTCCAGAGGTAGAAAGCTTTTTCACAAAATATGTCGATGATTTCAGGGTCGTCTCCCAAATTTCACAGATCACTTGAAACACCTTGAGATCATTTTTTCAAAAGTCAGAGATGCAGGACTCACATTAAAGTTTTCTAAATGTTTTTTTGTCGGACCAAGTAGACTTCTTAGGATTCCTACTAACTAAGGATGGGATCAAAATGAACCCTGACCGGTCCTTAGCTGTAAGCGACTTCCCTACACCGAGATCCTCAAACGACCTTCAGTCATTTCTTGGTTTTGTTAACTTTTATTAAAAATTTCTCTGCAAAACATGCAAACCTCATAGAACCTCTTCTAGGTCTCCCCAAAAAAAGGTGCGAAATGGCATTGGGGTCCCCGGGAGCAGGAAGCGTTTGAGCGAGTTAAGAGCAACTTTATCGACACGGTCATGTTAGCATACCCAGACTTCAATAAACCATTCTTCATCAACACCGATGCATCATTTGTGGCGGTCGGGGGGGAACTCTTCCAGTATGATGTCGAAGACCATAGGCGACCAATCATTTACTGCAGTCGAGTTTTAAAACAATCCGAACGCAACTATACCATCACAGAACTTGAACTTCTAGCAATTGTAGTCTGTTGCGCTAAGTTTAGGCCATTCATATTGGGTTACCCCACGACCGTCATGACTGATCACCGAGCTTTGACGTTCCTCAGTACATGCTTCCTGAACTCGGGGAGACTCACCCGCTGGGCGCTCCAACTACAGCCATATGATCTCAAGGTTGAGTACATAAAGGGATCCGAAAACTTAGCAGCGGATACTCTTTCAAGGTACCCCCCCCAACTTCACCAAGTGCCTCCAAACACCTTGGAAATTAATGTTCGAACATTTAAAAATGTAATTAATAATTCTTTACTCAAAAGCCTTAAGAATCTGCCAAGTAGTCAACTTGCGGATCCTAGACTTGGGAGAATTATTCGTAGTATCAAAAGTGCTACCCATTTCAGAGGTGAGACCCTCTATTGCTTACACCAAGATCTCCTCTTCCAAAAAAATAAACTTAAAGGAACTTTTCGGCTATGTATTCCTCAAAATTTAGAATTTTCCATAATAGAACAAGCCCATAAGGCGATAGGCCACTTTGGTGCTAGAAAAACCTATAATTATCTAAAAACCTCAGCAATTTTCCCAAAAAAGGAGAAGAAGATCCGAAAATTTGTCTCCGCGTGCGACGACTGTCAAAAGTGCAAAGTCCCCAATAGAGTGTCTCACCTCCCACTGCAACCAGTCCTGACCAGTGAACTATTAGGCCTTTTAAGTGTCGACCTATTTGGGCCATTACCCAAATCAAAGGGAAATTTTAGCTGGATTTTTGTTCTTCTTGACGTATTTTCTAAATATGTGAAGCTGTATCCTCTCCGCAGGGCTACAGGAGTGATGGTCACACGGAAGCTGATCGAAAACTATGTCCCAGATATAGGTAAACCTAAATTTGTCTTGTCGGACCATGGTCCAGCTTTTATATCTAAAGTTTGGCACTCCAAACTTAAGGAGAACAACATCATTCCAACTCACACTTCCGTGTACCATCCCTCCTCTAACCCTGTGGAGAGATATATGCGCACACTAGGAAATTTAGTGAGAATTTACTGTAGAGATAAACACAGTGATTGGATATCTCATCTGGACTTCTTTGAGAATTGTATTAATAACACGCTTAACGATTCCACAGGGATGACCCCAGTTGAAATTATGAAAAATGTAGAACCCCAAACCTTTTTGAATTCTCTCATTAAATTCCCTGAAAATGTCAACCCCCCCAAAACTTCACCTTAAATTTGAACTTCTTGAAAAGAAATTACTGTCAAAAGCCCAGCAAAGAAAAATTAAACATGATTCCAAATATGAAATGTCTCAGTTCAAGGTGGGGGATAGGGTATTGGTCAGGGCTCACCACCTCTCAAACGCTTCATTGGGTGAAGCCAAAAAGTTCTTCGCTCTGTTTGAGGGGCCTTATTCAATTTCCCGTGTACTAAAAGAAAACGCTTTTGAAATCATTAATACGGACACAGGGGAAAAGTTGGGGGTACATAATGGTGCTCATTTGAAATTATATGTTACTCTTAAGTAAACAACTTTTTTTTTTGTATTTACATGTTTTGTGAAATGCTGACCCACCCTCTCTTCGGAGGAGGGGGGGCAACTGATAATCTGTCCTCTCTTCGGAGGAGGGGGGTCAACTGATAATCTGTCCTCTCTTCGGAGGAGGGGGGGTCAACTGATAATCTGTCCTCTCTTCGGAGGAGGGGGGGGTCAATAGGGTTTAAATATCAAACTCCATCCTTTACTTTTTTTTCTCTTTTAACTTTACTTTGTTTTTTTTCAGCCGCGTAACGTGGCACACATTGTATTATCAACCCTTATTAACCTAAAAAAAATGTTCATGTCAAGAACATCCTATCGCTCCTCAGACTTTGACTAGAAATTTCTTTTGCTTTTCCAAGATCCAATCAACGCCTAGTAGTCCATAAGAGCCTAACTACTGTAATTAAGCAAAATCCTTTTGGGACTGAGGCGTGTGTGCCAAAACCATGAGAAGTATCCCGTTTCTTTTTTTAGTCTTTCCGTGCCCAAAGTTGAAGGAGTTACTTTGGCACCTGTATTCTCCCCATCCCTAAAACTTGAAACACTGATAGGACTGATGCGTGTGTGCGGAAACTATCAGGTGTTTCCATTCCACGTGCTCTGGTCGACTCGTGGAAGAACCTGTGAGGTCCGAGCAGGCTGGGCCACTCACAGTTTTTATGTCACCTCTGGGTCAATGCCAACTTTTTTTGTCACCCTTAGGTCAATGTAAATTTCCTAGGTAATTTTCAAATTTTGTCTTACCGACTTGTAAAACTGTTCTAACTCTAGACCAACCCTTTTTTTTTTAACCCCAATTTTTTTTATCGACTGCTTGGTAGAAACAAACTACACTCTTGAGGTGTAAGCCCCTCTTGAGAAGCTCCCCAATTCCCCCTAAAGGGTCATCCACAATACTCTGTATTGGGCTTAAATATCAAAGTCTGAGTAATTAAAAAAATTTTATCAAAAATTTTCTTTAATTTCTTATTAATTGTCGACTCATCCTTTTAGTAATTACTTCCCCCCACCGATCGAGATTTATAGTAGGTCTAACTCTCAGTCAATTTTGTTTTGTCTCTTTATGTTATTTTATTTCTGTTCATCTTGTAACTTGGTGATAAATACCCCTCGTTTTATACATATTTTGTTTAAAAACCCTTTTTTATCCTTTAGAAAATATCTAAAGGGTGTTTATTTGTAAATAACTTTGTACCACTCGTTGTATACATATGTTTGTTAAAACCTTTTTTATCCTTTAGAAAATATCTAAAGGGTGTTTATTTGTAAATAACTTTGTTCTATGCTTTTTTAGTCAATGACTTTAACTTTTAGTCAATAAAATAAGGAGGTGAGGGACATAAATCGACCGGAACCAACAGTAACATTTACCAAAATTGTAATACCACTTTGGTTGGACGGCTGGGCGGAGCCCCAGGAGTCCTATCAATTACCTTTTTCGTTCAAAATTTTCCTTCTCTATCTTTACGCTTTTCTCTTCGGAGGTCCAATCGCCCAGGTCACTCGGATTATCACCCTGACTACTCGTCGGGATGTTGCCCGAGTGCCCTGAGCGATTGGGGGGTATCTGTAACGGGGTGAAAATGGATTTTCCCATCTCCCGCCAAATTTTGAACTTTCTGGGCAACCAACAACAGCCAATGGCGACTCTTGGGACTCCCCCCAGACGTCCAACCATTGACAGCCAATGAGAGACAGGCATCGAGCCCAGCTCGGCGTCTGTCTCCCACAATGCATCATTCTTAAATTTCTTAGGAACGCACGAGGATGTAAGTTTTTGTTCGCGTTTTTCTTTTCTTTCTTTAAAACCTTTTATTGCTTTGGGAGGAGAGAAAATAACGTAAGTTGTCTTTTGAAAACGTGCCGATCCTTCGGGATCGGTACAATCTTTATCTTATGTTATTTTCTCTCCTCCCGAACCTACTATTCGGTCGGTGCGTCCCTCACCTCATCTTTCTTCTCAATCTCAAACCACGTGTCGTCTACCTTTTTTAACTTATCTTTTTCTTGCGAAATCACCGCTTCGCAGCTTCGCCCGAACCGAATAAGAAAATACGCCTCTTGTCAGGATACATGAAATTTTTGGTCATTTGAAGTTGAATCTGCTTCAGTATGTAAATATGTCAAAAAAAAAAAAAAATGGTGGACGGTATGCGCACCTATCATCATAATCGCCGTGATTTGATCCAAAACGTATTTCCACAAATGATTTGCTATGGATCATGATTCGAAAGCGGAGTGAGAAATCTGACATCAGGGATTCCTCCCTTTCGCGAATGTAGGAGAAACAATTGATCAGTAAAAGTACCATGGACCCCTTAAGAATCGATTGTTTTTCATGCGCTCAAATGGCACGAATGCGTGATTCCCAAAATTGCAGCAGAAATCCGCCTAATGTCGCATGACAACCCGTCCTTCTAGTTCGTATTTTTTATCTCAACCCTTTATGGACCAAGCCCGAGTCTCCCCGTTTTTCTCCTCTTCTATTTCATATTGATTCAGTCTTCTTTCCGGAAAAATGCGATTAGCGATGAAAACACTTACGAGATACGGCGCCTTAAATGCGTCGTATATGCAATTTCAAGTCCCCTGAGTACGAACATTTAAACTACCTTCCCTATCTAAAGGGAAGACCTATCTAAACGGGAGATTGGCGTCTTTCAACCTGGTCCTTAGAGGGTTAATCCGATCCGAAGTTTTTGCGAATCATCTGAGTGATGACTGGTGCGTTTCCAATGGGGTTCTTGAAAACTTTTGCTGTAAGCAAATGACTAGTCCCATCTGACTTTAAACGCAGCGAAAATCACGCAAATAACACTATCTAATAAAGTCTAAAATTAATTAAGAAACTCACACAACTGCTTTAACGGCAAGTTTGTAATGACGGTTCAACGCAGGTATCATGGATTGGGCGATTCCTGTCTATTTATGTCACTTTCTCTTCGGAAACACAGAGATATGTCTCAATTTAAATGGGAGTCTCCCATAATACCTGCTCTCCACCACTAAGCCCGATTCTGAGAGTGAATTTCGTGATTTTTTAGTGTATACTTAATGTCATTTTTACAAGCTTTTATATGCAAGAAGCAATTCAATTAAAAGTGCCTATAGCAAAAGTTTGCAAGAGCTCCATTGTAGGAGTATTTTACTGTACCCTCTGCGCGTGAGTGCGAGATTCAGATGAGCCTGATGCTTGCTATTTTCCATTAATCCCATAGGGTCAAGACTGCGTACTATTTCATTCACGAATAAACGCTTCTATTTTGAGGATATATCTATTTGAGCGGTGAGGGCTCTATACTAGCAGTGGCAAAGCCAGGGGGGGAGGAGGGTCTGGACCCCCCCCCCCCGCCCCCCTTAACACCAAAATTTGTCCTGTAAAAAGGTAATTTTTTGCGTTTTCAAACAAATTTAACGTACTTAGTGTCTTCCCCCCCTTTGACAATTTTCGGACCTCCGACCCCCCCTCCCCCCCCCTAGAAAAACACTTGGCTACGCCACTGTCTACAAGTCTACACTGTATACAATACACAGTACACATAGACGCATGCATCAATCTCATGATGGGTGCGGCGAACTGGCAACGATCAGAAAACCGATCTCAATCGGTTTTCTCTGTCTCTCCCTCTCTTTACATCTATCCCTCTCTCTCTCCTCTCTTGGGAGCAATGAGCATGAGCAACGCCGTATAATGAGCATTCCAAGGTCAACCGACAAAAAAGAGGAAAACTATGATGGTGGGGGAGGGAGAGAGGGAGGGGAGGGGGCGACTGTATCGAGTATCGAGAGACGATCGCGAGAGTGGAGGGAGGTAAATAGTAATAACAACAACGCGAATAAAAATAAAGTGAAATAAAAAAAGGAGGAAAAGGGAGGAAAAAAATAGAATTGCTGAAAACAAAAGACGGATAAGTGGCGCGCTGCGGCTGCGCGAGTTCGCGATTTGCGAAATGGATAGGATGGAGACGCGACGCGACGCTTCGTCCAAGCGGCAAGTACGCGCGCGTCAAGTGAAAATTATATCGGAAAAAACGAGGCGTTACCAATGTGCAAGCTCGCGATTGCGATGTTGCTAAAATTCACCACCGTGGAAATTGTGGAAACGTGAAGTGTTCTCGGTGGAATTGTAATTTGGAAACCTTGCTTGTTTGCCATTTAAATGTATACAAAAGTATCGATTTATTGGGGGTGCATTGTACCCCCTGAATATCGATTGTTTTGCATATGTTTAAATGGAGAGAATACGTTGTTGTGATATTGCTCGAGCCGCAACTGGCTCTTGTCATTAAGGAACCAGCATCGCGATCGAGCTTTTGGATTCCCCTAAAAGAGCATTCCTTGTGTTTCATGGGTTGGATTCCCCTGAAAGAGTATCCCTTGTGTTTTATGGGTTGGATTCCCCTAAAAGAGCATTCCTTGTGTTTCATGGGACCTTTATGACTGGAAAGTACCAGGGCTGCCGTTTCGAGTTTCGCCCTTTCAATGTTTAAATCTTTGGCCTTCATTAGTGAATCAACTGATTTTTGTTATAACAAATTCATATGCTTGTCAATTGTTTTGAAATTTCACAAGAATTCATGTCCAGCCTGTGTCCACCATGGAGGCGCGGAAAGGTTAATTATATACAATTTTACATTTAACTCATTATCATTTTTTGAATTTCCCGCCAATTTTGGCAACACTGCCAGAAATCACCTCTGCTCCAGTGTTGCCATTTGGGGTGACTAATAAAATTCGTGATTCGGTCGGTGGACAAGCAGATTGCGCAGATTATTTTCATGTGACTCAGCCTTTCTGCGTAGCGGTTAAGAGCGCTCCTCAAAATGTGGGACTCCTCCATTGTGACCCGCTCATGGGCGGAGCCAGCAATTTGGCAACTGTGGATTCTATCCATTTGAATGTATGAGAAACAATCGATTCTTGAGGAGGCCGTGGCCCAATTTCTAATCGATTGTTTTTAATACATTCAAATGAGAAGAATCCGCAGTTGCCTAATTACTAGCTCCGCCCATGGACCCACTCATTTGACCGCCGTTGTTGAAATTTTTTAAGCTCATTTATTGAGTTTGTGAGTGGATTTTGTGACTCTTTGGTGCTTTCAATGTGATTTTCTCGAGATTTTACCAGGGAATCGACCGTCTGTCATGCTACTGTAGCGCTCAAAAGTTTGCAAGTTTGCAACAGACCCATAAAACCTCTTAATCAAGAGCAAACCTACTTATTGTTTTGAAATCCTTTCGCACCTTCGCTGATTGATGACGTATAAAACATCAGTTTTGCAATTTATCAGCAATATTAGTAATCTGCATTAGTAGCAGTGGCGAGGCGTGCGATTTGGCAACGTTCTCCAATTTAAACACATCAGAAAGGTCGAAATGCCTGGTCATCGCCGATGACTGAAGCCTTCGACTTTTTTGGTGAATTTAAATGGAGAAAATACATTGTTGCCAAATTTCGCGCCAAATTTCGCCACTGTCTGCATTAGTAGAGGATTTGGATTTTGCTTCGAAAGCAAACTCAAGCCTTTGTTTGCCTATATACGCACAATGAAGGATTTTTCTTGTATGGCAACATCGCGCGGCTTTCAAGAGATAAGTGCCTTCTCTGTCTCTTTCTTAATATCTCTCTCAGCAGTTTGTGGGATTGCTCGCAAAGATATATACGATCGGATCCGACTGGAGGAAAAAGATTCCAGACAACAAATTACCCAGACCATAGAGCCATAGACCATACCATAGTCGACCGGCTTGAACTCTCGTACTCGCTTTAGCGGTGGTGCCAAATCGATGTGCAGTATAGGAAAACAAGAAATCGCTGTTCAAGCATAAAACTGTTATAACATGTAATAAGTGGCGATGCGTACGTGTAATCCGACAACGTTGCATTTGGTTCATGTAAACCCATGAAAAATATCGAAATATCAAGGAATCAGCGATTCCTTTTGGATTCGACTTTTTTCGTGGGTTCAAATGGACAAAATAATTTGTTGCCAAATTGCACGCTACGCCACTGAACCTTTATTGCTCTTACAAAAAAATCACTATAAAATTCTTCAGATGGTTTTTTATCGATTCGAGAAGAAGTGATCAAAATTTCTGCACCCATGAAATTTTCAGCAGCGATGGATGACATGAAATTGCGCAGCCGAAATCAGCTTTCGTGTGTTTTCTCGATTTCCTAGGAAACTTTTGGAGCACGTTTTTTTCCAATTTAATGTCTAAATTCAAGTTTAGCTGACATGTACCTTTTTTAGTGACGTATGATAAGCATATTTTGTTTTCAAGTTGGGGCGTAAATGGGAGATTCGACAAAAGTTGCGAATCGCACCAATGATGAGGTTTTGGCAACGCTGAATTTTGTCTTTTTGAACGCCTGAAAAAGGTCGAGACATTAGAGTTGCACAGTGCACTCCCTCAAATCGATAATTTGAATGGGTCTTAATGTACGAAATGCAGCGGTGTCAAATTACCCGCGACGAGGCGACGCCACTGCTTATATTTAAACTTTTGGTTTTCGAGGGAATATGGTTCCTGCATAAACAAGTACAGAGAATTAAGTGTATCTGAAATCTTGAATGAGATTACGTTCAATTCTGAGATTGTTGAAAGTCCAAAGCATCACAAATTATTTACGACTTTTAACAGGAAAGTGTTTCCGCCACACGCTCAAATGTTGAGTCATGTGAACAAAGAGCAAACAGGAAATGAATGAAAATTTGTTTTCCACTCGAATTTCTAAGCAACGTATATAAAAACTTATTAATGTGCATCTCATAATCAGCGTTGAGTTACTTTTGTCGAACAGCTGTAAAGTTCTTCGAAAAAGATAAAGCACGGCTGCTGGTGTGATAGTGGACGCAAGAGACTTCGCAGTCGCCAGCGATATATTTTTACAAACGTACCATAGCAGACTTTCAAAAATTTGTTCAGCTTCAGAGCGAATTAGCCCCTCTGTTTCTCGTTGTTGCTGCGCTGAGTGTGTTTGCGTTCATCTCTCACGTACCTGCAGTAGTGCAGTAGCGTATCCAGTAATTTTTCGGGGGCTGGGTGGAGAGGTGGGTCCTGGGGTCTGAAAATTGTCATGAGGGGCCAAGGGTATAGTGAGGTAAAAATTCTCTGAAAACGCAAAAATTACTTCTCTCAGTGCAAAGTTTGATGTCGGGGGGTTTAGGGGGGGGAGGCCCCTTGGACACCCATCCGGCCATACCTGACCTAGATAAGAAGACCTTTTTTTCCGGGGTCGCAACAAAGCAACTTTCAACGGCTCCAATGTTGTTGACTGTTGAGCGAAGATGTTGATGTCTGTAACTGCCAATCAAAACGAAGCATCATTGTTTTGGTCGTTGTTGAAAAATCAACATAGGAGCCGTTGGGTGTTGTTCCCCATGTTATTTTGATGAGTCCCGAAAACAAAGTCGTCCATCACGCCATCAGCTATTTTTTTTACCGTGCGTACAGTCTCTGTTGTCTCTGAAAGCGGGAGCCTGGGTCCAATGCAAGTTTTTAGTTGCCCAAGGGCGTTTAAGCACCTAAATACGGCCCTGTATATTTTTATATTTATTCATGTTTTTTTTTGTTAATTGTCCATCCAATTTTTCTAACACGAAGTTCTTGTTTTTGATTTCAGGTGAGTCTCCTATTAACTTTGTGTCGGACGAGTGGTCGAGTGAGTCAATTTAATTACCTTCTGGTTATTTTTTATGATGGTGCTTAGTTTTCATTTGTGATGTTCAATTACTTCTTCGGATACCTCGAGAACTTAAAATCGGCTTTCAAACCTGCTAGTCATTGAAATCTCAAAAATTTTTTTAAACCGGGAATGGAAACAAAAATACATTTGATTTAATTTGATTTTTTATTATGAGTACTTTTACTTTTTGAATAAAATATTTTGACAAAATGACTATCACAGTAAAAGTGCCAAATGTGAGCAAGACGAAAAGCTAGCCCAAACGTGAACAAAAATGGCATAAGATGCTAAAAAAAAAATAAAAAAACATACATGAAAACCGCTTTGAATTGACTAGGTTTTTAAAAACAAAAAAATATGATGAGAAATGTTGAAACGTCGCAATCAGTGACGTCACGTGTCGTCCGGCCACTGCTTTGTGTCCATTTAAACGCATGAAAAATATCGAATTATTGGAGGCGAACGACGCATCCCTTCGAATCGATATCTTGCATTTGCTTCCATGGAGGAATTGCAACGTTGTCATTTTACTTGTGACGGCACTGGTCACAGTAGAATATGGCCTGTTTACAAATAGGTTTCAGTGGGCTCATATCTGGTTTGCTTTGTCCTAGAAACGGAAATCAGACATTTTTGAAAATATTTTCCATAAATCTAGACTTTTCCAGAATCTCAAGGATTCTTAGAATGCGATTTCTTCGGGCTTTCCATACAGATCCTTCCTGGTTTCCTCGATGCACTTTTCAAATGCTAAAATAAGCTATTTGAATTTTTTCTATAATAATCAAGTATAGTCTTTCGAAAAGCAACAACTGCAAAATAGTTTTCTATACTCCTTGCAATCTTGCATGCTTAATCTTATACACGAGAATAAATGAATCCATAGTACACGAGTTTGTTCTAGAATGAAGCATCATTTAAAAAAAGTAGACATTATTTTTATCAGTAGACATTTACTCGGTAGACCTACTGACTGTGAATTGAATACACGAGAATAAATGAATCATATACATGTAAGTAGCGGTAGCCTCCAGGCCAAGTCCGAAACCTCCTAGCAAGAAGGTGGCGTCCGCAAACACTTATCAATTATCATTCACCAAATCCATAATACCAGAGTTTTTCTTTTCGTTCTAGAATGAAGCTTTAGTAATGACGTTTCATTTGTCGATGCGTGCCTATACGAACGAGTGCTTTATTGAACTGGTCATATTCGCGCACGTCGGACATAAATGTGTTTTTAATTGAAATCAAGAGAGGGGAACCGAAGAGGGTCAGGGAGCCACCACACACCACACCGCTGTATACACTATGTACTTACAGTCATAGTATATGTATGTGTGAAGTAGTGAGTTGTGGTAAAAACCAGGGAACAGCGGTATAGTAGTGGCGGTCACCAGTGACCAGCGCGAGCGAGCGGGGGCCTTAACCTTTCACTCGTCCGCACATTCCCCCCCCCCCCCCCCCCTTCGCCACTTTACCACTGCACTCACACGTCCTTGGGGTTTAGTTTTATAATTACTCGCGTTTTTTAAATTAATTAATTTAATCTGACCTAAATTTTTATATCCGGTCTCCGAATGTCCTGATGGTTTTGTCCTGGGTGACTGCGACTGGGGTGTGTGCGTTGGGGGTGTGAGTGGTTGAAGGATCATAAACACACCGCGTAGTATTTTTGTGATATTCGTCATAATGGAGGGGGTGGGGTATGGGGCTCACATTTACATTGAGGCTTTGGCGAAACTGTGACAAAAGTGAGATGATGTAAACAAAGGTTAGATAACTGATAACAATGCAACTTTGAAGCGGAGATGATAAGGTTAGGGCACTCTTTAGAATTCTCCGTAGATGACGTCACTCATCTCTTAACCCCGCAGCATCGAACGACAGTGATTTATTGTTGACATTTTTTTTTTTCTTATTGTTTTCATTGTTTTGTTTTTTAAGTTTTTAAATTGCCGAATGTTTTGTCGTGAAAATATCGATTTAATTGAGTGTTTTGGTAGTTTAATCATCTCGTTTAGGGAATTATATAAAACGAAAAAAAAACTTTGAGCCACGGTTGTTCAAAGTAAATTGACTTTTAGCAATTCTAAAGATTATCGGTCAACCCGGCTTAAAAATCTGGAACGAGGTTTACACTTGTATAAATTCGAATTAAAACTCTCGTAATCGATTTAATTCTTTGATTTTTTTATTTTTTTTAAATTGCCAAACCCGGAGTCGTGAAAACATCGATTTAATCGAGTATTTCGGTAGTATTTCATCATCTCTTTTCGCGTTTTTTTTTTTTTGAAACGAAAAGAAAACTTAGAGCCACGGTTGCTCAAAGACAAACGATGTTTATGAAATTCCAAAGATTATAGGTCACCCCGGCTTACAAATCTGGAACACGAGCTTTACACAAGTATGAATTCGGATTATATCTCTCGTAATCGAAAGCGTCATGAAAGAACAAAATGATGTCAGACCGAAGCCCTCTTTAAACTCGGCTTAAGACTTCCGATTTGGCAACTTCAATCAGACATGACTCTATGTTGTCTTCACGAAAGGATGTCAACAATGCCATCGCTCCCGCATGTGAATTGTGTGGGGAAAGGGAAACAGCGGGATTAGGTTTAAACCCCCCCCTCCCCCCAAATCGTCTTTTACAGTCGCGCCAAAGTTGCGTAATTTTCAAAGTCCTGTGTGGAATCCACCCAGATAAGAGTAAAATAGTATGCAACAGACAGCTCCCTGTTGTTGGAACTTTGAACGCGACACAGAGGAAAGTATCCGGCTTGGCACCCCTTGTCTGTATATATATGGCGCCCAACTCAACGTAGCCTACTCCAATTTTAATGTTGTAATACTACCTAGTCAATGAAATAGTTTTTGGTTTTGACTATTAGCTGATTCTTGAAACGGGGTTTTCCCCTCTATAATCCCCATATCCTACCATAGATCAATTATGATAACTTTAAAGTTTGCTCACTTTCTTGCTCAAGGTTACAGGACTGATGAATTTCAGAGAATCGCTCTCAGCTGTCACCCTCCAATCTCGTTTCCTTTGCACTGAGGTCTTTGGAAGTCGGAAGTCTTGTTTGTCGACAATACTTGATACAAAGCGGAATGCGCGAATCGTTACACATGAACTCTGATTTTGTCTTTAAAACTTAACTTTTTTAACTGTTTAGCGATGACCAAGGTCGGAGGTCACTACTTGCTTGTCAGCTTCGTTGGAGTACAATAGAAAATATTAAATTTCGAAGTATTTGCAGTTTTCAGTTGTAACCTTCAGTGGTCGCGCGTGCAGTCTAGCAACGTCGCATTTGCGAATTACCGCAATTACATTTACGCGCCACCACTGCGAATGTAATGGATGCTACATTGCTACGTTTTACCCAAAACGCCCCTTACTGTAATAAATTACCGTTTTTGTTTACTTACTAAAGATTTTTTAGGCAGCAAAACGATGGTAAAATTCCACGTTGGAATTTGGTATACTGAGAGAAATCACTTCTTTATAAACAAAGAAACACGTTTACTTGTGGCAGTTTTCCTTGCGCGAAGTAAAGTTCTGTTGCATGAAGGAGAATCACTGTCACAATTTTGACTTGTAGCAGCAGAAATTTTCCTTTAGTTAAAGGAATTTCCCCCTTTGTCAATATTTCACTCTGCAGTTTTCTTAACACAAAAGAAATACACATTTGATTAAAAAAAGGATTCTTTCAGTGTATATATGTAGTTATAGCTGCGCCTGAAATTTTTCTGAAAAAGTAGCCAAGAAATTGCAACTCTTTCCTATCGACAGTTTTGAAGTCTTGAGATTTATTCTTAAAACCTGGCAACACTGCTATAAAGACTAGTTCTCGCCAAAGATGCGGTATTCATTTCATTGATTAAGCTTATCCATTGACCGCAGCTCCTGTCCCGTAAGAACAACTCAAAAAAAAGAACTCATCTCATCATACCCTTTTTCTGTCCTTAGCAATCGCTCGGGTGTACTGGTACTACCTACCCGTTCTCTTTCCGCTGTAACATTTCAGCCAAGGTTTTTCGGCCTGAGAAGAGGGGAGGGATAGGGGGGGGGGGCTATAATCTCGAATCTCACACTTCCGATTACACTTTCTATCAAACTAATTTTCGAGGTCCACTTGCCTTCACAGTTCACGCTTAAGTTTCGACTCCAATAAGATTCCCCCTATTTCATGGGCGGATACAGGGAATTGTCTTTCTCTCTCTCCCTTTCCCTTTTAACTTATGTGTTAGAAAAAGGGTAGCAGAGGGGGCCATCACGTGACTTTGGCCCCCTCTTCTGTCCTTTTCTAACGCACGTTTTCAAATGGGAGAAGAGAGAGAAAGACAATTCCCTGTATCCGCCTATGCCTATTCTCGCACGTCAATCTCTTTGTGACTCTCCTCTATTGGTGCGTTTTTTTTATTGACCGGAATCCGCACCGATTTAATATGACTTGGAGCTGTATGGAGCTTTATCGGAGCTGTTTGGAGCTTTATCGCAGCTGTTTGGGGCTTTATCGGAGCTGCTCCGAAAGCTCCGGTGAATTGTTCTAGCTCAGGAGCGCAATGAGAGTTTCTTCATCTCTCTCTTTTCTCCATTAAGAAAGTGTGTTTGACAAGGATGGACAAGGGGGTAAAAAACCCCCCCTTTCTATCCTTTTTCTACTTATACATTCAAATGGGAAATGAGAGAGATGGAAGAGATCCTGGTTGCGTCAGTGCTCTAGCTTCTAGCTTTATTGCATCGGTGAGAATTCGGACATGCAGCTAAGATTGTAGACTCGGTAAGCACATATTTGCTTATGATCTGGCATGCATTATTTAACCGATATTACCAGAAGCATGACAATATGTTAACCAATGTAAGGGATACTACAATCACCAGAATGGGGCTCCTGCAAACTTTTGCTATAGGGCATGGAAGAGTTGCTTCTTGCATAAAAACCTGTAAAAATGACGATGCGTACACTGAAAATTCACGAAATTCACTCTCAGGATCGGGCATAGTGGCGGCTCAACACGGTATCATGGGAGATTCCTATCTAATTTGAGACGTATCTCTGTGTTTTCGTCGAGAAAGTGACAAATTAGACAGGAATCTCTCATGATACCGGCGTTGAAGCGCCATATTACGATCATGCCGTTAGAGCAGTTTTGTGAGTTTATTACTGAATTTTTTATACTTTTTCAGTGTGATTTTTGTGACTTTCACTGGGTTTTACATCAGATTGTACTATTCATTTCCTTACAGCAAAAGTTTGCAAGAGCTCCATTCTAGTGTTTGTTCCATAGTTCTCGAAACCCTAGAAGAAATGTAACATGGGAACCCCCGAAAAAATTCCCAGGGGTTCCCCTGTGAATTTGGTCATGGATTCTCCTGTGAATTTGGTAATGGCACAGAATAATACAATCAGAAGGGAAACTCTAATTCATTTTGAAACATTCTTTACTTCGGGCCGCCATGTTCGAAAGTGAGTATCTTCGGCAATCTTCGGCAACTGGCCGAGTTGTGATTGGTTGTATAGCCTGAAAAATCATGTCCGCCATCTTGAGAAGTGAGTAGGCACAGTTGCCAGTTTTTGCCAGTAAATTCCAAATCTTGTTTCCATTGGCTCTTATGGGAGTTTCCCTTCTGATTGTATTATTCTGTGGTAATGGGTTCCCATAGGTACCCATGAGAACTCGTGGGTACCTATGGGTTCCCATGGGAACCCACGAAAAAAATCCCAGGGGGTTTCCCCCGTGAAT
This sequence comes from Trialeurodes vaporariorum, assembly GCA_011764245.1. Lineage (NCBI taxonomy): Eukaryota > Metazoa > Arthropoda > Insecta > Hemiptera > Aleyrodidae > Trialeurodes > Trialeurodes vaporariorum. Next base: position 35,177,510 of record VMOF01000369.1, on the reverse strand, counting down.
TTGGTCATGGGTTTTCATGTGACACTTCTATACTAGGTAAATGTTCAGGAAATTCTTCTTCAATGGCCATATTCTGGTATTAACACCAGAATTGTCTGATCAAAGTGTCAGACTTTCTGTCGTTCACATATCTTTGTGTTTCTGGTAATATAAATTAACTATAGCTTTTTTTCAGTGTGGAAACACCGGCCGTGAAATACTTTGATACATGCAACTTGGCATACTATAGTCCGTTTCATTTAAATAGAGGCTTGAGCTTGACTCTTTCTCCTACGAGTTTTACCCTCACTCTCGTACCTGCGATGACTCGAGACCTGCCCCATCGGTCGGGGATTCCGTCCATCACAATGGACAGTCAGCTATCCAAAGGACAGTCTTTTAGGACGGATGGAATCCCCGACCGATGGGGGAGGTCTCGAGTCATCGCAGGTACGAGAGTGAGGGTAAAACTCGTAGGGGAAAGAGTCGAGCTCAAGCTTCTATTTAAATGAAACGGACTATAACTTGGGTAAAAAAAATCACAGAATCCTATCGTGCAAAGATTATAGATTCTCTAGTAATCATCAAAATCTTTGCCTCGTGCTTTTGCGGTCATAAGTAATCTTTGATGGCGGCACATACTAACCTGATCGATATCTCAGGTCCCTCCGTTTCTTCTTCTTCTTCTAATTACTCAAACGAGAGTGAAAATTTACACTTCTTCTCGTCGCTCGCATCAATCACGCGATACGAACCAATCCAACAAATTGATCGCTCGATCGACGTATATGTATATAGAAGTCGGTGAATTTTTTTACGCTTGCCCCCTTTACACGACATGGTCGACATGCGGCGGGCGATGCGATGGCAAGCCACGATCCTCGATCGGAAAGGTAACCCCCTCCCTGGCACTGACTGGGGAAAGGGGATTCATGCCCAGCTGAAAAGTCATCTCTGTTATTTATTTGGGAAAGTTTTAGGATGGAGGACTGAGGAGTGAAAAGAGAGCTAGATAGGAAGAAGTGATTTTGACTTCGAACCGGATCTGGCTCACTTTTTTTGAGTGCTAGCGCCATCGCGATCGGATGGATCAAGCGAGCTGTATGAGCTTTGTGCCATGCCATGCCGGACCGAACCGAGCTCACACGATCACGTCACGCTGACCGTCCATTCGACGGTGACGCGCGAGCGCGACGCTCTTGAAGCGTTCGCGTCGCGGTTGCGACGCGTCGCCGCCCGTCGCGTCGGTCGAACACGAGCGTATGAAGATCATTTACTTGCGTATAATTAAATAATTTAAAAAATGTGATTGCACCCGAATATTGGGGATCTCTAAATCTGATACATGGTGCTAAGGTCAGTAGCGCAACTAGAGTTTCATCTCTCTCTTTTCTCCTATAAGAAACGTATGTTAGACGCAAGGATAGACAAAGGGGGTAAAACCCCCTCTTTCTGTCCTTTTCCTACTTATACATTCAAATGGGAAATGAGAGAGATGGAAGAGATCCTGGTTGCGCTAGTGGCCTAGGTGGTTGTCTGTTATTTAAATTCCGTATATTTTTAGGCCTCTTCCGACGATAAAATTAGATCATCAAAGTTTAGATGATTCCAGGGTCGATTAGTTCAAACCGTTGCGTTGACACTACGTCGGCGTCGCGCTGCGCTCAAAAAGTCTATAGTCTTTGGATAAAACTGATGGATTTCCCCACGCCAAAAGCACAAATTCGAGGAAAGTCAGCACCTGCGAGCATACTTCAGGTAGATACCCTGAAAGTTTCAAGCTAATACACTCAAAAATTTTAAACCGGAAATTAAGAAAATTACAAAAATTCCCACAAGCCTCAATGAGTGCGATTGAGATAGATAGACACATTATCACTCACATCGTCATATAGCACTTTCACTCTCATTCACAAGCTTTTGGTGGAATGAATTTCATAATTTACGGTTTTAATTTTAAACCGATTTTGCTTGTTTTGGGCTCAAAAATCCATAAAAAAAATTTTGCAGGTGCTGACGTTCTTGGATTTTACGTGTTTTCTTTGTTTTCAATTTAAAATACCAAAAAAACGACTTTTCTCAAAAACGACTGGTGGTGTCATCCATCGGATTGAAATTTGGAAAAGTTTCTACTTGATTCTTCACCCGTCTGAAGTGATTCTGGTTCAATAGATGCCGCAACTATTCACTTTTTTTTTAAAATTTGACTTTTATGGCTTTTACTTTTTTTTGAAGAATTTTTTGGGTTTTTTCACAGGAATTGCGTAAAATGTCACTAAATTTTTCGAGCCAAAATATGTCAACAATATATTGGTTCAAGATTGACAGAGAAATCAAGCACCGAGATTTTGGAAAAAGATTGGGGGGTATTTCATGATAAAACCTTTTACCTTCGCTAAAAAAATTTAGTTGAGAATAATTACGCAGTCAATGTGGGTATATGTTCCTTTCGATTAATGGTTTCAGATTACAAGCCCTCAAAGTCAAAGTCTCAAAAAGTGACTAGTGACGCTATCTATTGATTGAGCCAGAATCTCACTTCGGACAGGTGAGGAGTCCCCTTAAAGTAGCTCCAAGCAGGGCATTTTGATGATCCGTACCCAAAATGCATCTTTTACAAATATTCTCAAATTATTGGACATTATATCTTAACGTCTAATTTTTCTAAAATCAATCGAAGAGTCTTTTAATTAGAATTTGAATACATTTGAAACTATGCGCATAATATGTAAAGGGGCTTACAATTTTTCGACAGTGTATGTCTCAGGTTGGTTTTTTTTTCCCCCTTTTTTTTTCATTTTTTTTTTCATTTATTCCCTCCTACATCTTTTTTTTTGCTTATTTTTTTTCTCCCTCAATTTTTTTACCCGTAGCGTAGGTCGGGACACGATGTTGCCCGCGTTTTGTTGCGCGTCGTGTCTCGTCCATTCATCGGTCCGACGCACATTAAATCGAAATATTGATTTTTTTGGACAAGAAAATTTTTTGTTTTTGAATAATCAGAAACGTTTCAATATTGATGTTATTCCAATGGAAACCAAGGACCAACTTTTCTCACATTCTTTGGATTTTTCTCAAAACTTTCTTGACTTGAAAAGTGCTATAATTGCATAGTGAAACTGATAAAATACAATGAGAAAAGGTTAAAAAGGTTGAAAAAGAATGGATATCCATACCGAGGAAGTTAAAATTGAGGAAGCAAAATGTTGAGATCTGGAAGAAATTAGGAGAAATGTCTAGCCCGACCTTGGGAATTCTTCTGATAATTTTAAAGCTTCGTAAAAGATATTCATGCAATATTTCTATAAATTGAACCTTTTTTCAATGTCTCAATGTATGACGTTAGTTCCATAATCCTATCTTTCACAGTTTTCTATTTACTGTATTCTCTCCCAAAACCTCCTCCAGTGTTCTCATCCTCCGAGCAAAAATTGCACTTTTCAAGTTGAGGAAGTTTCGAGGAAAAGAAAGTCGAGGAATGTTAAAAATAGAGGCCTAGCCATCTGACTTACCTTAACTTGCGATATCTATATCCTCTATTTGCAGTTAGCTCAATGACATATATTTATGACTTAACTTTAGAACCACGTATCTCATTTTCAGAAATAACAGGTCTATATACCTGTTCGTCATCGGCTGGCAGAATTTTGAATATAGACTCATGAGAGACATTCAATTTTAAACGCGCGGGAGAATGGCATAACTGTTATTTATAAAATCTGGATGTACGTCGTTTTCGACCCATATAAATTCATCGATATTGACAGAAATCAAAGATTCCAGGGGACCCTGGAAAAAAAGTTCCATCCAGGTCCATAAAAGATCCATAACCGATTCCCTGTACATATACAGAATATGGGTATGGATATGTATGGATCTGTAAAGATATCAACGCACGTATACCCATACGATATCTATACATATCCATGTGGACCCATACATATCCATACTCTGCATAGGGAAATTTGGGTTTTGGACCTTATGGACCTGTATGGGCCATTTTTGTTAGGGGCAGAACGACGAATGTCATAAAAACCCAGTTTTTTTTTTAACTATAAGAAATGGACGTTTAAAGACCATATTTTCTCATAAGAATCAATGTATTTCCATCTACCAAAATTAATTAACTTGCGCTTTTATATAGATGTTTTTTAATTAGTGCTTTTGTATCCCGTTAGAAGATCAAGAAAACTTAAAATTTTTATTTTTGTGACATTTATCTTATTCCCCTGAAATCTTCAATAATAATTGTAAAATTATTTTGGTTTCTTTTAACGATCTTCATAACATGTCAAACTCTGATCCACTGTGCGATCAAACACTCCCACTCGTTTGGGATCCTAACCTAAATCTACTTTCATTTCGACTGAGATTATAATGTCACCCATCTCATTTTTCTTCCCCCCCCTCACCTTCCTTCCTCTCGGACCATACAGATTTCACGGCGGTAATTAAGGTCACACATCTGCAGTATTTACATGAATATATATGTATATACGTTTCAGAGTTATCTCACGAATATTTTGCACGAAGCTCTCCAAACATCAGCGTTCCCGCTTTTTTGCCCTTCGTTTTTTTACCGACGCTTAACTTTCCCTCGCAAGTGTGATAGCTGGTGGCCCGTGGAAAAATAAGAATATAGGAAGGTATTGATGATGTCTTCGACTCAGAGATGTATATCCAGAAATTTGTCTTTCTCTCTCTCTCTTTCTCTTTGACCATTCGAACACATGTGTTAAAAAATAGAGACGGGAGCTAAAGTTAAGTGATAGTCTCTCCCCTCCCCCCTATCAGTTTCCAACGCTGTGTTCTAATCTACGTCATTTGCGCGTTAAGAAGGGGGGGTTTTCAACCGTTTCACATTGATTTTTTGCCATCAAACCCCGCCCCATCCTGGCAAAAAAAAATGTTATTTGGACTTGATGAAGTCCACGGATATTTTTTTTCGCTGATCCCCTTTCTAAGGTCAAAAGAACGCATTTTAGATCAATTCAAAACTTTTTCAAAATTTCCTTTGAATGTTCTCAGGACGTCCTGAGGACGTTGAAAGCCCAATTTTTTATTTTTTTGGGCGAGATGTTGAATTTGGTATTTAGCAGGTCTCAAAAAGGCAACAAACTATGCTTGGATCTTGTATCCCCCCCACGTTTTTCCCGTTTCAGTTTGAATCAAAATTAATCAGGGAACCATGTTTCTAAACGAGAAAAAAATTATGCTGTGGAGGATTAGTTCAGTCTCCATTTTCTCTCTAAAATTAAATCAAATTTCAGTGTTTTCCTACTACTTTCACCCCCCTCCCAATGACGAAGCGTGAAAGTTAGAATTGTCATGTTTGGTCCATTTAAACCCCCTGAAAATATCGAACTATCAAGGGATCGGCGATTAACATCAAATTCGACATTTTTTATATGTTCAAATGGACAAAATGCTACTTTTTCTAATCACATGCTTCGCCGCTGGCCTCTTCATGAGACGTTACCGTTCCACTTTGGTCGGAGCCAAAATCAATTACAAGTAAGGTAAAAATTATCAATTGCCTCTTAACGATCTAGTAAATTTCACCTAACCTTTGAGTAGTTTATCTAGACGTATAGTCAAAGTTACTTTACCACTTTGGTCGGGACCAAATCAATTACAAATATCGTACATTTTTTCTTTCGTTCGTTTGCGCACTTTGTGAATTGGTTCGAAATTAGATACTGATGTACTCAACAGTCAGCGCTTTGGACTAAAGGAACGGTTGGACGGAAGGCTGCAAAGCGAATCAGCCAGCAGCGGGACCCGGGACGACACGGACCCGCAAACCGCTCCGCTTGGCAGCGCCATGCTCTGATTCCCATTTCCCGCGCAACCTGCGCGTTTCCGCTTCCTTCGTCTCGTTTCAAGTTCATTGTCATCTCGCGGTGTGCGAGAGAGAGAGAGAATGAGAGGTATAGGTACTTACTTAGTTTACCTCTGCAATGCAGATGCGCATAGGAGATGTGTAAACGAAATGGACGAAGCAGTGGAGCATGGGCCATGGGGGTATCAAGCACTCAAAATCGGATCACCATAAGACGGAGGCCCCGAAATCTAACCGATTCGAGAGCCCCAGACTTCGTCGCAGTGTATATCAGCAGCTTTCTATCGAAAACTGCGGTTTTTCGGAGCGCCCCTCTCTCTCTCTCTCCTCTCTCTCTCTCTCTCTCTCTCTCTCTTCCCCCCTCCTGTCGAAGATCGCACTCTAATTGTGAGGCACTAATGTTTCTTGTTTTTGGGTTTTTGTGGGACTAAGAGACGGCTCCTCAACTGTTGGAAAGTTTCAGAAAACCATCCGCGTGAACTATAGTAAAGGGGGGCTGGAAGTGGGAGTAGGAGTGGCTCACCACAATTTTGTTCTGCAGGCGAGATTCATCGACGTTTTAGCTTTTTGAACTAGTTTTTTTTTTTTTTTTTTTTTTTTTTTCCGGGGGGGGGGGGGTGCACCCGGGTTTGGGGTCCAGAAAACTGTTGGAGTCACAGCATATTCCATGAGCCATAGTTTTTTTGAAGGAAGGGGGATGAATTCAGGAGGATGACAAGTCTTCTTAAGCTAGTTCTTTTTGTTTGTGGGGGGGGGGGGGGGGGTCTGCTTCTGTGGGGTTCCAGAAAACCGTCGGAGTCATGGCATATTCCATGAACTTGGAGGGAGGAGGGGAGGAATTCCGGAGGATGACGTGTCCGGTCCATCGCATTTTCCTGCTTTGAGAGTACAAAAAAAAAAAACGTCCTCCTAAAAATGGCAAGAGTCTTGATAAAAAGTTCTCGGAAAGAAGTTCTGGTAGTTTTCAGGAGACTTATTGTCTAAGTATAAAGTTCTGACTTTTTCGACCATAGAATCATCCAGTGAAAATGATCGTCTGAAGAGACAAGAATTCTACTGAATTTTCCGGGAAACTGCCACATAAATTCTTTCCGATATCATTTTATTCGGATTTTGGACGTTTTCAGTGAAACACTTTTCATAGTGGAATAGGAATGCATACCTTCTTACCGTAGAGACTTTTTTCCTTGTTAGTGTTCAAAGTGAATGGTCCGTTTTCTTCTAAACTGGTAAGGAGATGATTGAAAGAAATTAATTGGGAAATTCGTGCATACAAGATCACTTCAGGAAGAATAAAAAGTAGTGCAGTGGAGCACTGGAGCACCGTATTTATGAAATCCATTCACATTCCACTCTTTTCGTGTTCTCTCGCTTGCTTTTCCTCAAACTTTTCATTTTTCACACAACTTTTATTTGACTCCTCTCAAGTCTCACCATCAACTTTAAGGAGACAAAAACAAAATACTTTGAATACCACTTGAATACTTGAATAAATCTTGTTTCATTCCTTTTTCCTTGTCCTGGAAAAAAAAAAAAAATCTGGCGATTTAATTTTTCCTTGACACATATACAAATACTAGTGGCCGGTGGCCGCTTCGCGGCCAAGCGTTCCGTTTCGCGTCTTGCGCGTGATTTTTGTTTTTTCGAGCTAACAGTAAGACTTTGACTCGATATCATCCACTCCCTAACTCCGTTTGCTATTCACCCATCTAATCTTGCTCCGAAGAACGAAATCTAAAAACTTACTCTATCATTCCTGAAATACTGAAGTGTTATTTGCTCAGGTACACCAAAGGTTTAGAAAACAGGAGTCATTATTTGGAGGGGCATAAATAGCATAACCCCCGCCCAAACCCCTTTACATGAAACTTAAACATTTTTTAGGGGTAGTCGTTCTCAAGAGGGCCCGATCCAAAACCGCCAATTTTTTTTTGGCGCTCATGGAGACGCTGAAACCCCCAGAATCGGCCCATTAGGATGCACCGTATTAGCGCATGTGGATTATACGATTTATAACTGTACAGAGAAAAGAAGGGAAGGAGAGAAAGAGATAGCGATAGTGAGAAACCTGCATTCACAATAAAATGAGAAGTCCGGGTTAAGCAAACAAACGCATGACCGAGATCGCACACCTACGATAACCTTTCGTTGAACTGACATGACATTAAGACAATGCGTTTCAGTGAATATAGTCTAAGATTTTATAGGGTCATTCTTTTAGCGCTTTTTGACAACTGATTTTGCAGCAAATTGCCATTTTTGGGCTACTTTTTCAAAAATTCCTTCGTGCATGTTTTAGCGCTTTTAGCTTATCTTTTTTGGGGATTGGCGCTTTTGAATGGTCGCCTCCCCCCCCCCCCCCCAATGATGAAATTCCTATTTTTTTGATTTTTTTTTAGACACTTCACGAAGCTCAAGTTTGTATAACCAGTGAACAGTTACTGGCAGCCGATTTTAGCGTACGACGCAACGGGTCCATTGGACCCAGTTCCAGCATCTAAGGGCATCTCAAGTTCACCATAGAGTTTTAGTGTGAAGTCAACGGTTAGCCAAAAATTGCATCAATAATGCACTCATCGGTTGCAATCGGTTGTGACAAAACTCGCATAGCGTTCCAAACTATCTCACCCAGCCACTCTCCCGTGACCTCCAATCCCCATGTGTATACCCATCTCTTTCTAGTGTCCTGATTTGTATACACAGGTCTCGTATTACGGCTCGTTAATATTAAAATCGCATTAAAATTGAGGAATTCATTTCTGCCAAAAAATATTTCACAAAAGATGTCTCTACATACGTTTTTTAAAATTAGAGTATAGCAGTACAACATGGGGGTTACGTGAGAGCAAGAGAGACAGTCTATGTTTGGAACGCTCATCACCGGATGACGTCATCACCAGTCATCACTAAAAGAACCTTTGAAATAAACGTCGCACTGGCCCACTAATATTACTGCACAGATTAAAAAATAACAGGTATACAATCAAATGAACCATAAAAACTACATACTCAAGGCTCAAGAGATCTATCGAAACTTTGTCTTCTTTTTTTTTTTTTAATTTAAATCGGGAAAAAACAGACCTTAAAAACATCATAACCTCGCCAAAACGCGAACTGAAACGAAAACAACTCAAATCGCCAACTTAAAAATGAAAAAATCTGTAACCATATTTTTGGTTCGTTAGTAAGTAGTATTCTTGGATGAATCACTTATACATTTAAAGTAAACGATGCATTTTCAACAGAAAACCAATTATTTACTTAACTCAGTATTCAGTAATATTTGACAGTATATTATTAATGAGAAAAGTATAACCACCGTCTCAACTTATGAATAATAACCCTAATCATTTAGTTTCTTTATAAATTCTCGAAACCTAACTGAAATTTGCTGGGTTATATTCGAGATATTGAATCAATGCACCGATCTCATCAAGTCATCGTTGATTGTATTATTCTGTATATATCTATGCATATGAAACATATGATAAGTATCGAAGCTCTATACATCGCGAAGCGATATAGCAACCTCGTCAAGCCATCATCAATCGAAGACTGTACAGTGCTGCCGTATTTAACATAAAATATTTATACAAATGTTTCATTAAGTTTGAAGTGCCTGGTATATTTCTCAACACAGCTAGCAGCACTGTGACTCTCTCATTGTGTATATCTACGTAAAAATATGGATAAAAAGTCGAAGCTATACATCGATATCATGAAGTCGCTATTAAAATGCGTCTACCCGAACGGTTACTTCCGCGAGTAAAACATATGATGAAGATCGCCATGGTAACGTCAAATCGTGCGATCGAATTAAAAACAAAATTGTCAGAGCATCACGTTTCTCGCTCACACGCGTACAAAATCGTATGCTCTTCCGCACGTATGCATTTAAAAAAGGACGACAAAATCTCGCTTCTCTCTCCCACCCTTACAAAACGAACTGATTCGCATCCTTTTCGCACTCACACAACTTTTTGAGAGAAAAGTTTTTAGCATTTTAAAAAGGGACGCGGGGCCCGCACGGAAAAACTTATAATTTTCCCGAAGCATTGGAGCCGAGCCCGACCGATCGGTACCAGGCCCCTCCCGAACGGTGCAACGGTTCTCCCGGAACTTAGCTTCATTCTTACAAATATAATATAGGATTGTGTATGGTTTTGACGATTATCATACGAACAGTAAAAGTACAATCTGGCAACGTTGCTTTTGGATCATTGAAACCCATTGAAAGTATCGAACTTTCTATGAATCAGTGATGACCATCGAATTCGACCTTTTTTATGTGTTTATTTATGGGTCTATTTGATTCTAAATTCGTACTTTTTTCTTTAATGTACTCATAAAGTGGAGCATTTCACATGTGTGCAATGTTTTGTTTTCCGACTATTTTTGTAGGAGTTAAGAATTTTCGAAAATTGGTCCTATATCGAAATTCGACCTTCGATATCTCGAAAAAGTAAAAATAAGATATCAACTTCTGGTTTTCGCCAAAATGCTTAGAATTTTACCCTCTTTCAAATGAGGTATCACAAGAAATGGGTTGTCGTTTGAAAATCTCGAGATTAGGGGAGTTCCCCCCTGAAAACCCCCCAAAAACCAAATGTTTGGGTTGTGGTAGTGTTTTTAAATGAAACTTCAGGCCCGAGTAACTGAAAAACCGATTTTTCCAGATTTTTTTTATCGTCATCCGTTCAAGAAAACCATAGTGAGCAGGTTACGTGGACACCCTGTATACCGTCAGTTGGTAACAAAGCAGTTTTGCCGATGAATCAGCGTGACAATTTTATCCTATTTTTACAAAAATGCGTGGAATTTTTGCTCAACTGTTGAGTCAAGAATGTAATCCACCGGCATTAGACGCCTTTGCCCCACCTGTGACCTGACAATGAGAATTGAAATATATTGCATTTCTTGGGTTAGTATTTATTGAACGGAGACAAAGTGTGTCAACCACTTCTCTCTCTACATTTCCGCTTCATCGCAAATCCGTCTGTTTTTCTTTGAATTTTCTGCGGAAAGAAATATTACATTTCTGGATTAATTCTTCATTGCGCTTTCACTTGTGAATACATGCTTTTATTTTCCAACTTTTAAACTTAAACCAAACTATTCTCGACCAAACGACACGCCCTGAACATGAATGATTCCACGGTAAAGCTGGGGAAAAAAACGAATGAACACAATCATGTCAAAAAAAAAAATTTAGGAGATTTTTCAGGAGAGCCAGAAAACTGTATGACTCCTTTACAGGAAGCATTGTTTCAAAGTGAAAAAAAAAAAAAAAAATTTGATACTCAATATAGGATCAGAAGGAAGGCTTTAAAATAATTTTTGTGGTATCTGAATTTCCTTGCCGCAAAAAGAAAGTGGCGAAAAGAGTTTAGACTCAAAATCGGGGGGAAAAAATGCACGTGTGCACTTGTTCAGGATGCCAATTTATTTTCCAGGTCGAACGGAACGAAAGTCAAGTTTGAGCTTTAAAGTGTTTAAATCGCATAGCGTCAAAATTTCAAGCAAGTTTAAGAGGAATGCAAATTGAAAATTTGCCAAAGATTATCGGTTAGCTCAGCCGTCACTTCTAAAACGAGCTCTGGGTATATAGATATATATCATTGTTCAAGTCTGATTGAGAGCCTTAATGTACCAACACCAACATGATGTTGAGGTAGTTACAACCAAAGCATCATCTCGCCTTAATTCGTTTATATAAGGTATAGAGTTTGCTAACCCCCGCCCCGAGGCCCGAGGCATGGCGCCACTGCGACTTAAAATCGAAAGGATTTTAGCTACTCGGTGCAAGGAATTCGCCCGCTGTTATAGACCGCCATTGTCGTGTTGTCTCTTTAATTCGTCTTATATTCGTATACGCCTATGCCAATGTCTCATAGCGCACAATACAATCTCGGCTGAATATTGAACGAGGTATACGATATTAACTAATTCAATGGCTGCATTGTGTCAGTACACGGTATAGCTATACACCTTTTAATTTTGGGCACATTCAGCGCGAGTCAATACAGTAGGCATTTCTCGACGCGCATAACCATGTATTAGCAAACGCGAAAGCATTGACAGCCAAGAGTGTACTAGCGGGGGCAAAGATATCTGGCCAGGGTATGCAATACGCAATTCACAGTATCCGATTTAACACACGTATCAAATTTATTGCGTGTTGCATATTTTGGCCAGGTATCTTTGTCCCCGCTAGTACGCGGAGCGTAGAAGGCATAGGCGGACCCGTAATCTGGAAACTGCGCACTCTTCCCATTTGAATTATTGAATTCTAACTGTGGATCCAAAGCTAGAAAAAATTGGAGGTTCCTTGGTCGATTTCCAGAATTCCTCAAAACGGTGGACCGGCCTGCAGCAAATATTATAGATGGCACTGTTTTCGATGTGTATGTAGAATTGAAGATGTACCAGTGTATCACAACATGCAGGGTTCTGTAATCTTTTCTGTCCCGTGTCCGGTGCGGTGTGCCGTTTCTGGAACTCTACAGAGCCTACCGTACAGGAAGCAGCGTATGCAGCGGATACATACATATAGCAAACTGCATCGGGTGTCGTGAAAAATCATAATGCGCGATCGTTATTACTTAAACGACTAAGTTATTACTTTCACTGCTGCGGTGGCGGATGGACGCTAGTAACGAGCCCCCAGACAAATGGATTGGGGGGGGGGGGGGAGGTAGGAATTGCCAATTGACAGCTGTACTTTCTCGTCTCCGCACAGGCGAGAGAATTTTGGAAATTGTGGACTCGGAAGCTTCGAAGTTGTTTGGTTAGCTAATTAGCAACTGGCAAATGTATGTAGTGCTGCACCAGTCGAAAAAGTCTTTACGCACCCTTTTTCCAAGCCAGATAGACCCGACTGGCTCTATAAACCGCGAATTGGATCCATCTGGCTAAGAAATTTCCAATATGGTGCATGGAAAAACAGGTGCAAAGAATTGTTCGACTCACAGTAAGTACAGTCGGGGACGAAGAGAATGTCAGTCGACTCCTTGAGGTAGGCCACCTGCAATGCGTAAATTCATTGAGATAAGTATTGCGGGTGGCCTACTTCAAGGAGATCTCTGACATTCTTTTTGTCCCGTACATAGCGTTTACTCGTCGACCTGTCGGGAGAATTTTGTGCGACTTTTTTTTTTTTTTTTTTTTTTTTTTTTTTTTTTTTTTTTTTTTTTTGCTCGGTGGGAGGCGGTACTTATTTTCTATTCAAGTGACGAGATTAGTAATCTAATCTACGAGTAGTCAAATGGAAGCCCCCCCCCCCCACCCCACTCAAATCTTAGGAATTTTAGCTATCCATTTTTGAAGAGTGAGAAGGCAAAAAATAAAAAATAAAAAAAATAAAAATTATAAATAATATAAATGAAAAGATTTAAACAATCTTAAAAAATGTATAGTAAATAATCGTATAACTATTTTAAAATTCTAAATGAAATATAAAAGTAGTATTACAAATATTTCACATGATAAGTAAAATTAATTAACCATTTAGTCAATACGTAACTCATTTCTAAAAGAATAACTTATAGAAAGTAGTTTCGGATATTTTAATCTGAACTTTAAGTACCGCTATTTATCTCACCCTCCCAATTTCTTAACATTTATTAGCTTAACGAGGAGAAATTTTGCCGGTTTTCTTAAAAGTAACATTATAAGTAATGTAGCAATATACCATAGTTAGTGTAATATTATACAAGGCTAACTTTTTCTCATCTCAAAAGGAAGTAATATTTTCTCTCTGCAAATTATACCACCTATTACCTGTCTTGAGATTTATTCCCCCTCCCACCACCAGTCACACTGATTCATGTGGCATAGTGGTGCGCTAGTTGCACTCGTGCAATTTGGTAACGATACTTTATTGCCATTTAAACCCATGCGAAAGTATCGATTTCTTGGGGGTGCAATTGAACCTCCTGAAAATCGATTGTTCTATATAGGTTTAATAGGGAGAATAGGTTATTGCCACATTGCACGAGCCGCTACTGGGGTGCGCCGACAACTTAAGAGCCTTTGGGTGATATCTAATCATACACTATCACTGTGCTCCGAGGTGCTACTGACCACGCGCGCTTGTGGTCTGCGCGACTGATTTTGTGTTCACTGTGACCGATCGAACACAAAGGAGAGGATTTGTTCGCTCAATTTAACTCTTTTTCTTGCTACCTATTCCCAGTTCAGTCCACTATGGCCGTTCCTTTCCGCGTTTTCCGATGGTCACATTGTTGCCAAATCTGTGACTCTCTTGTGTCTAGATAAATGCACTTTTAACCCTCTGAAGGCCAGGTTATTTCAAAAGGACGCCACGCTTTCGTTTATAAAGAGAAGGTAGTTAACTGTACGTACTTGGGGGAGTTGAAATTGCCTATACGATACATTGAAGGCGCCCGAAGACATCTTATCTTGTAAATGTTTTCATCAATAATCGCGTTTATTCGGAATGAAGAATGAAATAACGTGAAGTAGACTAGAGAAGAAAACCGAGTATACTCGGGCTTGGCCCTTAAAGGGTAAAGACTTTGGGAACAGACTAGACTTTTATGTACTTTGTATTTTTTTTAAAATGGGCTCATTTTTGTTCATTTGCGGGGACTCAGCAAAACAACAGCCACAAATCCCATACTGTTGAGCGGTAAAAATTGCTCCAGTCGTGATCTACCTGAAATCTCGCTTTTAAGGCTGAATTTCAAGAAATTAAAGCAAATAATGGAACTCTTGCAAACTTTTGCTATGAGCAAATGAATAGTTAAATCTGATGTAAGAATCAGCAAAAATCACAAAAATCGCGTACTCAAAAAAAGTCTAAAATTCAGTCATAAACTCAGATAACAGCTGTAACGGCAAGATCGCAATGACGGAGCTCCGCAGTCCGCAGGCAGGAGCGTTGCGTAAACTGCGATCTATCGATTCTGTCCCATTTGAATCCACAAAAATAATCGATTATGAGGGGGTGCACAGTGAACCTCCAGAAGATCGATTGTTTTCATGTGTTTCAATGGAGGATAATTGATTTATCGCAGTTCACGCGACGCTTCTATGTGACCGCAGGTATCATGGGAGATTCCGGTCGAATTTGTCACTTTCTCTACGGAAAAACAGAGATAATTCTCAAATTATAGATATGAATCTCTCATGATACCTGCGTCGCTCCGCCATTAAACTCAATTCTGAGAGTGAATTTTGTCATTTTTAAGTGTCCTCATCGTCATTATTAAAGGTTTTTTCTGCAAGAATCAACTCTTCAATCACCTGTATAGCAAAAGTTTGCAAGAGCCCCATTTTGAAAAACTCCGTCAAACCCCGCTTTTTTATCTAAAAAATGCCTATTTGTAAGTCATTCCGTCATGTAAGTACGTAAATTAGACACCTGTCGCAAGCTTTGCTATCGGTCTTTATTTGTCTCTGCTAGTCTGTAGTAAAATCTTCCAAAACAATCGATTCTTTTCTATTTGTTTTAATGGGAGGAAAACGACAATCGATTGCTCAGAAGCCGTCGCCGTCGCTGGACGAAAATAATGGTATTTCTGGCAACCTTCTCTATCTCCTGTCTTCTATCTCTATCTGCATGTCTTGTTGAAATGATCGATTCTAAGATGCAATCTCCGCGAGCAGTCCCGACTTCCCGAGTCGAACGGAGTCGAGCGGAGTCGAGCTCCAAACGAGCAAGTGCGAGCGAAAGTGACAATATTTGTGCTCGCGCATTTCCTGGTCCGAGAGTATTCCTAGCCCCCCTAACTCCCGCCCTTCCATACCAATGATCTGTTGTCGTTCTGAAAATAAAAAAACACGGTGACTTAACCGTGAACTCTGTTGAATGACCTGGTATCCTCCATTAGCGCACAGTAGACGGCTCTGATTGCAAATATTCGCACGTGGGGAATAAATGGACGAAATATGTTCGGAGGAAGAGGGGGTCGTTAATTAGTTACACCCTGTAGGTTGGCGAGGTAAGCCCTCCTCTTATGATTACAAATTGCATCAGTGGCGTAGCGTGCAATTCGGCAACGTTGTACCATTTAAACCCATGTTTAAGATCGGAAGCGAAGGTGTTTACCAAACACCCAACACTTCGATTTTTTTCATGGGTTTGAATGGACGAACTGCATCGTTGCCAAATTGCAGGCTACTCCACTGGGTCTGTTTGCATACTTTTGCTACGGCGTGATGGAGGGTATCTACCCTCCATCACGTGTCTATCTGGTGTAAAATCGTGTAAAAATCGCATTGACGGCATACACTCAAACGGGAAAAGAGCGAGAGAGACTAATTTCTCCGTACTTCAAGAACCCATTGCCTGTGTATCTACTCTGTATAAAAAAATCTGGGGGGAAAATCTTGAATTGTAGGTGTGGCAAAGATGTACTATTAAAATGCAACGAAAACGTTTTCTTCCGGTAGAGTTCAATGAGGCCTTGAAGGGTATAGTTTGTATTTTTTTTTTTTTTTTTTTTTAGGAGCCACAACAACTATTTTGTATTCATGTGGTCATTAAGAATATGTATTTACTATTTGCATACATCTCACTATGAGTCCGAGTTTCTTCGATCAAAAGTTTATTCCAAAATTCATGTTTGGGAAATCCCACAATTTCAGCAACTGCGCGACGCGTCATGTAAGTATATATGTATGCATGATGAACAAAAACATCATTATGTATACGTATTATGTATACATACGCTGTATGCCAGTATACGCCATGCTATGCCATGCCGTCACGTTACTTTATGTCACCCGTTTCCAAATTCGCGGTTGCACAAGCTAGTTCTTGTTTCTTTGTACGTCCATCGCGGACTTCTCAGTTCACGTCTCCTCGCGTGATGTAGGTATATGATGTATTCAGTGTTGCCAGATCGAGGGTAAGAAGCCGTATCGTCCCCATTTAAATCAATGTAAAACGTACGGCTTTTTCACCCCAATCTGGCGACACTGGATGAATTATGTGGTAGTTTCAGTCTCAGTCTGAGACACCCGTTGATTGGACCTTTCAATATTCGCATAATTCATAAGCTGCGCTTGCTTTGCTTACTCTGAGCGTTAATGCGTTTAATGCGTCGCCGTCACTCGCTGGCGCGGTGCGGCGCGTGCGTGAAGCGACCACGCGGGTCGGCGAGACGATGTGATGTATGGGTTTTCAGCCGAGAGGCATGTATATTGTATAGTGACGAAATTTTCAACAGAAATATTCGTTTGAGCTCAGCAGATGAAATTTGACAAATTTGCTGCGTTCGACGATGCAAAATTCTAAAGAAACATATGCAATTATGTAATAATTATTTTTCAAATTTTCGCCCTTCTCTTAAAATTTATTGTAAATTGTCTTTATTTGACCTATTTTAGCAACCCTGGAAGCTGATCACGAGCGATCGAGTCGCTTTAGATGCATTGTGTCTCACGAACGAGCGCCAAGTCGACTCTAGATTGCTCGCCCTGGCAAAAATGGTCTATACAGGGTTATAAGGTCCATAACCAATTCCCTATACATCAGAGTATGGATATTGTATGGATCTGTTTAAGGATATCAACACGTATACCCATACGATATACATGCATATCTATATGGATCCATACATACCTATACTCTTTATAGAGAGTTGTTTATGGACCTCATGGACCTGTATGGACCACTTTTGCCAGGGGCGTATTCGGCTTTCTGATTGTAAGTGGTGCAAGCACTTTCAAGTTTCAAACCCTGTAATATAGGCTTGTTTCATGTGATGTCATAGCATATCTACAATGACTCAATTCTTCGCGGTATTACAGATGATTTGCGTAAAGCTACCAACTGAAATTACTGATGACTCGGGAGAACTTACCAATCAACATAAACTGATCATGGGTGATGGACTGATGAAGAAAATTAGCGGAATGCGACATCGAGATTCGAGAAACGGTTTCACTCACGATCCGATTCTATAATTCTGCACCAGATCATTCGCGAAAATACGCCCAAAGAAGGCTTAAACTCATGAAATCACCGATTGATGGTGAGCAGCAACCAGCAATAAGATCCTCCATCGGCCGATCAATGGTATCGACCATCGATATCTCTATAGCGTCATGAACACCGAACATTCACCGATTCACCCTGGCTTCAGCTTGAGTCGAGCCGAGCGCGATCGAGATCGAGCCATTATTCCGAATTACAAGTCATTCTGACAACCGTTACATTAATTTACTGCTGTGTATTTTTTTTTTTATCATTCCGCTCCCCGCACCCTCTATTTTATCATCCGCCCACGTCCCCCCCCCCCACGTAGGACCCTGCACCTATTCACCAACTATGTTCATTTGTTCAACGTAATTACTGCATTGATCGCCGCACATGTAAACTAGTGAAAAAAACGAAAAAATTACAAAAGCTATACTCTTGTTTAAAATTGATGGGTTTAAAATATGATGTCATCAAAATCTTTAGGCTCGCATTTATACCCTGCCAAAAAGTGGGGTTTAGATGAATCAAATGACTTATTGCTAGTCGGATGCCATCGATATCCAAAAAAACAAACAAGCAAAAAAAAAAAACCATAAAAAATTTGTTTTCACCGTTGGGGAAGGGGGGACTCCAGACCTGTTTTTTTGCGATGAAAGATTTATTTCACGCTGATGTTCTTATACTTTCAGGTTTGTGTAAATGAGGGTACGTTTTATACGGTCACCAATTTTCACACTTTTTTTCAATTCGTTTTGAATTTATAAGCATTTATAGTCGTGGGGTCCGCCCCTCCCCTTCTCCCTTAAAGCTAAAAACATAGTATCACAAAAAAGTACATTTAGAAAGCTCATTGCTTGAGCTTTTAAGGGTTTACTATGAAAAATTAACTGAAGAATTACAGGGGTGCCATTTCAGATTCTCCTTTGGGAGGGGGGGGAGGCCCTCCAAAAATTTGGCTGACCTTTTTTTTTGGCCGTGCATCTTAAAAAAATCTCTCTGTCTCTCAAATTTGGATGACCTTTTTTTTTATTTTTTTTCGCCGTGCATCTTAAAAAAATCTCTCTGTCTCTCAAATTTGGATGACCTTTTTTTTTATTTTTTTTCGCCGTGCATCTTCAAAAAAATCTCTCTGACTTGATTTTGCGGCCACATTGAAAATCCTTGGGGGGCAATTGCCCCCTCCCCCTGCCCTCCCCCAAATGGCGCCACTGTGGAGAAAGAAAATCACGCAAAAAAAAAAAAAAAAAAAAAAAAAAACAAGTTGGAACTTGCAACACTGGAACAGTGTTAGCAAAGAGAGCATGAGTGTCGGCCGTAAATCATTGTAAGTGTGGAGTTCCATATTGATAGTACAAAACTGCGACAAAGTCAATCGCAACGCTGCATTTGTGTTTGTATAACAGTGATCGCTGTAAAAATAACTTGATAGGTCAAAGTGGGAATGAAAATTTACTTATAGCGTGTTGAAACAGTTGTTCACGAGGCGAGGTGAATACTGTGGTTTTGAAAATCGATTTCGATAGTGATAGTTCCTTTAAAATCGGATGACGCAATACCAATCCTAGCAAGCCGCAAAGTCTAGTTTAGTTATTTGGGACTTTTTTAGATTTCTCTCGCCTGAACCAAAGTCATCAGGAAGGAAATTCTTAATACCAATCCTAGCAAGCCGGAAAGTCTAGTCTAGTTATTTGGGACTTCTATAGAATTTTCCTCGCTTGAACCAAAGTCATCACGATGGAAATTCTTCGTCTTTATGGTTTCAGCTCTTTTTGTCTCAGATTAAAAAATGAATGTTAATATTGATCAAATGTCATCCGACACTCATCAAGGCCCTTAAGGAACGTAATATGAATTTGAAAAAAGCTCATTCGATTTTTAAGGGAGCTTAAACGGTCCATGAGAGACGAAATTCGCGGATACAGAGTATCCACAGCTTATTTCAATGTTCGATCTGACAAGACCGTGCGCCTTTGAAAAATCGATATCTCGATAGTGAATCGATGTATTGCAATTCGGTTTGCACCGGTCGAAAGCGCTTGCTTGTGACTGACAACCTCGAAAATTTCAGATCCATCCGAGTTTATTTAATGACCTTACAGGACCTCTCGCGGCCGCAGTTAGACATTCTTGTCAGAGTTACGCTGAAACGGGGAGTAGTTTGATATTTTTAATAAGTCCCCCTAAGATGATATTTTTTGGCTCGAAACTGCATTGAGCTCTCTCGGGACATCATTGGGACCCGAAAAAAAGCGGAACCGATATAATACGGCACACGACTGGTTCGTGAGAGACGAAATTCGCCTTTTTCCAGCCTCCAGCGCCCCTCTAAGGTCGATCTGACAAGACCGCACGCCTTTGAAAAATCGATATCTCCAGAACGAATCGATGGATTGCGCACTGCGGTTTGGATTGGGCGGTAGCTTCAGCTTTTAGATAATTCTTGAAAAAAATTCAGATCCATCCAAGTTTTTAAACGGATCTTATGGGACCTCCCGCGGCCGCAGTTAGACATTGTACGTGAGACTTACGCTGGAGTTGGGGCCACGCCCCCCCCTCCGATATAGACTTTATCGGTCCGACATTTGTCAGGGCCCTTAATGAACTTCATGTGAACTCAAAAAACTCACATATGACTTCTCACGGCGCATGCTAGGTCCATGAGAGTCGAAATTCGCGGATTTTAGAGAATCTTAGATTTCTGACCCTATACCGCGCGCCTTTGAAAAATCGATATCTCGAGAGTAAATCGATGTATCGCAATCCGGTTTGGACCGATCAAAAGAGTAAGCTTACCGGTACTCGCCGTTAAAATTTTGGATCCATCTGATTTCATTTTGAGACCTTACTTGAGTTACTTGGACCCCAGTTGGAATTATTTTTTCGGAGTTACGCTGGCAAGGGGTCGCTCCCTCTTTTGGGAAAAACTGTGGGGGGGGCCCTTTGCTGGGGCATACATTCTATTTTTCACTTTTTTTTTTTTTTTTTTTTAATTTTATATTTGTGTCTAATCTAAGTTGGGGGAGGAGGAGGAGAGTACCTGCAAGTCAACCGGCAATTTACTTTTGATAGTGGCTGCGGGTCGAGGGTGCGGATTGCGGACTTTTAACTTGTTGTGGGTTTACAGGGTGGCCGTGTCTAAACTTATGAGAAAAGAAGGCAACCACAGACCGGAAGAACGTTCAATTTCTGGTTCAGAGACCATGGACAAAGACATGGGCACCCGCAAAACAATTGCCCGGAGGGGCAACTTTTTGAATGTCAATGGAAGGTCTAGGGGACACCACCTAGAGACGGGCAAGTCTAGAGAACCCCCCCCCCCCCCCACTTCCGCCCAAAATAGAAAATAAATCAATTATCCTTCCAAATGGTAGAAATTGTAAGTGATTGTAGCATGTAGTTGTATCAAAAGTAATTCTATTTTTGACGTGTTTGATATTATGAATAAAGTGACAGCATCAGATGATAGAAATAGTAAAAAGCTGAGTACAACTATTCCTTCTTTATTTTCAT
Source organism: Trialeurodes vaporariorum (assembly GCA_011764245.1). Taxonomy (NCBI): domain Eukaryota; kingdom Metazoa; phylum Arthropoda; class Insecta; order Hemiptera; family Aleyrodidae; genus Trialeurodes; species Trialeurodes vaporariorum. The sequence goes on along the minus strand of VMOF01000369.1, from coordinate 35,156,229 downwards.
TGTCCTGATGAATTCTAAGAGTTAACCTATTTAAATTAACAAAACCAAAACTCTTGCCTATACATTCTCTAATCATGTAATTATCGACCAGAGGATTCTGAATTTTCAAGGAAGTTCGCAAAATTCTCGTTGCCAACGGTAGTTGCCAATGTAGACACGTTCATACTAGTAGATTTTAAAGGATTCTCGATTGAGCACTCGTGCGGTGCGGACGTACGATTCGGTGCTCTCTCGCAGATATTTGAAAAATATTATTAATTTCGTGAAATGGTGCGAATGATAGGAAATACGGATTAAACGTGCGGTTCAAGTGAGCAAGTGACGCGGTCTTTGACCTACGATTGGCCGGCCGTAGTGCGTCAACGCGCCGAGCGCTAAACAATCGTATGTCTCTCGCGGTAGTTGTTTGTAAACACGGACAGCAGTGCTTTTTTCTGAACAATGAATTTCAAGGCTGCACGAAGTGCTACTTGAGAGGTGATCTCTATAATCTGCGAAAGCCAATATCTAAAAAAATGGCAGCGAACAACGACAACCCTTTTATACGTAGTTCCCTGTTAACAAGAAGCCCCCCAGGGACTCCGAAGAAACCAGATGAAACCGCAAAAACATCGGAGGATGGAATGAGTGTTGATGCCGAGCATTCGCCCCCACCTCTTTCGGTGTGCACGATAGAAGAAGGACAGCTCAAAACGCAAAACGAAGTCGTTTTATGGACGTCCTTGAATCAAGCGCAGGCGACTATCAAAGGTCTGCAAGAAACTATCAAAGGACTGCAAGAGAATATATCGCAGCTCACAAGCCAAATAACAGAGTTAACTAAGACGGTCGCGGGAAAAACCGTTGATACATCGAACGGCTCAACAAATCTACCTGCCATTGAGCATAATGGCAACAAATATGCAACCTTGAGCAAGGAATATGAAACAGATGAGGACGAAACTCAGAACGAAACATCTTGGATTGTCAAGAAAAATAAAAGAAAAAACAAGAAAAGGAAAGCCGAAGATTCTCCTGAAATAGAAAGAGAAGGCACTCCTACGGGCAGCAATGCTAATAGAACCGCTGAAGAGGCAAGAACCAAGACTAGACAGAATCAGATGAAAAAGAAAGAGCCTCCCCCACCTCCGGTCAAAATCACAAATTTGTCAAATGCGAATTTGCTTCGGGAAAAAATCAAGGCAACTGGTTTGCCCCAAGATAAATGGACGACCAAAACACTAAATAACAATGTGTTTAAAATCAACGTGAAGGACGGAGACTCCTATAAAATTCTGACTGAAAAGCTGAACCAGGATGCTGAAATCAAGTGGTACACCTTTGAAGATAAAGCAAATAGACCTATCAGAGTTGTAGCAAAAGGATTACACCCAACGACAGATGTGAACGAAATAATCACTGATCTATCAAGCAAAGGGTTCAAAATTTCACAAGTGAGTGTGATTAAAAAAAGGCAACTTAAGTCCTCAGAAGAAACTAGCAAAGAAGCAGCGAAATTCGAGCGAGTAGACATCCCTGCCCATATGCTCACTTTCGAGAAAGATGAAAATATTGCCAACATAATGAATATTAAAGCAATACTCAACACTATCGTAAAAATGGAGTCGTGGAAAAGGTCATCAAGATTGATTCCACAATGCCAAAAATGCCAAACTTTTAACCATACAAAATATTTTTGCCACAAAGACCCGAGATGCGTACGTTGTGCAGGGAAACATCTCTCGATAGACTGTGACAAGGAAAGAAACTCGGAACCAAAATGTTCGAACTGCGGCGGAAAACACGTTGCGACTTATAGAGGATGCACTGTAGCTGTTGAACTGCAGAAAATCCATGACGATAAATTCGCGAGTACACGGAAAAAAGAACACAAAGCAGTCATCAATAGAAAGGAACAGGGACCCAAGGCCACCCTTCAAAGACCCACTCAGCAGGGACAGCGCGCTCACAAGCAGGAAGGGGCTGGACAACCAGGTAAATCATACGCAGATGTTCTGGGTAAGAAAATTAATATTACTGAAAACACGGCCAATAAAAAAGTTGCAACAAATAATGTTGAATCTCTCTTGTTAAAATTGTTAGAAAAATTCGACTCTGTAGATCAAAGAATCTTCAAATTGGAGTCGACCACAAAGAAAACGGTTAAACATGGCTAATATCAGATTAATAACTGATTACTTCAAAAATGCGACAACAAAGCTGAATCCTGCAGCAATCAAATAAGACATGATGATGATGCCAATTGCAGAGACAGGGCTCTAGACATTGCTGAGTCAGGCGCTTCATACAATAGTATAAACATTTTAAACAAGCAAATTTCCGTACCGTGTAACCGTAGGTCAGGCCTCGTTATAGCAGCCTGGAATGCAAATGGCATTGCCAATAAAAAAAAACTGAACGAACTTAAAGTGTACCTAGCTCAGCACCAGGTAGACATATGTTTAATATCTGAGTCCCATCTTAATAGAGAAGGATACATCAATATTCAGGGTTATATTTCAATTACTGGCAATCACCCATCCGATAGACCAAGGGGAGGGGTACTACTGTTGATTAAAAAAGATATAACGCATTACATTGAATTCATTCAATCAGATGATAATATCCAAGCAGTATGTGTTGTGATAAAAACCGAGTTAGGAGCAATTAACGTTGCTGGGATATATTGCCCACCAAATGAAAAAATAGAAAAAGGAGACTTTATCGATTTTTTCCAAAAGCTTGGAGACAAATTCATTATTGGCGGTGACTGGAACGCGAAGCACACAGAATGGGGTTCTAGATCGCTGACCGCAAGAGGGAGAGAACTTGAGGCTGCAGGTAGGCTTATTCATTGTAATTTTCTTTCCTCCGGTGAACCTACACACTGGCCCTCTAACCAAGAATTTATACCTGATGTGATAGATTTTTTTGCAGTGAAAGGTATTTCAAGAGATAATATGCTCCCCGGAATGGATTTGGAGCTATCCTCGGACCATACCCCCATACGTCTAAGAATTGAGACAAAAACAGTGATACTTGATAAACCACCGGGGTTAGCAAGCAGTAAAACGAATTGGAAAAAGTTTAGAAAAGATTTAAGCGAGATTTTGGAACCAACGCTAATTAATTCAGTCGAGGAGTTAGATAAAGAGTACATTAAACTTACTGATGCAATCTCACAAACGGTCAAAAATTGCACACCCCCACGTAAAATGGTTAGATATAAAAATTCTGTGCCGGTAGGTATAATCGAAATGATCAAAAATAAGAGGAAAGCGAGGAAAAAATGGATAACTAGCAGGTCTCCGGAGGATAGAACCCATTATAACAACCTCAGTAGGCAAGTCACAAATGAATTAAATGAGCACAAAAATGAGAAAACGGAACAATTCTTGAAAAACCTCTCATACACTAAAGATACCGAATATTCCCTATGGAAAGCAACCAAATACATTAAAAAACCTGTGATTAGATCTCATCCCATAAGAAACAACGCATTAGCGTCAGGCTGGGCTAAATCTAACCAAGAGAAAGCAGAGGCATTTGCTGACCATCTCGAAAAAGTTTTTGAACCATACCCTTCAGAATTGGAACCAGACGCGGAAGAAGTAGATTTGACACTTCCATGCTCCATTGAAGAAATATCATTTGACATGATTACGGAGCTGGAAGTGAGAGATACGATTCGATACAAAATTAAAACAAAAAAAGCCCCGGGATTAGATTTAATCACAGGCCAAATACTAAAAGAATTGCCAGCACTAGCTATTAAAAAACTAACTCAAATCTTTAATGCAGTACTTAAATTTAAATATTTCCCGAGAAGCTGGAAAAAAGCTGAAATAATTATGATTCTGAAAGCCGGTAAAGAACCTGAGGAAGTAGCGTCCTACAGGCCAATCTCACTACTCCCTGTAATCTCTAAACTTTTTGAGAGAATATATCTTAAAAGACTGATGCAAATCATCTCCCAAAATAATATTATCCCAAATCATCAATTTGGTTTTAGAGCAAAACACTCCACAATACAGCAAGTCCATAGGCTAGTAGACCAAATAGAGCGATCGCTAGAAGACAAAAAAGTTGTCTCGGCAGTATTTCTCGATGTATCGCAAGCGTTTGATAAAGTCTGGCACCAAGGACTATTAGCTAAATTGAGGGGTCTTTTGCCCTCAAACCATTGTAAATTGTTAGAAAGTTATCTAGAGGATAGGACGTTTAGAGTAAGAATAGAGGGTGAGCCCTCAAGCTTTAGACCAATCAGAGCTGGCGTCCCACAAGGAAGCGTGCTGGGACCTATCCTGTACCTGCTATTTACGAGTGATACCCCTGAAAGTAATGACACACTAACAGCAACTTTTGCAGACGACACTGCAAAAATGACAATAGGCAATACACTGCAAGAGGCCAATAGTAAACTCCAACGAGAACTAGACGATTTGTCGAAATGGAGAAAAAAATGGAGGATAAGATTCAATGCCCTCAAATCTATCCACACTGTGTTTACTTATAAGAAAGACGGTCATGAGCCTATCTTCCTGGAAGGTGTGGCGGTACCCTACTCGAGTACAGCCAAATACCTCGGCATGACTCTGGACTGTAAACTCAAATGGAAAGAGCACGTAAAAAAGAAAAGAAAAGAATTAAATCTAAAATTGCATAAAATGTATTGGCTCCTTGGCAGGAAGTCCAAACTTTCCTTAAGTAATAAAATGCTATTATACAAAGCAATACTACGGCCAGTATGGAGCTACGGATGCCAGCTCTGGGGGTGCACAGCTGAAAGCAACCTGAGGCCAATTCAAACGTTCCAAAATAAAGTACTAAGAATCATAACAGATGCCCCTAGGTATACTAGAAACGCTGATATACATAGGGACCTGGAGATAGATACTGTCAAGCAAGTTATCATGAAAATGGCGGGCAACCATGAAATGGCCCTTGAAATGCATCCTAATACACTAGTTGATGACTTGCTTGACAATGAAACAATGACTAGAAGACTCAAACGAAGGAAGACGTTTGAATTGGCTTCAGGTCGCTTTCTTAAAGGTTGAGACCTTTAATCTCATACCAAATAAATGTACTATATGATGTAAATATTTAGGACCTAGTCAAATAGAAATTAACTGCCGAAAGCAGTATGCAATAGTTCAAATTAAGTATTATTGGAAAAAAATTGTAAGATAGTGTGTAAGCATTAGTGTCAATATGTAGCCCATGTAAACATGTGCAAATAATAAAAAAAAAAAAAAAAAAAAAAAAAAAAAAAAAAAAAAAAAAAAAAAAAAGATTTAAAACTTCTTTCGGCGAGGGAGATGACGGGTGGGAAGGATGATGTCGTCTGAATCAGGAGGGGGTGGGGTAAAAATCAGGGGAGGTCTAGATCAGGGGGGAGAGGAATCCTGAAACTGGGGGGCGAGCTGTATAGTGGCAAGGGTGGTTGGGCACCACTGCTTAGGGGGGGGGCTACTTCCCGCCCTGCCCCCCCTAAATTACGCCCCTAATTAAAATTGTAAAGTAAACTAAGAATAAAGTTTGTTAACTCTTACTCCTTTCGTTATTATTTGATCTTCGAATGTTCCGATTCTTTTTTATTGTAAAGTTTTGATTTTTCTGAATTAGGGGGGGGGCGCCCATTGACAGATAAGGAGAAAGGTAAGTGTAGGAATTTGCACGGGAATCCGGCGTAGTGTGCCGCAAAAATTACTACCAATGGCGGATCCAGAAAATTCTTTTAGGGGGGGGAGGGGGGGGGGCTTCACGCCTATGAATTTTCAAATTTGCAGGAGGAATTTATGGGATTTTTTCTGTTGAAAAAGGCAAAGGCTACCGTGAGTTGGGGGGGCGTGCCTTTCCCGAATCCGCCGCTGATTACCATGTAACACTGAGCCACGATGACCGATGTCGCATAAAACCAGGTAGAAGACCCGTGGCGGGCGTGGCATCCGTGATGGCTGTGAAATTGGGATGAAGTAGATGGACACACATCATTCATGCAATCTGCACAACGCGGCAAGCAACTGTTGTAGGCGTAGGTGCAGTAGTTCGTGGGGAGGGCAAAGGGGACGGGAGGTCGTCGCAAAACCATGGACGAAGATATAACTAGACTGTTGTTAGTCCTGTTTTGCTCTCGACCCCAGCGCTCCAAGCAGCGGTCAGCTGAACTACTCTTTCAAGTGAGCGATCCTGGCGATGTGTCCATGCTCACATGCTGTGCTACTGCTAAAACCGTTGTTGGAGTTGGTCTGTTATGGCATGGCTGTCAACTGTTGTCGGCGACCCAAGAGGATCAGATAACTCAGTATCTCAATGGAAGATCGAAAGCAAGGGAATTCAGAATCAACTTTGGACAAGGTAACAGAAATCATCAGCAAATTAAAAGAGTCGCCTGATCTCTACTAATAAAACAAATGTCTATGTACTCTTTCTTGTTTGATTCCGTTTTGAGGTTAACTGTGATGTATAGTATTTCAGTCCTTGATTAATCATTTTCGACAATTCAGGAATCTTTCAAGAAATACTCCAGACGTTTGCTTTTTAGCGGATTTTGCTTCCTTTTAATTCGCTGATCATTTGTTCCCTTCGTTCAATCGTGATTCAAATTACCTACACGGTATACATTTGCGGGAAGGCATGGGAGAAAGGGAGCCGGAGCGGCCACCGCTGCAGCGGTTCGCTTTTAGTTGACCCTTACTGCTGCTTGGAGCGCTGCGGTCGCGCTCGAAAACCCGCTAACAGGTTTTAACACGGGCGGAGATAGGAAGTCGGCAGTTCTTAGTTATATCTTCGTCCATGGCTCGGAATGGTCTTAAAATTTTCCTTAGGATTTGATCTAGAACGCAACGTTCTTACATTTTCGAAAAGTTAACTCTAGCTCTCGCAATTAACGATTATAGGCGGAAAAAGCATGGTTTCAGGACCGCGGAACAGTGGCGTTATCTAGCGGATGAGAATCTTACTACAGGTCGCTGAGGATTCACCTTAAAACGCAACGCCGATCGCGTTCCCCAAACGAACTCTTTTAGCGGACCGAAACATCAACAATAACAGGATTGGAAATTTGAAATCATCTAAATGCATTTTAAATCGCAGAATACACGAAACATGGACACAATCCTCTGATATAAAACCCCAATATCTCATACAGAAAATTTCGTTGAAGTCTGATCCAAATTAGTAACGTAATTACATTCCCAAAAATGCTTAACCTCAATCTTGGCCAAAAACTCCCGCCACAAAGAAAAAGCGACAAATTGGGAGGACACCGGATTGGCGGAATCACATGGGTCAATCGGTCCTCGAGGACCCGTTCTCGATACTGAAACCAAGCGATCCCCCGAGCGGACCCCCGAACCATGCCGTTCCTATAAGAAAAGCATTATTGACCTTGTAGAAACGATTTCAATAGAGCATGACACTCATGCTCTAAAAAACACCAACAAAAGAATCGTGAATGTGGTCATATCCACAGGGAAACATTGAATTTTCCTTGTTTTAAAAAAATATTGAAAAATAGGGGTAACTAATTTATTTCAAAGTGACTAGCAGTTCAAAGATCATCTCTAGGTAATGGGTTGTATGGAATAGTTCCATCATGGCAGAATAAATTTGAAAAAAAATTAGACTGGTGATGACTTAATTTTAAATTGGGGTCCGAGCGGACCCCCCTTAAGTATTTCAAATACCTGAAGGATATGAAGGTTAATGATCCCTCTTCGATTCCAGTTCGAGTCAAGAATTCAAGATGAGGGTTTGTCAAAAAAATGACTGATTTGCAGTTAATGCAGAGTTGCCGGTCAGTCGAGGAAAACCACTTTATTTCTCATAATACTTGGAAGAAAACCGTACAGAAATTCTCGAACAACCTGACAATCCCACTCTTGTTGAACAAGCATCTGATTGGTAGATTAAAATCTTCCTCTTATTCAGGCAGGGATGTCAAACCGAAAAAAATCATTATATTTGAATATTTTCCTTTCCAGGGAGGGGGGGATTTCCGGTCGATTTGGCAACCCTCACAATCAGTCAAAGTCCGTTCATCATTTTATGGTTGTCATAGAAGCGAAAGAATACTTATCTTCCTTTCTGGCTACTTTTCCTTATTTTTTTAAAAGGTAAAACTGGGCGATGCACGGACGAATCTTTCCTCAATGAGAACCAATCAATCCTTTAAATCAGAATGGCCGAAGATAAGAGAGTTTAGATGTGAGTATTTTCAGTAAATATAAAATTGTAAACCACACAATGAAAATTTGAACTTTTCTCTCTCTCGCTTTTTCACCGCGTTCACCGTATAGTAGTAGCGCGTCCACCATTCACGGAAAAAAACCTCGACCCAACGCGCAAACAGCATGCGTAAGCTTTCTGACGATCATAATCAGCGCTCCAATATCGATCTCCGCTCATAATTCCGCTGTCTTGACATCACAATTCATGATAAGCGGTTTCACGCGCCAATTTGTATTTTTTTTTTCAACTGTTCTCTCGAAATCACTGATTTTTACAGCAGCGGCATCGATCGTAAATCTAAATTTAAAACTTGCAAGTATACGAGCGTATTAAGGTTAATACAACCACTCCTCCTGCTCCCCCCCCTCCTGGCCTCCACTCTTTTCCTCCAAAATTGATCCTGTGCAGAAGATTTATCGGATCAAGTCCAATTAACGTCTTCGATGACTCCCTCTTTTAAGCCCCAATTTTTCAAACTCCTTTTTTCCCCCTCCCGATACTCCGATGTATGTCTATAGCATCATTAACGAGATATCATCGTTTTACGGTAAATTGCGAATTATAGGGGAGTCTTCTCTCTCACCCCCCCCCACAAATGGTAAACTCCCGCTGAGGAGTTGCACCTGTAAAATTCGAGAGGTTTAGGGGAGGGGGCGGGTGCAGGAGAGGGGGGCGTGGATGATTTGTGCGGGTTCCGAGCCGTGTTCGGAACCGATTGGAAGTAGAACAAGGTCTCGAAAAATGTAGAGGGGCGCTGAACCCCCCCCCCCTTCATTGGTGTCGTCGCTCGCTTTTGCACGCTGAACTCTGCTGGAGCGCGCGTATACCTCTACCTTATACACACCTGCTGCCTTAAAATAATATCGCACTAGTTCCGATCGATCTATCGTTTTTATAGAGATGTCCAACTTGGATGCATATGCGTGATCTTTAAATGATATCAATGAATACACTCCGCCGCTTCTTTTCAAGGCCGCGTTTAGCATGTATTGGTCGCGATATGGTTTTATCGATCGATTGGAACCTCCGCCGTCCGCGTTTGAGATTTATCGTGATGATTTAGCAGCTCCGCAGCCTTCAAATTGAAGCTGCAACTTTTTCGTCGCTGCTAATAAGTCGAGCTTTTGTTGTCATGAAAGCCCTCGCGTGAGAGGCGCGGATGAATAAAATTGACGATTGATCAGACTGCACTTTTAACAAAAATGGTCACACCTGTGCTTTGATTTTTTTTTCTCTCTCCCCCCCCCTCCCCGATCTCTCAATACTCGCGTTAATGGGTCTGTTGCGCACCGTCTTTTTTTTATTATTTGTTTATTTAATTTCCTTGAAGTGCTTGATGAAAGGAACTCACAGTATTTTTTTATAATTTTATTAGAACACTAGATCGTGGGCTGAAACGCTTTCGAAGTTGAGAAAATGTCGAGCGATTTGAAAAAGTTTTCGTTTCGGCGCGAAACTAGATGACGTCATAGTGTATAGGTCTGGCGGAGCGGTCCAACTGAAATCAAATCACCGCTAATAATACGCGTGCTTACTCCTCTGCTGACCTAAACGCCTTCAAACAATTGTGTACTTGAAAAGTCGCTTGGCTCCGTGGTCTTACCATTGGCAATTTATTGTCATTATATTCGACCTAAAGCTGAATCCTCATTTCTGAGGTTATGGTTCTATTTTGAACCGTGACTTTATACTGTCGTCACTATAATGTCACTCGCAGTCTATGTAGTCTATTCAGTAGTGCGTATATAAAGTGTTGTTTATGTATCACAATAAATTAAGTATTGGAGCTCCTATCTGTCGGTTTAGTTTTAGATATTTTCATACCGATCGATGTCGGTATCCAGTTTTCCAGTAGTCCGGTACATACATACGGATTCCTATCTCCCCGTCATAATGACTTGTTAAACCCTCAATAATCAATGCCGTAGCAGTGAACACTTCGGAGTAAATCCTTTTTGTATCAGATATTCTTCACAGGTAAATTTCACTGTCGTAAAAATACTGACGTATAATATCTTTGCGCATCTCAGCCGCATTAAAAAAATTGCGAAGTGCCTTCAAAATTCATGCATTCGCAGGGCAACGTCCAGACAGCAAATCGAGTGTCTTTTCCGCTCTTTGCTGTGATTGATTACCCGGAAAATGACTACCTGGATTAACTACACACAAAAATGTACTGTACTCTGATCTGTAATCTTGAAAACACCGTTGTTTATAGTGTTTGCGATGCAATTTCAGATTCAGCGATTATTCCATCGGTTGGAAAAAGATTATAGATCGGAGCATTTATGTGCCTTATATTATGGTCACAAGGCTGAGCTGGACTACGACATATTTTTGTTAATCGGTGGAATCTTTGGTGACAAAGCGACTATAGTGGCGCTATCCATTGGATTGAATTCCGGTAAAGTTTTGCCCGGAATCGCTTTAAAACAGTTCTAACCGTCTATTCTATTTTGGTGATTCTTCGTAGGGCTGATTTCTGCCACCATCACAGCGCTATACCGTTCAATTAATGTCAATTTACAGGTCGAAAGTTATTTATATTTAAGAAAACGGAGTGTCAGTTACTGGATAATCATCTGAAAAAACTTTCTGCAAAATATTTCGTCAATAACTTCAAAAATAAGGCTGAAAGTACCAAAAAATGAAATATCGCAAATCGATTCTCGCATCGAAATGCTATATTTCATTTTTTGGTTCTTTCAGCCTTATTTTTGAAGTTATTGACGAGATATTTTACAGAAACATTCTCTTTAGATGATTTTCTAGTAACTGACACTCCGTTTTTTTTAAATATAAATTACTTTTGGCCTGTAATTTGAGATTTTTACGCCTTAACGACATATAGTGTGTTTGGCTGTTATGAACGTAAAACCAGGTTTTCTCATCATAAGATACCTCTTTCTCACCCCTCCTGCCAGATTTCTCTTGTATTTTGACCCGCTGATTTCAAATTCGGCCTTAGTTTTTACTCAAAACTCATACTTTTTCCAGAATTTCAAATTTTTTGCGGAGAAGACGTATGTAATTTCAAATTTACGTAAAATTTAGGCCACTATAATGAAAATTGATAGCATTTTTGAATTCAGCGTCTCAAAATGCGAGAAAGAACGATGATGAAGTGAAATTTTAGGCGTAAAATTATTCTAAAACACTAAAAATTAGTAAAATTAACACTGATGGATGGTGAATGTCGCGGTCACATTATGTCGTTTTTGATGCTTACTTGTAATTTGACATTGATCGAACGGTAGCGCTCTGGTGGCAGAAATCGGCACTAAACGCTGAAGAAAGAATCACTTTAACGATCAGATAACTCGTTTTATGGCTCATCGTATCAAAGTTAAACTGCGTTTTGCATTGTGCAGGATCGCCTCATCGTCATCGTGGCTGATTGATAATCGATCAGCGATCAGTGTTCAGTGTTCGAGTTCGACGCCAATGCAATGTTCATGCAGGGCTGCCATTTTGCGTATAATCAATGCTATTTTTCAATTCATCGATGATTCCACCGGTTGAGAAAAGATTACACGGTTCAGTTCAGTGCATAACTGTAATGAACTAAAATACTCGCATATGTAATCTTTTCTCAACTGGTGGAGTCGTCGATGACTTTAAAAAACTCGCGGATATTTTAATTAATCAACGGAGTTTCCACCGATTATGGAAAGATTACAGATCAGCGTATTTTCGTGCATTACAGTCGTACACTGAACTGATTTGTGTAATCTTTCCTCAACCGGTGGAATCATCGGTGAATAGAAAAATAGCATTGATTTATGCGCAAAACGGCTGCTCTGTGTTCATGTCAACTCGACGACGATTCCCTCGGACTTCGAGTGGAGTCCGCGTATTCCTATTATTGTTTGTAGAACAGCTGAACCAGCTTTCTACGAACGCACGGTGGCCGGTGGCTGGTGACTGGTGAGTGGCGATGGTGGTTCACTCCAGAACCGAGCTCGTTTCGCCGAGCGCGCGCGTGCGCCTGCGCCCACCGCGATCGTCCGGTTGCTTTGTCGGTTGGTTCGTCATGCATCAATCGTTATTGAGTGACGTAAGGTGCAGAAATACGTGAGTCCGGTAGCTGCGAGCAGAAATCGATGAGAATAGTTTATAGTGTTTACGCACCCTGCCAAGAAATGGTGATCTGCATTGGGAATTGTGAAAATCACAAAAAAATGGAAAATGGGACGAACTCTACACGGAAAAAAAACTACGGTGAAAAAAACCATACGGATACCTGATTTTGGCACCTGCTAGATGCTATGGTAATGGTAACCAGAAGTATACTATGTTTTGACTAGAAACTAGGTGATGTTACCTGATTGCATGTCGAATTTACTCAACGTATCGGCGAATGTATCATACTTCTGGTCAAGTTTACCATAACATCTAGCAGGTGCCAAAATCAGGTATCTGTATGGTTAATTTCACTAATCTTTTTTTTCCGTGTAGGGGGCCGACCATTTTCTTCATCGATAAACCGATCGCCAAGAATGTCTGTGAGTGATGCTGTTGGTTCCGAATTGATAAGCTTGGCTGTTGCTGTGGTGACCTCCTTTAAAGTACCCGTGTTTAAAACCTTTAAATTACGTGATTTTTAACCCTTTAAGGGCCAAGCCCGAGTTTACTCGTCTTTCTTCTCTAGGCTCCTTCACATTGTTTCAGTCCTCATTCCGGATAAACGCGACTATTGATGAAAACATGTACAAAATAAGATGTCTTCGAGCGCCTTCAATGTATCGTATAGGCAATGTTAACTCCCCCGAGTACGAACAGTTAACTACCTTCCCTTTATAAACGGAAGAGTGGAGTCATTTTGAAATAACCTGGCCTTTAGAGGGTTAACAATGATTACCGTAGCAACAGCCAAGTTTTACAATTTGGGACCAATAGTATCACTCTTGGACAGCCTTTTACGATCGGTTTATCGATGAGGTAAAATGATCGGCCCCTTGATTGATTTAAAAGTTTTGGTGAAACTAGGTGGAAGGGATGGATATGTGTGCCTTTTCGATGTGGATATGATATCCTCCGGGTCCACCCCCAATGAGAACAAAATTAGGTTCTTTCTCCAACGATTAAACATATGTCCGAGTATTGCGCGTTTTTTAATTTGCCGCAAGTTTGAATTTAGCCTTAATTTCGATCGTAATGTCCTAGGTTTTTTTTCACAAATTCAACTTTATCGCGAAAAATGTAATAAAGTAGATTTATGCGTGAAATTGGGAGTCAAGTAGAAATGAGTGTAATTTTTGAAATCAGCCATCCATATTTCATCAATCACCGCAATATCAGTGAAATTTGTGCAAAAAGTCCTGAGGCGAATTTTCGCGATCGAATATGATTAACAATGCCAACCTAACCAACATATTCGAGGAAACTCAATCGCGTGTTTAGGTGTTTTCGGGGCATTGATGGCATCAATTCGATTTTGAATTAACCTCCGAACTTGAATTCAAAACCTAATTGATGCCATCGATGCCTGAAAACACCGAAAAAGTTCGGGAAAACACGACCCAGTTTCGTGTCATCCACTGTTGTCATGCGTATTGCGTAGGTTGGCAATGCTTTTGTATAATTTCTTTGGATATATTCGTCGCAAAAATTTGCTCATTGAAATACATTAAAATTTAGTGACAGAGAGCACTGATGTTTGGTGCGTGTCGTAGACATTTATGTCGCAGAGGAGGTCAACTTGAAGGGATGCGTTTGGTGTACAACCACAAACGTAACCGTAACCAGGAATTTGTCTTTCTCTCCTTGCCCATTTGAAAGCATGTGCTAGAAAAGGATGGAGATAAGGGATGTCACGTGACTTCAGTCCCTGTTTCTATCCTTTTCTAACACTTGTGTTCAAATGTGCAAAGAAAGAGAAAGACAGAATCCTAGCTACGTACGGCTATGACCACAAAGGGTGTCTGATTTGCGTGAAAGGACCTGTCGGCAACTTTTGCTACAGCTATAGATGAGAGGGTCTATTCTACTGTAAAATCGTGTTATTTTGACGATGTTCCATGAAAGAGAGAAAAAATATAGAAAAAATGAGGCAATTTTTAGGGCTTACAAAGAAATCAACCATCAGTGAAAAAAATACCACCACCATCCACCAAGTGTCCCTTCAGAAGAATTTCGTCTCATTTTTCACCATTTCCATAAAAATTATTTGTCCAATTTTTTTTTTTTTTTTTTTTTTTTTTTTTTTTTTTTTTTAAAGAAAAATTCGATGCTGAGGAGTTTACTTGTAACACCCTGTGTCTGCAAATTGCAAATTCACCAGCAGCGTATGAAAATCACTTTTATTCGAAGCCCTCATTTTGTGACAGTCTTGATATTGTGAGGACGGTGCTGAGCCTACATAGAACAAGGGGCGAGGGGGAATAAGAGATACATCAGGTTTCAGCTATGCGATAATCTACAATGTGAGTCGGATTAAGGCGGTGCGTGTGGTTTGGGATGGGTCAGGGAAGGTCGTGGAGGGGGGTTAAGGGGGACTTCCTCCGATTGAAGTGTGTCAAATCTCCGCAGCCACTCTGGGCTACTACTACTCACTTGACGACGACGGGACGATTGACGAATGCGACTACAACTGTCGATACTCGAACTGGCCGTTGAGGCGCGACGTACGCGTTGCCACAGTTTGCTATGTATCAAAATTCTGCTGCGTAGGCTTTGCTTTGCTTTCAAATTTAGGTGTAGAGATCCTTTCAGAAGTGTAGACGAAGGACCACAACCGGTAATCTTTGGCGATTTTTTTTTTTGCAATTTATATTCCTTTACAAAACTTGCCTGCGCATATGACTTGACGTTATGATTTTAAAGCACTCGTTGATGCAAAACAAAAGCCACAGCCAGTTGCGTCGCGTGCAATTTTGCAACGCTGCATTTCGTCCATTAAAATGCATGAAAACAGTCGAACCCTTAGAAGTGCTCAGTGAGCTCTCTCGAATCGATATTTTTCACGGGTTTTAAATGGAAGCAATGCAGCGCTGCTAGATCACACGGGACGCTATTGGCCATAGCTCTTAATTCCTTCTTCATTCCATTCCACTTTGCAATAAGAGAAATAAAATTTGAAAATTGGAAAGATTATCGGTTGAGCTCCGCCTCCTTTTCTGAACCAAGCTCTGCAAGACCTGAAGCAGCGGATATCCGGCAACGCCGCGCGCGCGTCTTAGCCGCGGCACGATCGATTGTGTTCCTAAGTGATGAAGAGACAGCAGATTTTTATATTTTTTAGTCTGTCATCGAGTCATGTCAGTCCAGGCGCGGCGGTCGGCACGGACGCGGGCTCGAGCTCGGGCAGTCGCGTCGGTCGCGTCGGCTGGCCCCAGCCAGTCTGCCGGAGTCGGACGTCGCCGTCGGTCGGAGAGTCCAAGTCGGCTGACTACTGGCACCGGCTCTTGCTCACGTGACCTCAGCGCGGCGCGCGCGGTCGCCGTACAGACGTCGATCCTTTGGGAAATAGGGGCTTCAATGGGGCTGTTGCTCACTTTTGCTGTAAGCGATTTAATAGTCGATTCTGGAGCTAAGGGGTGAATTTGAAAGTTTTTAGTGCTGTCACAGAATAGTACAATCAGAACGGAAACTCTGTCGGATTTTGAAGCAAATTCATTTCACGTCTGCCATGTTGGGATGTAGGATGTTTACGTCTGGATTCGCGCACAAACAAAAAATATAGGACGTGATTTGCGAAATTTTCATTCTGAAATGCGATGAGAATGAAAGTCAGGCCGGAAACTTAAGATTTCTTTCCAGAAATGAATGAGTTTCAACACAAATCACACTCGTCCCCCATGTTGGGATATAGGACCACAGCGTTGCCTATTGGTGCCGTTAAATTCCAAACTTGCTTCCATTGGCTCTTATGGGAGTTTCCGTTCTGATTGTATTATTCTGTGGTGCTGTTATCGTTATGTTTTGAGGTTTTTACACCAGAATCGACTATTAAATTGCTCACAGCAAAAGTGTGCAACGCCCCCATTAGAGCTCGTTTTAGAAGTGTTGGCGGACCCCGGCCGATAATCTCTCAAATGGGGTAGTTGCAAGGGTCTGAATTTTCGCGTTATTTAAAGCGTTATTTCTCAAATCGCATAATAGGAATGGGGGAAAAAATTAAAATTTAGAGCTTTGGATTTATTTTAATTTACCTTTTTTACGACCAGACCTTCACAAGAACAAGAGATCAACGATAGCACGCTGTTCAGTGGGTAGTTAAATATTCCTACTCTGCAGTGTTAATTTTGCCTATCCTCCTAATTGAAGGCACTCGACGAAATTCTATTCAGCAAATATGTCAACCTTTCGGGGAAGCTTTTTCTTTGTAAATAAATCTGAATTTTATTAAGACGAATCTAGTTTCGACAAAGAATATACTCGGGCATGAAATGGAAAGGATTAAGAATGTTTTAAAATCAAAAAGTCAGCAAATTATGTCTCCTTTTGCTGTCTTCTAAGGAGTGTGCGTTCACTGTCATCGAACCGATTTTATTTATTTTTTGAAGTCTAGCTCTAATTTATTCCCCATTTTTTGTGTTTCAGGTAAGGAGTTCTCGGATTGAAAATTAAATCCTGTGTCATTCACCGCCAAGCAATGATTTTCCAGAAGAAAAAAGGAACTTCAAGGAAAAATCGATGCAGGTGAAACATACTAATGCGATGTACTAGCGGGGACAAAGATACCTGGCCAGAATATGCAACGCGCCACACACCTAATACACGCGTTGAATGGGATGCTGTGTATTGCTTATTGCATACCCTGGCTAGGTATCTTTGTCTCCGCTAGTACTTCCTGACTATTTATAATTTTTCAAGAGATGCAAGGAGCTAATTTCAAAATTTTTTCAGGCCTCAATTCTTTTTCAGAATTGATCAACCAATTACAGCAGTTTTTTTTGTTTTTTTCGTTTTTGTTTTTGTTTTTTTTTTGTGGGGCGATGGTGAGGGGGGAAGAGGGTGCTGCGTCTCCGTCAGTGGTGGCTTCATGCAATTTTGGCAATCATGCTTATTGCCATATTTAAACCAATGCAAAAGTATCGATTTCTGAAGGGTTCGATGAACCTTCTGAAGATAGACGATTTTATACATAGGTTTAAATCGAGAGAATCCGTTGTTGTCGCAATGCACAGCTGTTTCTGGTCCCTGTCGTGAATGCATTCACGAATTTCGTAAGTAATTTTCTTGGACTTTCCATCCCTAGCTGACACCAGCTGACGAGCTCCTATAAAGAAAATCTCTGTTTGAAAAATAGACAGTAGAATTGAAAAACACTTTAATTATAAACTCAATGAAAATATTGTACACAATTTTCGCAGCCCATCTTCTTCCTTTCCTTCAAAATCGGAACTTCAGAGATGCGCACGCGCCGCCGTTGGAAAGGTGCAGAGAGAGAGACCTGGCAACGTCTTTAAAAACCGGTGTTCCTTTTTTTTCTCTCTCTCTTTCTTCCATTGACCACTGCATCGCGCTGTAACAAGTCGTTCTATAGAACAAACCGATTCTCGCTGTCTCGAGGAGGGCCCAAAAAACTTGACCCATTGGCCTCTTGCCGCGGGGCCCAAGCGCTCAGTTCCTTCACTTTTGCTCACCGGAATCGAAAATTAGGTGCGGAAAAAAGTTCTTCCGCCCCACGCAGTCTGGATTGGTCTGTGTCTAGGTCTAGTTTTTAACCCCCCCCCCCCTTGCTGGTTTTTTTTGTTTGTTTTGGTTTTTTTTTTCTTACTGCCCATCAACACCTGTTGATAGTTCTGTTTAGGGCTTGGAGTGTAAGTTTGCTTTCCGTGTAGAAACTTGAATTTATCACAAAGTATTTTAAATAATTCAAACATTTCGCACGTGACTTTACTAAAGTGGCACAACTAGAAAATAAACCGATTCTGTGATGACGTCAAAAGGTGTACGATTTACATCCGTACACGGAAAAAAAAAAGATTGGTAGAGTTTACCATCTGCATAGCTGATTTTGGCATCTGCTATATAAATTCCACAGAAATACGGTTCAAAAAATGGTTTTCACACAAATAAAAGTTTTTGTCCATATAAATCTTCCCATCCAAAAAAACGATTTAGCCAGGAAAGTTTGTATACTTATTGAAGATGACCTCATTTTTTTTTTTTTTTTTTTTTTTTTTTTTTTTTTTTTTTTACCAGAAACCTTTCGTAAGTATATACGACAGAAGCTGAATTTTCAACGCAGACCAGAATCTGATCTTGGTATTTGGTCGCAGTTTTCGCGAAGTGTGCAATTTGGCAGCCTCACCTTGTCCGCATACTTAAACCCATTAAAAAGGTCAATTCGTTCGATGCATATTGCGAGCATGCATCCTCGCATTCGACCTCTTGAATGAGTTTCAATGGACATAATTTCGGGTTGCCTGATTGAACTTTGACTTCGACTTTGAACTTTGCGCGTGGTTAGGGTCAAAAGTCTCAAGTATATTTGACGTCTTTCCACCCATGTATCATAATACGAAATTATTGAATTGTCGCTCTCCGCCGCTCAGTGTTGCCAACTATACAGTTTTTGACCATATTTCCCACAAAACTCAATGCAAAATATACACGGAGAAAAATGTCTGATTGAAATTACGGAATCGTAGGAAGAAATTGGGGTGTAAAGAAATACCCTTTAAAATAATAAGAATTCTTATTGATTCAACCAGAATTCTTATTGATCCAACGATTCTTTCTTATGATTCTTCTAATAGTCATCAGAATGTTCAACTAGACCAATGATAATTCTGGTTGAATCAATAAGAATTCTTATTATTTTAAAGGGAATTTCTTTTTACCCCAAATTCTTCCTACATTCCGCAATTTCAATCAGAAATTTTTTCTCCTTGTACGCATTTTAACCTCAAATCTGACAACACTGCCACATTACCACTTAATGAGGGAATGGGCCCGTCATTTATTCTAATTAAAAATGGCGAAAACCACCAACTTTCTATCTCAATTATGTCATAGCAACTTGGACATCGAGGCGTTGAAATATACTTTTAGCATACCCTGTATGTCTTACTCTCTTTACTTATCACCTAGAGTGATGAGGATGACAAGCTCAGTGTTGGACGAGTCTCTCATCGGTTTGTTGCGGATAGTGGATGATGGTGTTGACTGTTGAGTGTTGAGAGGGGAAAGTGGAAGAGGTGGAAACGGAAATGGATGAGCCGGAAGGAATCGCTTGCCGGCCAGCCGCCTGCCTCTCTCGAGCGCGAGCGCTCGCTCCCAAGATGCACCAGCGTTATAAGACTAATGTATCGATTAATCGAGGCGCGGAAATGGAGAGGTCGAGTTTCCTGGTCAAACATGCGATTTAGTCCGGGTTAAAAAAAAAAAATTGGACTTGAATTATTTCAAGTGTCCACCGCACCGTGTCACCGCACAGTGGGCGAAAAATTTCTCCTGCGGGTCATCGTAAAACAAAGTGTCCTTCATACAAAGTCATGGAAAACAATCGATCTTTATTCTTCGATATTTTTGCATACCTTCAAGTGGGAGAAAAGATATAATCGATTGTTCTCGAATCACCAAATTTGGCATGAATATAAATGAGCACGTTGGCATTTTATGAAATTATCATTCAAATGCGCTTTCGTGCATAAAAACTGCTCTAATTCCACACTGTGAAAATAATTCAACCGGATGTATGTTTAATTAGGTTAGGTTAGTTTCTTTGTCTCTTACGTTCTCTCTCTGTCTTTTTTTTTTAACTTGGCAACGCAAGTGAGTTTTAAAGTTTGACTGTGTTCAGTTCAGATGTTTTAACGCCTTCTTTCACATTTGTTTTCTTTTAAATGATATTTTTAGGTTTTTACATACGTGCTGTTTTTCGGCATTTAAATCGGTCTTCTGAACCCACTATGCGACGGCCGACGCGAAACGAATTGGTCTTGGATGGGCTTATAAAACTGGATTCCGAAGACAACTCAAAAACGAGCCGGCCCCCGTGGCTCGTGGCCAGCATGCGATTAATGCAGTCGAGTAAACATCGTTAAAGAAGAAGAAAAATCGAAAGTATATGGTGCTTGGATCTTTGTATCTTCTGTCGAGTTTCGACCTACCGCATGCTTTGAGCTTATTTCGATTGCTGAAATCATTGCATGACGAACAGAAAATCAAGAAGTGACGCATGTGTCAGCGGCGGCTCGTGCAATGTGGCAACAATGGATTTCCTCCATTTAAAACATTTAAAACAGTGTAAAATAATCGATTACTTGGTGAGGCGCAGCGCCTCACCTAGTATCGATCTTTTTGCATACATTTAAATGGCAAAAGTACACGGTTGCCAGATTCCACGAGCCGCTACTGGCATATGTCTCAGTCTGAGGTTTTGCCAGTGGCGGATCATGCAATGTGGCAACAGTGGATTCCCTCCATTTAAATCGTACTCACTCGTCACAGAGTCGGCACATACACTCCAGGGCTGCCGTTTTGCGTATAATCAATGATATTTTTCTATTCACCGATGATTCCACCGGTTGAAAAAAGATTGCACAGTTCAGTTCAGTGTATATGACTGTGATGCACGAAAATACTCTGATGTCTGATCTGTAATCTTTCCTTAATCGGTGGAAACTCCGTTGATTAATTAAAATATCCGCAAGTTTTACAAAGTCATCGCCGACTCCGATTGAGAAAAGATTACAGATGCGAGTATTTTAGTTTATTACAGTCATGCACTGAACTGAATTGTGTAATCTTTTCTCAACCGGTGGAATCATCGGTGAATTGAAAAATAGCATCGATTATACGCAAAACGGCAGCCCTGATACTTTCACACCTATTGGAGAGATATCCAAAATCCTTTTTCAAAATTACAACTTAATTTCTTTACCAATTTCGATGATAGATGACTTTAAAAATCTATCAAAAAGACGAACACTATGACGGTCCGCTAATTACCAAAAGCATACGTTAACCGCGGTAAGCATAGTAAATTTCCCAAAAAACAAGGAATTTCGTACAGTGACACGTGACATCATTTAACAAAATCCTTAACTTTCACCTGGAATCATATTAAAATGAAAATACTTCGAAAACAGAATTTGAAAGAAAGAAAGAAAAAAAAAAAAAAAAAAAAAAAAAAAAAAAAAAAAAACATTTCAACAAGAATTTTTCATCGTTTCTGGTGCGTTTTCTTTGCGATATGATAACCATCAAAATCTCTTACTGCCTCAATATTGAAAAAGGTGGTTTGGATTGCAAACCGAGAGAGGTGAGGGCATGATCTAACTACACAGGTCAGTCAATCCGGTAGACAAGTTTCGGTGCGATCTGCGCAACCTCCGCTCGTGACGTATAGCTGGCGCAGCTGAAGAGCGGGCGTTTAAATCTACATGCTTTCTTATGGGGAAAATACCCTTTTTCAAGTGCGAATTATAAACAATTTACGACAGTAAAACTTAGTTTTTATCAATAAGAAGTAACGAGGAAGGTTTCAAGCTTTGAGAAAACCAATGCGATCGTACGCAAATTTGCTTTTTCTATTTTCGGGCAGTTTTAGAAAAGTGGGTAGAATGCATTGAATATTACATAACCTATCTTCTCCATGAGAGGGATTTTTACTAACCGCCTGAAAATACAGGAATAAGAAATTGAAGTATGATCAGACTGGTTTTCTCGAAGCTTGAAACCTTCCTCGTGGTCTATCATAAATAAAAACCAAGTTTTACTGTCGTGAATTGTTTATAATTCGCACTTGAAAAATGGTCTTTTCCCCATATGAAAGCATGTAGATTTGAACGCCCGCGCTTCAGCTGCGCCAGCTATACGTCATCCCCTTCCTCACTCTACCCGGTGATACAGCCAGGCAGACGGAGAGGCAGTGGAGGGTGTGCGCATTGACTGACCTGTGTAGTTAGATCATGGGTGAGGGTATGTTTGTTGGAGACGGGTGGCGCGGCGCGCGTGGCGTGGGCGAAGAAGGTACTTACCCAGAGTGGTGCGTGACGGGGAAAAAAAAGAGCAGGTGCGGGACATGACGCGATGAGTAATTTGGATCGTCGCACAGTGTAATAAAACAAACCAGCAGCGCAAGGCGAGTTTCTTCATCTTTCTCTTTTTTCCATCAAGAAACGTACGTTAGACAAGGATGGGCAATGGGATAAAACCCCCTCTTTCTGTCCTTTTCCTACTTATACATTCAAATGGGAAATGAGAGAGATGGAAGAGATCCTGATGGTTGCGCCAGAAACGAACGAGCTGTGGAAAAAATGGGGAGTGTCTTAACTCTGAAGTCAGAGAATTGATAGCTCAATAATTCTTCTGAATGATTGATTGATTTCTCGGAAAGATTTGAAGCCATCCTCGAAATTTCTACTCAAAATAACCCGGATCTTCGATTTTCTTTCCTATAGAATATAGATTGTGAGGCGAATTGAAAGTTTTGAGCGCTTCGAATTAAAACATGTCCCCATCGTGCGACGAATGACTGCGACATTATCGAGCGTACCCCTATACTAATAATAACAGTATAGCTCTAATCAGCTGTACCTACTCGGTTGCTCGGCGTCTTGTCGCTACTTCTCGAGCCGTGTTGCCTTTCGGACCGCTATTAGTGTCAGCGCCACCGGCGCGAATAAAATTTTGAGTTCTTTAGTAGAAGTTTAACTGACTAATATAATAAGTAATAATGAGATTCCAACTAATAAATAATATTGTCTTATAGTTTCGAGTTTAGTGAACCTTACTTGATGAAGAGTAGAGATGTATAGTAATTTTTTTTAAAACGTCGCCCTTTTTTTAAAAAAATTCTGTTCAAAATTTTTTCGAATTTCTATTAATGAAACTGCACGGATTGAAAAAAAGAGAAGAAGAAAAAAAAACAACTTCGGTTTCGGATTACCAAAAAATCGGCAACAGAACTGATTGTGAGTCTGGTTAAAATAATAGAAGCCATGATTAACTTAATCGAAAGCTCAATTTACTTAAGAAACCGTTTTGGAAATTCAACCGAATGCACACTGGTAGTCCAGGTGATCACTTTTCTACTATTGATTTTTTCAGTGAATTAAACCGGACAGTTTGTTCAGTACGTTTATGCATACAATCAGTGGCGTCGCGTGCAATTTGGCAACATTGCACTATGTCCATTGAAACCATTGTAAAAGGTCGAATGCGAAGGTGTGCACCGAACGCCCAATAGTTCGATCTTTTTCATGGGTTTAAATGGAAGAACTGCGACGTTGCCAAATCGCACGCTACGCCACTAAAGTATGCACTGCATCCAGTCTCTGCTTTTCTAGCGGTGACTCCGCCCCCTCATCGAAGCGCGACACTTACTACTTTGACTTAGGGGGAGCACCAAGCAAAGTCAGAGAACGCTGCCCCCTCCCCTTCTCCCACCCCCTCCACCTTGTACCACCCCGCATCCATCATTGACCCTCTCCCTCCTCCAGTCTCTGTGATTACCCCATCCTCCGCCTTGGACGCGGTTCAATGGATTAGTCATTACACGGAGTAGTAGACTCAATTACGATTTGCAACCACTGTTGTCAGATATCTACGGTCTTTAACCGCATTTCATCGTCCATTTAAAACTCAATGAAAACTGGCAACTTTGCAGTTTGTTCATTTGAACCTGTACAGGAAGTCAAATTCGAGGTTTTTCACTGTGCGTTCAAGACTTCGATCTTTCTGATGGGTTTAAATGGACTGATCTGTAATGCAACGCTACCGGATATCGCATTCGAGTTATTTTAACCTTAGATCTGGCAACGCTGCAACACGTCCGCGAAACTGCCACCGCGAAGCTAAATCATGTTGTTTGCACTGCCTTGTCCAAGTAAAGTGACCGGACTATCGTTGAGCTTTGCTGCCAAATTGTTGATTTGAATTCAGCGGGCGGATCTTTGAAATCATTGCAAGCTGCTAAGACAGATATACTTCGCTGAATGGAGGGTTACTATTTAGTCCCTTTATGATGTTTGTCGACCCATTTCCCTCTTCAAGGGGGAACAAGGGTTTAAAATCTTGTTCTAAGCTGCCCTCAGCTCAGTGGCGTTGCGTGCTACTTGGCAACAATGCAACTGCTCCATTTAAACTCCTTAAATATATCGAATTTCCCTTGTTCACTGTGCACCCCCTGAGTTCGATCTTTTACATGAGTTTATGGATAGAATACATTGTTGCCAAATTGCACGCGACGCCACTGCCTATCAGCTTATCGAATGTATCGGAGGGATACTCATGGTTACTACTTTTCTTTTAAAACACCAATAGTAACATTGTTAACCCTCTATTTTGCCTATCTAAGAGCTTTGCATCCAACGATTTCAAAGATCGGCCTGTAGAATTCTCCTGAAAACTGCCCGCATTTCTTTTCGAGAACTTTTCGTCAGAATTCTGACAATTTTTAGTATATATAAAATCAGTGGTGTTGCATACAATCTAGCAAAGCTGCCATTTTTTCATTTAAACCCGTACAAATTATCGATTTGAGAGAGCGCACTTTGCACCTCTTAACCCTTTAAGGGCCAAGCCCGATTATGCTCGTTTTTCTCTTCTAGTCTACCTCACATATTGTTCCAGTCTTCATTCCGGATAAACGCGATTATTGATGAAAACATGTAAGTACTTACGAGATAAGCTTTCTTCGGGCGCCTTCAATGTATCGTATAGGCAATTTTAACTCCCCCGAGTACGAACAGTTAACTACCTTTCCCTTTATAAACGGAAGAGGGGCGTCCTTTTGAAATAACCTGGCCCTTAGAGGGTTAAAAGGGGCAAAACGCAGCGTTGCCAGATTTTTCTCGATCTCAGACCGTAGTCTGTGTCACTTACATGCTTCAATCGGTCAGTTGCATGTTTTTTCTCGATTTTTTTTTTTTTTTTTTTACCAATATTATTGGGTTTCTGTATCGATTAGTTCCATGTTTCTGCTCTGAAGTGCGGCAACATGAAAAGCAGCTGCCCAGAGGAGAACCACCGCAATAGCATCGCAGGAGTTCAGTTTCTCGTTTGACGTTCTGCAGTCAAACGTCGAACTTGGCATCGACTCATCGAGACATCGAGACGCATGCGGAGACGCGAGACAGCGCGCGCGCGCTCGGCTTCGGTCCACGCTTGTTTTACAAAACGCGCGCGCGCGAGAGAGCGAGCGCCGACCCATGTCGCTCACCGATCAACGATTCTACTTGTAACGTTGCCAAATCGAACGATCGCAAGTGGGTAACTATTAGTATGCCAGTGAGGTTACCAGAAGCCCTTCGACAAAAAAGGGGACATTTTGTGGACCTATATAGAGGGTCTGGGGGACACTCTCCCTTGAGAGGGGGGAGGGGGTTATCCTCCGGTAAATTTTGAAACCTCGGTCTGTCCTGTCTTTTGGACGCAATTTAAAGTCGCTAAACAGTCAATGATGAGAGTTTTTCTTATTTGTTTGCCCCCCCCCCCACCCCAAATGCTCATATAGCTTCCGTTTTTGACACAAACTTCTTTGAATGCGGCGAGGGGATGGACGAATTTCCGCGCAGTCTAAGTACTTGTCTTCGCAAAATTCTTAGATTTTTATGTTGTTTTCATCTGAGTCTTCACAACTTTACAGGGGTCACGATTTGAAAATCGAGGAGTCCTATCTAATTTTTTAATCTTGTCCTGCTGTACCAACACGTAAAATCATGGCAACTTTTTAAGATTAGATAGGACCACCTCATTGTATAGTGTGTAACCGTTGCACCTTTTTTTAAAAGCTTTTTCTCGGTTAAAGAATGATTTTTCTGAATTTGTTCATGCTCTTGGCACATTTTATGTACGAATCTTTTTCTTTCTCATTTAATATGCAGCAAAAGTTTACAGCAAACCTATCATCAACAAAATGATAGCTCGTCATGCAGTTCGCTGAATTTATCACGGTTTTGAAATCCAATTTTTTCCGGTCAACTTTTTCGGTCTCAATTCGAAAATCGTTTAAACCGTGGCAACATGTTTCACACCTGCAACAGAGTATACAGAAAATATAGACGACCATGTCGCAACAACAAACGACGACTCTGAATTACCCTTTCACCGCCGCAACCGCCACTTCGCGATCGCTTTGCACCGCAGAAATGTATCGATGTATTCGCGATTTCGCGGCCACTTGCAACACAGGGTGAGCCGACGCGACGCGACGGTTTTGCTTGTTTGCCACATTTAAACAATGATTAATCGAGGAATCTAACAATAGTGTTCTTTTTTATTTTAATCTTCTGATGTGAAGAGGGGTGACTCGTGACAATATAGTAACAGTATAGTCACAGAATAATACAATCAGAAGGGAAACTCCCATAAGAGCCAATGGAAACAAGATTTGAAATTTACCACCACAAACTGGCAACTGTGCCTACTCACTTCTCAAGATGGCGGACATGCTTTTTTAGGCTATACAACCAATCACAACTCGGCCAGTTGCCGAAGATCTGCCGAAGATTGCCGAAGATGCTCACTTTCGAACATGGCGGCCCGAAGGAAAGAATGTTTCAAAATGCATTAGAGTTTCCGTTCTGATTAGAGTATTCTGTGGTATAGTTTTTTCCATACTTGAATCTTTGCGGAAATGTCTATTCTTTCAATGTTGTCAAATTGGGCGGGAAATTCGAAAATTTAAATATTGAGTTAACAGACAAACTAAGGATTAAAAGGATTTTTCAAGGATTTTTAATCCTTAGTTTGTCTGTGATATTTTTTTGGCCATTTAGTTTGTAATTGTTTTTATATTGAGTTAAATGGAAAAATATGGAACTGCAATCTCCCCCCCCCCTCAGAAGCCTCAAATGTATGCCTAATTTCAACAGAAAACAATCCAAAAGTGCCTCCTTCAATGGTTCAAATTTAAAATTTCAGAGATGTGCCCCCACTCCCACCCCAAAAGTGGTCGATCGAGATAGACTTGTTAGATTTGCACTGGAAGGGGTATTATCATAAATGACGAGATTTCTCGTTCTGTCTGCCAGAATTTTTGGTTGTGATGAGACAACAGAGTGTCTCCACTTTGAACCATCTTATAGATCGTTGTATGCAGAACTAGAATTCTGGTAATTCCGATCAGAAATGCTTGCTTAAAAATGCCTCCCGAAAGTCTCTTCTTATTCTTGTGAAAAGGTATCGCTATACGTAAAATAATTAGTGACAGTGTAGTTTGATTTTTAATCTATAGTTTATTTAATCAATCGTTGATATTAATGACTTTACCTTTAGAGCAGTGAGATGATATGATTGAATGAACTCACGCTGGAGTTGTAATTTTTTCGGAAGGTAAAAACGTATAATGAAATAGGCGCGAAAACTATACTGAACAGTTAGGTACTTATTGAAGTCTAATCAGTGGTGGCTCGTGCAAATTTGGCATCCATGTGTATTGCCATTTGAACAAGTGCAAAAGTATCGATTTCTCAGGGATTCATTATATCTCCTGAAGATCGATTATTTTCCGTAGGTTTAAATTAAGAGAATCCGTTGTCACCACATTGTACGAGCTGCCATGCTGGACTGGATGGACTGCTGGATGGACTGCTGGATGGACTGTTAGAAAGAAACATCTAAAAAGTCTCAAAGAATCTTAAACCAGACAGGTACTCACTGAGAGAAATCGCTTCTTCGAAAACAAGGAGCCTCGTTTACTTGTGACAATTTTCCTTGCGCGAAGTAAAGTTCTGTTGCATGAAGGAGAATCACTGTCACGACAAGGAATCTTTTACTTGGTACAGCACTCATTTTCCTTGGGACAAAGGAATTTCTCTTTTTTCAATATTTCACTGTGCATTTTCTTTAACACAAACGAAATACTTTGGATTGAAAGAATTCTCTCACAATCAGTGCAGGTTCGACCTGCACGATATGGCAACATGGGGCTGTTGAGTGTGACGCGCTGTATGTAAGGAATAAGTGCAGGAGACGCCTTTTGGAGTCTGCTCGATGCAAAACAGAAAACCCTGCAGGGTTCAAAGCGGGACGAGTCGTTCGTTTCAAGGACTAGCCAACACTTGCACTGATTTTGTCCGATCCGATGTTTCACCGTCATCTTCACCTGCCGTTCTTGGAACGATATAGAGAAGTTGGGCGACATAAACTATGAATCATTGATTCGACTTAACCGCAGCAGTTGTGGCGAAGCTTGCTGCATACGACAACGTTGAATTTTTTCCATTAAAACCCATGTAAAAGGTCAAAGGGGTTCATTCAAAATCGGCATTTTTCGACCACTGCTTGTTTTTGACGAAACTTTGGGGATCGATTGGGGTTACTATTAGTAGTGGATCCTGAAATTTTCGCGACCTAAAACCAATTTTTAGAGGGGGGGCGGGGGGTCAAATTTGAAACCTTCAAACTCAAATATCTCGCTAACAAATAAAGCTTTTGAAATGTGGTTTGCGCGAAAAAACGCAAAATACCAAGCAGATGGGTTTGCAGCCATCTTGGATTCCAAAATTCTTCAAATCTGATAGCAGAATTGAATTTTACGACCTTCAAAACCCCCAAATCCTAATTTTCATCAAGTTTTGTTGATTAGAAGCGGAGAAATTCTTTTCTTAGGTTTCGTCACTGTCACTGAGAACGCTAAAATTGCGATTTTTGAAACTTTCAAAATTCATAACTCAGAAACGAAAAGTTTCCCCAACATGCGGTTTGGACTAAATTGTAGCAAATTTCATAGAAAATAACATATCTCATAGAGATCAAAATCGAAGAATGCGTTTTTTCAGAATTTCAAAATTTGTAAAAAATTTTGAGCCTGAAAATAAAAAAATTGCAAATTGCAAGTGTTTGTTTAAAATTTTGTGGAGCATGTGGGTAGTCAAAAGAAAGGAAATTTTATTTTGCGTTTTTTCGCGCAAACCACATTTCAAAAGCTTCATTCGTTAGCGAGATATTTGAGTTTGAAGGTTTCAACTTTGACCCCCCGCCCCCCCTCTAAAAATTGGTTTTAGGTCGCGAAAATTTCAGGATCCACTACTAATAGTAACCCCAATCGATCCCCAAAGTTTCGTCAAAAACAAGCAGTGGGCGAAAAATGCCGATTTTGAATGAACCCCTTCGTTGGTACGACGCACAGTGTGTCCTAAGCGGCAAAAACCCTATTTGTCCAAATCCCTCGAAACTCTTCGAAATTAAGGTAATTCTACTCCTTAGAGTATAGACTAATAGGTTTGGACGGTTATTTCGACTTTTTTTCATTTTATTTGGAGATATGAGGCTTGGAATTGGAGTTTTATTCATAAAACCGAAATTTGCTGTATTTTTTGGAAATTTTAAATCGGTACTTTTTAGACTGTTTAATCGTTATTTTTGAAATAGGAGGCACTTTTCTGGACAACATAAGACCTATTTAATAAACCTTCATGGTTAGTTTGAAAAAAAAAAAAATTATCATGCATTGGCAAGACTTATATTGCCAACTCCTCGAATTAGAAGGAACTTTTGCAAAGTTATAGACTTTCAAAAGCTAGCTCCGGTGAGCTCCGGCTTCTCGTTGGCATTTTTGGCATGCTGGGTATGTGGACAAACTACCCTGAAAAATTTGTAACCGGATTTCATTGGGTTTGGAAGATATGAGAGGTTGAACATAGCGAAGCGGGGTCGTGCGCAGGGCTACAGAAAATTCAATGAAACTGTATATCTATCTTTTTGTTTTATATCTCCGTTGAAAATCACTTAAAGGAATAAAACTTTCAATGAGGTGAAAGGAAATTTTATGGTCTTCAATTTTAGTCTCTAGCAATTTTTACGTAGAAGCCACGGGAAGGGAGAAAAATGAGGGAAAACGGCACAAGGTTTAGTAGGCTCGAAAGTTCCAGCAGACGACAGCACAGCAGCGTTGCCGAGACAAGTTCCAACCTGTCGCGTTGCGCTGGCTCCCTTGCTCACTCTACTGCACTGTCGCACTGAGTTACTTCGCTGCGATCCTTCGACTTGACAACACCGAAATTGCAAACAACCATTTATGTCCTCTCTCCACATAGCTCATCATTATATTGCTACAACAACCACTTGTCCTTTTCTATAGGTAATCACTTTCATAGTTGTCTGATAACAGTTTTTGGAATAAACTGCACCAATATAAACTGTCACCGAAAATTCTAAGTAAACAATTTTTAATCTCCCAAAAAGCACTGATGGCTTCGTTTTGGGGTGCTGAAAATATTTTCTTTGAATTCCTTGGGGTAGATTTATAACGTGAACGTTTGGTCCACTTTTTACTATCTCCAGCTGCTATCTTAAAAAAAAAAAAAATTGAGGCTGAGTGGTTTGGTTTGAATTACCATGTATAGTAGCAAAGCCAAACAAAAAACAATTGAAAACAAAGAAAACTAACAAAATCAACATCACAACCTCCACTACCACTCCCATCACCATCAAACAACAATGATAAAGATGATGACAACGACGAAAACATTAGCAAATCAGCTATGCGAAATATCCTCACCAAAATGGGACAAAATCCGAGAGATTGGAGATTGTACAAATCTCTCCCCCCTCCCTCCCACAGGTTTTAAAGAAATCTTGTTGAGAGGCTCACTGCATGTTTTTTGGTGAACCAATAAACCTTTACCGCCGTTTTTACGTATTTGATTTCAAATTCAACGAGGTTCTTGCATCGTATGAGGTTTTTGCCGCATCTTCCATTAAGAGGTCACACTGTGCGACGTACCCAATTCCTAGATCGTTTTCATGGGTTTAAACGGACAGTTGCCAAGTTGCACGTTCCGCCATACTGCATGGAACACCCAAAAACGTGTGTAATAAAATCCTCTAAATTTTTTTTTTTTTAAGGATTAGGTCTGCGGACTTTAAAAATTCTTGAAAATTCATATACATATATATACATATCTACATATATATATATGTAGAATCACGAAACATTTTTCAACTTTTAGCAATGTTTAAAATAATGTAAAATGAAAAATGAAATAACTTACAAATAAATTTGTATGTAGAGTTTTCCCTATAGTCTTTACTCAGCGAATCGCTCATTATTTTCGTTCAGTAATATTACCGTTATTAAAAATAAGAACATGCGTTGGATGTTGTCATTGGTCATACAAAAAAAAATCCAATTTTTAATCCAGCTTCAAAAAGCTCTCAGAATTAACAGCGTAAGAATATGAGCAGCAAAGCTTATACTATGATCTTTGTTTTGTCGAGTCAAACAAATTATAAATAATCAAATTAGGTTAGGTGTTGAAATTCCCGTTAAGTCTCTAGAAAACCGTTTTCACAGGTTTGGTAGACAGAATGAAACGTTGCCAAATGGCAAGCTTGCACTGCTCGTGGAACTTTTAAAAATGTATGAAATGAAGTCCTCTGAATTTTCTTAAAGTCGGAAGAAACGATCTAATCTAATTTTTTAACATAGTAAATACTATAAATCAAAAGCTTGGAAAGAGAAAATTCGTTTTCTGTTGTTGTTGTAGTTGTAGTTGTTGTTGTGTTTTTTTTTGTTTTTTGTTTTTTTTTAAGTTGATGCGCTCTACATGGTTGTCTATACTTATTTGTGTTCTTACGCTGTTTCTTATACTTCTGTAGCTCATCTGTTTGGAATCGTAATTTTTCAGCTTTTCATCCCAGTCTTTGAAGCAGAGACTCAGAGAGGGAATCATCTCCACGCGTCTTTCTATGTATAATAAATAAGACGCATTTTATTTCAAAGCATATCCTGATGTTTTTTGAAAGAAAGTGTTTTAAAAATCCACCAACTACGTATATCATAACTACAAGGCGTTCATCTTTCGACACGACCGTAAAGCAATGTCGACCATTTTTTTCACATCTCATTTATATCTTGTGCACGCGACAGCCGAAACGTCTTCCTACATCTTTTAATTTCGCAGTGAAGATAAACGTTTATCATGGCTGGGTGCACAATGTTGCCAAACACATTCAAATTTTTCTGTTTTATCTGTTTTTAATTTATTTATTTATTTATTTATTTATTTATTTATTTATTTATTTATTTATTTATTTATTTATTTATTTATTTATTTATTTATTTATTTATTTTTCATTTCTTTCTTGCTTTCTTAGAAACAAACCTTTCACCACACTCTGGTGGTGCACACCAGTGCACTTTTTTATGCTTTTCTCTTTATCTTATTGTTAGGTTTCAGTTCTTGGCAATAGCGCAACGAGAGTTTCTTCATCTCTCTCTCTCTCTCTTTTCCATTGAGAAATGTATGTTAGACAAGGATGGACAAGGGGATAAACCCCCCCCCCCCCTCTTTCTTTCCTTTTCCTATACTTATACATTCAAATGGGAAATGAGAGAGATGGAAGAGATCCTGGTTGCGCCAGTGGTTCTTGGTGTGTTTAAGGGCAGAAAACTTATTGAGTAGGTTTGCCCACATTTTGGGGGGGGGGGGGTTATGAATCACATGAATGTAGTTGTTGAGAAGAACTGTTTCACGCGAATACCAATGCAGAGGCACTGTGACGTAGTCGGGGGAGGGGTGTCCCGGGGCATGGGCGCCCGCAGAAAAATTTCCAAAGGGGGGGGGGGCAAACTTGTTTAACCTCAATGGAAGGTCTTGTAGCCTCCCCCCCCCCCCACAGGGGAAAAGGGAAAACTTTATTTTTCATCCAAATGGTGTACAATTATTAAGCCATGATAAGCTGACAAAAATGATACCAAGGAAATGTTTAATTCTAATATTCTATTCCTTGCAAAAATGAGTTAAAATTACAAAATAAACAAATAATGAAGTTTGTCAACTCTATTATTACTCCTTTGATTAACATTGCATTTCCTTTTTTCCTTTCATTTTTGACCGTGAAATTTTGACTTTTTTGAATTCCAGGGGGGGAGTGCCCCCTCTTGCCCCCCGCTGCGGGCGCCCAAGTCCCGGGGGTCTGAACTCCCCCACCCCCTCCTGATACCGAAATTTGCCCTCGGAAAAAGGCAATTTTTTGCGTTTACAGAGAAATTTTTACCAACTTTTGATCTTCGGATCCAACCCCCCTCCCCCCCCTCAAAAAGTGCCTGGCTTACGCCACTGTAGAGACAGATTGTAATCGTGCAGAAATTGTGTATGGATTGGATTGGCAATGAGGGTATGATCTAACGAGTTCGTTCTCCTTGTGAGTTGTGATCTTGTGATCGTGGATCTACGCCATGCCATACGCCGCCATACGGGCTGCGAACTGTCATCACTTGTTATTGACACGACAGGATATACTTTTGTATGGTTAGGTTTATTAGTATGGTATGGTGTTACCTCAACACGGAACCAGTTACCTGCGCATAGTATAGTATGGTCTAGTAGTCTTTCAGTGCGGATTTTTGCACGTTGTCAAGTAGAACAATTCGGCGTCTTTTTCTTTTCTCTTTAAGTGATCTCAATTCACTTTAAAGCTCGTTTTATTTTGTCGAAAGTCTCTTCAAAAATCATACAAAAATCAGGCAAACTCGTCTGCAGTGTCGTAGCTGTAGGCCCCGCTGATCCCGCCCGGCCGGGGGGGGGGGGCGCAACGCATCGGGGGGCGCAAACATTTTGAGAAGCGAAAGAGAAAGAGCGAAAAGGAGAAAAGGAAAGGAAAAGGGGAAACAAAGGAAAGAGAAAAAAAGGAAAGGAAAGAGAACAGATAGATTGAGAAAAATAGAAGCTAAGAAAAGTAGGGAGAAAGCAATGTAAAGGCTCTAAGCGCTTCTTCCAAAATTCACGTTCACAAAGTTCGGAGCTTTTTCAAACTCATCATAGTGATATATTTTTTTAGTTTTATCATTGTGAATAAATAAACATAATTTGTCTACATTAATTTACAATAATTTTTAAAGAGAGGGATTTTTCCGACAAATGCTCTGACTTGTACTTACGGGTGCGAAGGGGGGGCGGGGGGATCCACCGAAGCGGCTAATTTTTCCTTTAAAAAGAGGGACGCAGCATTCGAATCGCAGCTAGCTACGCTACTGACCCCGTCATCGGCCAACGTTCGTGAAATGACCTCTATTATTGAATCCATGAAGTAATGTAGTATTAGAGTTAAGTTTTGAGTGTACGTGTATAACGCCGGGGGCTGTGCTAGTAGTGCTATATTGCTAATTTAGAAGAGAAGCACTGCTGTTTGCCCCAGCGTTAAAGTCCCGAAGTCCTTCATCCGTGTTTCGTGTGAACGCTTTATTTATAGTTGCTACTATCCCTCCAGTCCATTGGTGGATACAGGGGGGGGAGGGGGTGAGGGCGTGCGAAGGGGGCGATCGCCCCCCTGCCCTCCGTTCGGCCGAAAAAATCAGGGAAGAGGGGGGAGGGGGAAAGGAAGAGAAAAAAAAAAGAAAAAGGGGGTTACTATGGAGGCAAAAATCCCAAATTCGCTCCTCCCGTTCCGCCAATGCTCCAGTCAGAGACAATATATAATAGAGACCACGCACTAGCCGTGCGCGCGGTGGCTGACTTGTTTTTCGGGACTCAACAGGAATTAACACAGGGAGCATGAGAGTGCACCATCCAACACGGTCCATACGTTGACTGATGCAATCTCGGTGCTTCTGGCTTCACTAGGCAAAAATCTCAACGATGTTTCTCATCAGTCAACGTATGGACCATGTTAGCGGTGTTCTGTTGAGACCCCGAAAAAAAAAGTTGCCACCGCGCGCAAACATGGGCAAGATAGATAGTGCGTGGTCTCTATTATATATTGTCTCTGGCTCCAGTCCAGTTAAACTTAAAGCTTGCACCAACCATAAGATAGTCGTGCGCCTTCAATGCCAGCACACGCAACGACTGTTTCACTGACAGCTTCCTTCAAAACGAGCTGATAGCCCCTCCACGCCCGGGCGCCCCTAGATCGATCAGGACATAGATGTTTCTGTTCTCTTCTTCTAATTTTTCATCGACTCTACTTCTTCTCGTCTCTATTTTGGCCATCCTTTGAATAAATATAAAACTCAATGATCTCTGATGAAAGTGGGTGTTTGTCTCAACTAGGGCAAGCAATCAATGGCCAAAGTCCTTGGGGGTAACCCAAGACAAACCTTACCCAAAACAAACAAAAAACGAAAAAAAATATTTGATGATTTTGATGCAATGGTTCGTAGTTCGTAACAGCATTGCTGATTTTTTTTTTCACCGCGAGTGTGTTCACTGTTCGAGCACTCGTTCCATTGAAACTACTTTATAAGCCGCGTGTGAATTATCTGCCGTACGTCAAAATCGCAAAACTTGCTTAGCGCATTTCACCGCGTGCTATTTTTACAAACTTAAGCCAAAGCGCATCAGAGTTTGCGCAGTAAACATACTCATCTATCTTCGCTCATGTACTGAGTACTCCCCACTAATTCATCCATCCATTCCGCATACCAACATAAATTCAACGTGTTCTCTTGTCACTTTTTTTTCTCACTTCGCGGTTCGACCGAACTTCTACTTTCCGGAATGATGCGGTATCAACTGGTTTATGCAGATCCGATTTCTTCTTCACTAGGATCATCATAGAAGAGGCTTGCACTAAGTGACAAAAGTCGCGTTTTGTATCAATTATTTACATCGATATAGAGGTAAATGGAATCAAAAGTGCGGCTAAATTTTGTCCGCTTTAGCTCAGCGCGCTCCAACCAACTATGTTTTTAGTACTCGGTTCAAAATTACCAAATTTCACGTCCTTCATTGGTCGAAATCGCAAATCAGGATGAAAGTGGCCAAATCCTTGCATTTAGCCACAGCCACAGCGCAGCGTCGACAAATATTCGGTGTCGACGTCAGGTGTCTACGTCATGAAATTTCGGAACCGCGCTCAGAAAATGACATCGACATCCTCAATGTCGACTAGGAGTTTGAACCGCGACCAAAAATCGGTTAGGACATTGGGTTCGCGGTTCACAGAAAGTTGATGAACCGCATAAACGGTTCGGTTCGCGGTTCATGAAATTTACCAAATACGGTTCGGGTTCGGTTCGCGGTTCATTAAAATGGCCGGTTCGCAGCGGTTTACGGTTCGAGGTTCGGTTCAAACCCCTGATGTCGACAGGCCTTTTGTCGTTGTGTTTTTGTCGACGTTTTTAGTTGACCTTAAGTGTGTTGATTTTATCAATACCCTCCATTGATATGCATTTGTGAAGAATAAAAGTTCTACGTGTTGACAATGGATACAACAAATACGGGTGAAATATTTGATAAATGTGGCATCGTTGGGTATGATTAGTGATAATATACTTACAGTGATTACCCGGCGCGGCGGTGCAGCAGTCAGCAGTCCCGCACAGTCTGGTGCTTTTGTGATTGCGGTCGAGGTGATCTACGTAGGGACTTTCGTTCGCTGTGCCACTGACTTTTCGTGGAGGTCTCGGTCAATCCAATTTATTTACTAATTTTATGTATTCATTATTTATCCATCAACTAATATTTTTTCTCGACTTCTTCAGTGTATGTACGTATAGTCCGATAGTATAAAGATGTAGTATGGACTTACTAGAAATGTGTGACCGCCTGCGGGGTCAAATTGGCAGTTGAGAAGCATGAATTTGTATGTTCAATTATTTTTAGAGAGAAACAATGCTTCCTCTCTATTCATGCTTCGGGGGGGGGGGGGGCTACTGGACCTTTAGAGCATAGAGCAGCTATAGTATGTAATACCGGTGGCAAAAGGGTTGAGACTCGGTCGAATTGTGTAGTTTGTATGAATAAATGAAATTCACAATCGCGTACCTAAAATTCACAGTCTGAATCTTAAAACTTCTTTCTACCTTTACCAGTGCATTATTGATAGGAAAATCAAGTCATTGAGCTGCCAATGGATAAATTAATCGGCCTATCTAGTATAAAATAACTCCGTTTTCTTCTTATTTGCTACACATTCAATTGTCGACATCGTTGCATTTCTTCTATTCAAACTCACAAAAAAGGTCGGATTCAAAGGTGTCCACTGTGCACCCATTATTTCGATCTTTCTCATGGGCTTAAATGGAAAAAAGTCAACGTTGCTAGATTACACGCCTCTGCTCTTTCCGCCACCCTTCAAAGCTGTAGCTGCATCGAGATGTGCAAAGTAGAGTCCATAGAACACATGCAAAACTGAAGAGTGATTCAGATTAAAATGACTCATGACTCAAATTATTGTAAGTGCAATTTCAAACAAGTGCATTCTGAATCTGAGATACCCGCTCACGCATGCTTGCACACACGCATCTGACAAAGGAACGGAACTCGCAAGTGAACCACGAACCAAGAGCGTGTCAAAATTCGTATTTTTTAAACGGCCACTATTTTTATTGTGTTATGATGTAGTTCTCTCTCATCTTGCTCAGTTAGTTGCAATCTTTATGGGCACTTTGATTACAACAATGAATCAAGCAGGGAAAAATAATTAGAGGAGGAACTGAAAATTGGGGTCTTCTGCTCCTCGCCGAAGGTTAAGGAGCGAACATCGTTTTCGCTGAAAGTTATGTTGTGAACTTCTAACGATGGAACGAAACGAATCGAGATGGACCGCAGGCTCATTGGTTAAATTAATTAAACCAACTGGAATGCTCAGTTCAATTAGTTTTAACCGAAAGCTTCTTCTTGCAGGTCCTCCGCTGCGCTCTAGTCCGCCTAGGGCGGGGGGGGGTGTCCTATCCAAGGCGTAACGGGGGTTCAGAGGGTCAGGACCTCCCCCTTGACACGCTTTTTTGCCCCGAAAGAAGGAAATTGTTTGCGTTTTCAGAGGAGTGTAACGAATTTTGACCCTCGGACCTCCCCCCCCCCGACGATTTTCGCACTTCGGACCCTCACCCTCTCGAAGATTCCTGGTCAACGGTGCTGGTCCCCATTTAATTTCAAAAATATACCAAACACGCGAACTATATATTGTTGCAAAATTACAGCACAATAATGTTTCAATCATATTACGCCTCTACGTTTTATACGTAATTAATACGTTTAATTAACACGTTTAATACGTTAAGTAATACGTTTGGTGGTCATCAAAACGTTCCCTCTGAAACAACGTTGCCTTTCTATCTCCGAAGTAGTAGTAAGAGAGGCAGTTGAACTCTTTCTTCTGCTTCATTATTACAGCGCCATGGAGACGCAGGATCAAAAATTATTTCGTTTACTTCTGGACTCTTCTCCTTCACCGCACTTCTCGCAGCGAAATCCGGAATGACGTCTGCTCTGGACAAGACAAGAGTTGCTATTCTAATTCTGAGAAGTCAGTGAATTGCCCGATCGCATCACTTTTCCCAATCCGCAATGCGTGTAGTGATTTTCTCATTGCGTCGCACAGAGAATCGAAACGTGGATTTCTCCGGACTTGGAAAGTTTTTTGATGCCCTTTTTATTATAACGGTTTGTAACTGCAGGTATTTTCTTGCAAAGATCACAAAAACTGATCCAATTGAAACTGTCAAAATTCATCATGGAGCTGTTTCACCCTTTTGCCGTCAGCGATTCTTGGGTCGGTTCAGGTAAAGAAACCTGCAAATATATCGATGGTAGCACTGAAAACTCAGAAAATCCAATCCTAAACTCATAAAATACTTCTAGGTACATGCGCGACCGGAATGGCAGTTTTGGACACTAATTATAGTGGGAGATTCCCTTCTAGTAATACAGTCAGTCCATATCAAGGTGTGGCCAATGAGAGACGACTTTCCATTGGCGCCGCTGCGCGTTGTTACCAGGTATCGCAGTATACCATTAATCGGATCTTAATCACTCCTCTGATGAATACTTACTCCGTGGATCTTCCTGTCTCGCATAAAAAGAATGACGAAATTAAGATGGGAATCTCCCATTATGAGTGCCCAACACAGGTCGTGCCTTTAAAAACATTGTATGAGTTTACGAGGGGCTTTTCTATAAGTTCTAGTACTACCATCATTAGTTGTCCAGGCTTTTATATCTGATGGACCCTGACCGCCTACGAAGAAAGTGAGCAACAAACAACAACCCCCATTGTTCATAATTTTGATTTTTTTTGGTATAATTATTTTCGAAAATGTGTTTTTTTTTTTTTTTTTTTTTTTTTTTTTTTTTTTTTTTTTTTTTTTTTTACCCACTGTGCGTTGTCATCGGCGCGGGCGTGCGGAACAATAATTAATCCGGTCACCCTCCAGCATATGCGTGGGTGAATCATTGAATCTCTGCGCACGATTCGCAATGCGAATCCGAAACCAAGTTCATGCGTTATCTTCTCCACTATGTATG
Source organism: Trialeurodes vaporariorum (assembly GCA_011764245.1). Taxonomy (NCBI): domain Eukaryota; kingdom Metazoa; phylum Arthropoda; class Insecta; order Hemiptera; family Aleyrodidae; genus Trialeurodes; species Trialeurodes vaporariorum. Next base: position 35,116,921 of record VMOF01000369.1, on the reverse strand, counting down.
AGTGTTGTGTGTGTACTTACTTACTTACACCGCATTGCGTCGATAATTGGCGCACTTCTCCCCCCCCCCACCCCCCACCCATCTCTCCTTCAAATCCAGCGCTTTTCTTCCTTTGTTACTTTATGATCCTTCGCTCTACGGAAGCGTCTCGCAAAATTCTTCTTTGCGCATGCGCGAATGGTGCGTCATCGTTCCGCGCGTGCGCGTGCGGAACGTCGCGAACCGCAAAGTCCATTGCGCAGGATCTGGATCTGGATTCCCACATCCTTCAGACCGCGCGAACTCTCCGGCAAGTTCCGTTTTCTTTCTTTTTTTTTATTTTTGCAGACGAATTTCGAGTCTTTTCAACTTTCCTCGAGTGCACGCGGAATTTCTCGTTTAAAGGAACGGTCCGCGTTTCCGGTAATTCCGTCGTTATTGCTCTTTGTTTATGTGTGCAGATCCTTGGTCTATGATGATCAGTGTTGCTGGATTTAGCGCGGGAAATTAAAATTTGTTCACGTTGAGTTAAATGTGAAAATATGAATAGTTACATGCAGAATGGCAGCACTGATGATGATTAAGTCGGCAAAGTTTGCAAGTGTGGTGATTTGCTGGTAGAGGGGGGTCAGGAGGGGTCAGGGAGTAGTGTCTTGTGCACGTGGGATTTCCTGGCACACACGGAGTGGAGATGCAACGGCCTGGAACAAACGCAGACCGTGGCTCACTGGCTCAGACGCTTTTCTTGGTCTAGTGGCTTGAGCGCTCGACTTCCGAACTCAACATTTCAAGTTCAAGGGTATCGCTGCCAATGCTGGTGTAACGCCCCTTTTTATTTCTCCCGTGACAAGCATTGTTTTTATGCATGACGTCACCTACGAGGACCGTAAATCTCGGGACGTGCTGCGGAACCTCCCTCTTGAAGCTTTTATTTAACTTTCCTTTCAAGTCGCTCTTTAAGTCTTTAAACTTGGAACTTTGAAGGATCCTGTAGATTGCGTGTAAACTTTTTCAAGGTTGTCTTGAGAACCACTCTCCTACAACTGAAGGCCCACAAAATGCGTATGCAATGGACAGTTTAAGAACTATGTAACGTAAAAAATGCATAGCTGGATTTCCTATTGGTTGAGAGTGGAGACGCAATTTGAGTACGACTTATCCTCTACCTAAGAACCCTTTAAAGGCCTCCCTTTTATCTTTTGGGACTTGATAGAACTAGGCAGGACGAGCTTTTGTTTCTCAATTGAGGACCTTATTCATGGGTGGATACATACATTTAATCGCTTACGGTGATTCTTCTTTTATTTAGCGTTTAGTGCCAATTTCTGCCACCAGAGCGCTGCCGTTCGATTAATGTCTGATTACTGATCAAAAGTAATTTATATTTAAGAAAACGGAGTGTCAGTCAGTAGATAATCATCTAAAAAACGTCACTGCAAAATATCTCGTCAATAACTTCAAAAATAAGGCTGAAAGTACCAAAAAATGAAATATCGCATTTCGATACGCAAGAATCACTGAGAAAACTTTCTCGTTGCCGTAACCGCACGTCTTGTTAATACTTACTCAACCGGAATTCCCGTTATTTTAACTAGAAATTCCTGTTATTTTAACAGGAATTCCGGTCAAGGAACAGGAGTTCCTACTGAATTAACAGGAATTCGGTTAAGTAAGTATTATAAACAGACGCTCGGTTGAATTAACTGGAAAAATGTTCTCAGTGATTGATTTGCGATATTTTATTTGCGCTCTGGTGGCAGAAATCGGCACTAAACGTTGAAGAATCGCCTTAAAGTAGAAGTGTGCAACAGCCTCATTGAGGACATTGCCAGAAAAATGGTTCCTGAAACCTCATCGTCCTCAATTCTTCCTCTATTTGATCCTCATCCCCTTTTCATCCTCCATGTATTTTTCAAGTCGAGGAAGTTTCGAGGAAAAATCGAGGAACGTGTTAAAATTCGGCCCCAATAGTTAACAAAATGAATTAGTTATTCTATCGCATCCCCCTCATAGTCAGTCAAACCTATGTCATTGGCATAATGTTAATATCTCCGCTAGGTGACCTCCAGCGTCCGTCCATCCAAATGACAGTAGTGCGCCTACCTGCGCTTAGTCACACTCTCGTTCTGTCAAATCGTCAAAACACCTGCAGCTGTGTTGGGTCAAACACAGACTTGGCCGGCGGACGTTGCGTCAGTATTGTGCAATATCATAATGTATTATGCAGGAATATAGTCTTAAAGTGTCACAGTGCCGTAATGTCGTAAATCAGTTAAAAAGGTGGTGAATGAAGGGATGACTGAAAACACTCTCGGAGGGGAAGTGAATTCAAGGCGAAGCTAACTCAACTCGCCAGTTCACTCGCGTCCGACGTTGTCAGGTTAGACGGAATAAAAACCCACGAAATTTCGTGAAAAGTGCTAATTATTTTTCGGGGTGCATGAGCATGCACGAAAAAAAAACTACGGTGAAAATAATCATTCAGTGGCGTACGCAGGGGGGGGGGATAAGGGGGCTAAAGCCCCCCAGACCTCCGATTTTTGGGGGCGGAGGGGAAGGGGGGGACAATTTTCAGTCAAACGCTCATCAGTGCGAGCCTCTCCCAAGAAAAATCCTGCGTACGCCACTGATACGGATACCTGATTTTGGCACCTGCTAGATGTTATGGTAATGTTAACCAGAAGTATACTATGTTTTGACTAAGTACTAGGTGATGTTACCTGATTGCATGTCGAATTTACTCAAATTATCGGTAAATGTACCATACTTCTGGTCAAGTTTACCATAACATCGAGCAGGTGCCAAAATCAGGTATCCTCATGGTTATTTTCACTAATTTTTTTTTCCCCGTGTGATTTTGTCTGCATTTTAATAAAATCCAGAAAATCCTCATGACATTTTGATGCATTGTCCGATTATTCAAATAATTCAAATTTAAAATTGAATAATCCAGAAAAAAATTGTATGGATGGAGTATGAAGTTCCTTTTTACGGCTTTTACTCAACGAATCGGCCATGATTTATTTTCGTTTCAATCATAACAATCACCATTTTTTTTTTTTTTTTTGGAAAGAAAGTCTGCCTTTAATGTTGTTCTATAGGTTAAATAGAAGAAAAAAATGACACATTTTTTATTTAACTTCATAAAGCCTTCAGAACATCGAATGAATATGATCAGATAAGCTTATTATGCTCTTAGTTTTGTCTGATTAAATAAAATAAAAATATCGGGTTGGATTTATTAGATTTTTTGTTTTTTGTTTTTTTCTTTTTGTTTTGTTGTTAAGGTTATAGCGGTCGAAATTCCCGTAAAGTATCTAAAAACGTCCAAATCACCTTAAAATACTCTCCGATATATTACATAAGATTCTCGCAAGAACTTATCATTCCTCAGACTTATAAATAAAGTATAATTTTGGTAAACTACCAAAGTCACTCTTCACATTTCTCAAATAGGCACTGAAAAAAAAAGATATGGTAATATTTCTAGAAGCACAGCGATGTGGGAACCTAGGTAAGGGATGATAATTTTACCATAATTATAGTGTTTGTACCATAATTCTTGAAATTTTTGAAGAAATTCTGGTACTTTGGACATATTCTGATTGTAACACCAGAATTTTATTTTAAAAGTACTAGACTCTTTAAGGCACACTTATCGTTGTGCTTCTAGTAATAATTGAATTTAGGATTTTTTGTTTTCAGTGGGGGGGGGGGGGGGAGCGAGACCTAAAAGAAAACAAAACACTCAGAAAATCCGGCAAGACATTTTGTTTTAGTTTTGACAACGCTGTATTTTCTACTTCCTCTGGTCCTCCGGGGCCGGATAGCCTCCGTTTCCAACCCCCTTCGTTCCACTCGCTGTCGCTGTCACGGTAACAATTCGACCCTCGTCTGCCGTGTGCGTTTGTGTGACTCACTGATTATTATCACACGGACCCACCACCACCCTCACGCCGCCGCTTTCATTTTCGGCTCCTTTTCCTTCTGTTTTTTATTAGTGACTCTTTTCTCCCTTTTTTCTCGAGCTAATTTCTCTTTCTTCTTGTTCTACCGCTTCGTCGTGCCCGTAGATATAATTTACATTTCCCCCTTTTTTAGAAACCTCCCACCCTGTAGCGCCGCTCATTGAGCTAGAACGAATGTTTCCTTGGATCATAGGCGGATTCAGGGATTTACTCGTCCCTCTCGCTCTTCTCATTTGAACTCGTGCGTTAGAAAATGACGGAGATAGGGGCTAAAGTCACGTGTTTGCTCCCTCCTTATGTCCTTTTCCAACTCGTTTGTTCAAATGTGAAGAGAGATGTGAGAGACACACACACACACATTCCTGTTCCCGTATCTGTGAACCCACTCTTTACCTCACTCATACACCGTTTATTTAAGTGTAAAAAGATTCTCATCTATAACTGCAACGCCAAAAAACGGACCCACTTCATAACGGATCCAAAGAGAATCAATTTTAGATTTTGAGCACTGATTTAAATGTGAAATGCGGCGCAAATAGCGATTCCCTATTGATGAATTTGTAAAGAAATAAAACTTGTATAGGGATAGATTACTTTTGGTAGGTAATTGGAAATTAATCAAACGGTTGCACTCATGGTGGTAAACATGTTCACCAAACGCCGAAGATTTTCCCTGAAGCTAGCGGTGGAGCCAAGAGTGGGGTCATAAGGGCCAAGAAGGCTTCAACCTTTGTCTCTTACCAAAACTTTACACCGTCTACGAAGGGTCTTTCAGTAAAATTTTTGGGCTTTATGTTGAAAGAAGTTGGTTTTAGCTCTCCCACCTTTTTACAACTTAGCTCCCTTTGAAAGATGCCTACACGGAGAAATTTTTTTTATTGTAATTACTGAACGTGTTGTAAAATAAATTCCTTTTAAAATAACTAGAATTCTTTTCCAACAATTATTTCTTGTGATTCTTCTGAATCATCAGAACGTTCTATTGGACCAATAATAAGCAATAATGGGGTTCTCATCGATCAAATAGAAGGTTCTGATAATTTACAAGAAAGAATCGATGAATCAATAAGAATTATTGTTGTTTTAAAATAAATTTCTTTTTAACCCATATTTAATAGTACTTTCTGTTATTCTGTAATTCCAATAAGCAGTTTTTCTATACGGAAGCCCCCTTTTTGTGCATCAGCAACGGATTCCAAAGCTGCCGTTTTGCGTGTAATTAATGGTATTTTCCAATTCACCGATGGTTCCACCGGTTGAGGAATGATTGCACAGTTCAGTTCAGTGTATGACTGTAATTGGACGAAAACACTCTGACCTGTAATCTTTTCCCAATCGTTGGAAACGCCGTTAATCAATTAAAATATCCGCGAGTTTTTTAAAGTCATCGACGACTCCACCAATTGAGAAAATATCACAGATCAGAATGTTTGTGTGCATTCCAGTCATACACTGAACTGAACTGTGTAATCTTTTCTCAACCGGTGGAATCATCGGTGAATTGAAAAATGTCATTAATTGTACGCGAAACGGCAGCGCTGACGAATTAACAACTCTTGTATGCCCTCTTCTAATTCTTGCTCAGAAAATGTTGCGATGCTCACCATCGTGCGGTGCCCATTGAGCTGTTGAGCTGTTGAGCTGACACTCTTCAGTTCGTTGACATTTTGTTTATTTTAAAGATCGTTCGCACGCCTTGTCTGGGGACCCACAGTCGGAAACGTGTAGAACCATAAACACATAACCACGCCAATGGTTCTCGATCTTTGTTTTCCAACCGGTGTGCAGAAAAGAATACGAAAATCTATCAAAATTGCAACCTTGCACGCGCGCACCATTTGTTTGCGATAATCTTTGCGACATTATTAATTATGCTGAGACATCTTCGCTTTCTCCTCTGTCACTTTTCGGGGGGTAGAAGACAAAACGATTGGAGTGACCTCGCATACCTTCAGCTAAAACGCATGTTGTGTTTTTCCCCAATTTTAGCTAACTCTCTGCAATGTTTCCCTTTTTTTGTACTTTTTCAATACAAGAAAGGGGGAAATTCCTCAAGACATCATAAATCTTGAGAATATTTGCATTTGTTGATTTAGAGGGGAAAAATCAGCTGTTGTGGAACCAACACGTTTCTATTTTTCCAGTCGTCGCTCTACCTACCTGTCTTAGCAGTTTTTGTTTGTTTGTTTGTTTTTTGTTTTTTTTTTTTCATGTTTATGCAAAAATACGTATTTGCGTGTCTGGTGCATTAATGATTTCTTTTTTTTATTTTGTTTTTATTTTGTTTAAATTTACAGAAGGGCTTATCATGCGGTATCGAAAGATCCCCATGCAGGTTTTAGTTAGATTTAGGTGGAATCGCCTGAATCCGAGTCGCAATACCGTTTCCTCCTACCTCCTTACTGCTCGTTAAAGTCTCTCTGTAAAGTAGTGTAAACGCCTTCCAATCAACGGTTTTCACTGCGTCATTATTCTAAAATCTGGTTTCACTTTTTGTTTCAGGTGATGTTCCGTTTAGAAGTTCAGGGGAAAACATAATCCGAAAAATCTTCTTTTTTCTCAAGTAAGTTTGATGCATTCAAATCATTCAATAATGTATACCTTATGGTTTTCCTTGAGTAAATTTATGCCTAGTTTGATGTATAGACTTGTCAATTGAGTTTAAAAAGACTGGTCGAATTTACCATTAGCATAGCCGATTTTGGAGCCTGCCATCATGTATGGTAAATTTTACCATCATATGGTAAATTCAACGTACTTTATGGTGAAATGTACCAACAGTTTATGTTAATTTACCACAAGGTACGTTGCATTTACCATATGATGGCAAAATTTACCATACTTAATAGCAGACTCCAAAATTAGCTATGCAGATGGTAAATTCTACCAGTCTTTTTCTCCGTGTTCAACAAAACGCTCAACAGTCACCAGTCCCCTCTGATGTCTGATGGATGATTCTGGAATACCAACGAAGGTCGTCTGTGTTGGTGTGTTGGTGTGTGCCCATTGCCAGTTCTAGTGCCGCCAATGCATTTCGAACGAAAACAAAATAAAGGAGATGATACCAGAGAGAGAGAGAGAGAGAGAGAGAGATACCCGAGTCCCGAGTCGAAACAATTGCCCTTTACGAATCCAATCTAGGGACGCGCGGGAATATGTAGTTTGTGATATTATTCCATTATCACCAGACTATTAACAAAAAAAGAATGGAATGATACATCAGCTGTATCTATTTGTGCCTTTAATTATATCTTCGGAATTTCAATACAATGCGCATATGCGAGAGAGTGGCAGTGTTGCCGAATCGTCCGCGAAAAAAGCAATTATTTTTACATACTCACTTTTCCTTCAATGGAAAACGTATGAGGGAAAAATCGTACTTATCTAATTGCAGTGGCGCATCTACGAAATTCCTTTTCTCTCTCTCTTTGTCCTTTTTAATGAGACTAAGTCACGTGTTAGCTCCTCGATTTATACCTTTTTCTAGCTGATCCATGCATTTAGCGGAATCCCAGTTATATATTTGTAGGATAGTATTCAATAGAATTATTGTTACGGTATCCGGAAATTTTTCTCAGAGACTGCGTACACTCTTAAATGGACAAAAAGAGAGAGTAGCAGACAAAGGATGAAATCTGAGGTGCATCCATTATGAAATTGTCTTTCTCTCTATTTGCTCATAAGAATGCAGAGAAAGAGGGAGAAATGTATGTAAGTTTCTGTTACACAGCGGAAAAAAAGGTAAAATAAAAACTATTTGGTTACGTTGACAAAACCTTTGGTCAAAGAATGACCCGGCAAAAGGTTTTAGTAGAGCTAACCAAACGTTTTGTGCACTTAATTAGAGAGATTTCGCTGGCTGAACCAAAGATTTGGTTGGCTCAAATAAAGACTTTTTCTGGATTCATTTTAGACCAAATAAGGTTTTTTAAGCGCTACCATAATGTTACCTTCTGTTATTTTTTTCTGTGTGGATGCGCAAAGATAATTAAAAATAAAAAGCAGAAATTTGGCAATCCTGGAGAGCTAGGGAGTTCGCTCAGTCCGTCCGTCGGCTCGACTCCTGGCGACGATCACGTCATACGCATTCGTCCTTGGAACAAAAGGGAACTTCCGAACTTTTTTTTGTTTTTCAATTGAAGAATATCCACGGGTGACCTTCAACTATTAACCCCTGTACAAAAACGTATTATCTTGGGTTTTGGCCCTTGCCTCTGTTGCCATGCGGTGAGCATTTTTTTCTCTTTTCTCTGGTCCCTCTATTGAGCATATTATACGTATTCAATTAATAGATTAAATAAATGCGTTTAATATCTTCATCACTTTGAGACCCAATGTTCTCCACGAAGGACGTCATGAGTCTGTTGCACTAGCGGTTCCAGGAAATTGTCTAATTGTCTTTCTCTCTCATCACGCATTTGAATGCATTTGTTAGAAAAGGAAAGAAGGAAAGGCGAAATCACGTGACTGCCCCTTATCTGTCCTTTTCTAACACACGCGTTTAAATGGGAAACGAGAGAGAAGAACAAATTCCTGAATCCGCCAATGGTCTGTTGTCACGCGCAACATACTCAAAGGCAAATAACGTACTTGATCGTCATGATCCAGATTTTTTTCTCTTAATTTTCTAATAACAGTCAATGTTGAACTATGTGTCCGTGTCTCCTAAACTACGTGTTGAAAAAATCGATACCAATTCTGGACCTCCATTTGGGTGCCAAATATTTAAAAAAAAAAATCAAAAACAGCCATCTGACCTGAACTATCTATGTCTGAAAAAATATGATTTTTAATGACAATTTTTCAAGACATGAACAGTTTTTGAGTGAAAGCTTTAAATAAAAAAAAAAAAAAAAAAAAAAAATCTTTTAAATCAAAACAGAAAATAAAATTGCGTATTAAATGAAGTTGAATAGCTATTTGAACCGTTTGGAATTTTTCAAAAGTTCAAGACAGCATTCCAAGTGGCACTGTGGCTTTACAATTACTTTTCTTATCCCCAGGGCGTCCTAATACTCCTAATGGAGTATAGCTTCCGCGTATAAATTCCTGCCCCACGGTCTCCCTTCTCCCCTTACTACTCATCATCGAATACTCTCGATACTTGCGTCATGCACTGAGCTTTGAAAGAATTGTCATCGATAGTTTCTTACCAGCCGTCCAATGCTTTTTTCCATCGTCGTTCAATTAGGACATTCGTGTCTTCTTCGAAACATCATGAAAGCGTTTCATTTCTATTTTGAAAAGGGAAAACTTACGAAGATCTTGTGAAAGATTGAAACAGACCGAAGCTCTGTTACATTTTAAGCTGAATCTGAACAACGATGCGTTATAGATCCATATGTGTTGCTTTTGAGTAATATCGCGTCTCACGGGAAAACAGGGGGGGAAAACTCGGTTATTAATGAGAACTAAACTTCGACTCAAATATGGAACGCCAAAGGTTTTGGTTATGCATGAAATTTCAGCTAGAAGTACCGAAGACTTCGGTAAATACATGACTATCAGCACCAAACTGTTGCCCTTTACTGAAGACTTCGGTGCTCTTAAAATTGAGGTTCGGTACTTATAACCGGAAACTTTGATAGTATTTAATACGATTACTACAGCAACTGAAAACTTTAGCGTTCCGTGTTATATGAACCGAAGTTCTTCCCTCTCTTTTCTGTCCGTGCACAGCGGTCTATTAATCGATTGTCTATAAATACAAATAAGTTATCGTGTGAAATACGCACACAAGGTGCGTTGCACACTGAAAAAAAAGAGTGCAAACTGTAACTATTTGTCTAGTGAGAAGTATGGATAACAATTTAAACTGTTACTTTTAATGTGTTTGAAATGGTAAAATTAACACAGGGCTGCTTAAATCTAACTATTTAAAATAGTAAAACGAACAGAAATTGCTATCCATACTTTTCAAAATAAATAGTGAAATTTAGCAGTTTTTTTTTTCAGTGTGTTGAGGTCTCAAGGATGACTCGGGTAATCCGTATCAGCAAATTACTTTAGAATCTGTAATAAATACTTCTACAATTTTGTCAACGAGATTGAGATCCAGTTTCGAGGCCTGAAATTTGGCAACAATGTATTTTCTCCATTTAAATTCACCAAAAAAGTCGAACGCTTCAGTCATCGCCGATGACCAGGCGTTTCGACCATTGTAATGTGTTTAAATGGGGAAAAGGAACGTTGCCAAATCGCATGCCTCGCGACTGTTGAGCTCTCATTACAATGAAGATTCGGGGAATTTCCTAGATCCGGAATCAAGATCCATGACCTTCCAGTCGGCTGAAGCTATAAGTTGACAGAGCACAAGATCGTAATTTTGGTAGCGCCATTAGCTGCGCTGTTTCATCAAATTGAGAGAAAGGTTCCTCCAGCGTGCTGCACTCTGTTGCCGATTTTTAATAAAATCACTCGAGTTTTGGTTTTGATCGAAGGTATTTCAGGCTTATGGCGGATTGGATGATTTTACATGAAATGTGAAATCTCCCCCCCCCCTTCTCTTAACATATTTAACCGATTGGAACAAAACATGTAAACACTGTACGCTCGATCCATGAAGGGGCAAAAGATATGATTTTGTTTTTTTGTTTTTTTTTTCGCAACTAATAAACACTTCTAGATAATTCTCAGGCTCATGTTTTCTATGGATGACTAAACAATATGTGCGGAAAATGTCGGTTTTTTCGTTTCTGTTTTTCCTTTTTAAATTTATTCAACAGATTGAATCAAAACACGTGTATAGCACATCGATTTGTTTACCGTGCTTTTTGTTGGAGGAACTGAACTGGCAACTACGGACAGTTTGAATGCACATTAGCTAATGCGAGCCAGAGGCAAGAGGGTGGATTGTTGAAATAGTCTGTTTGGTATCGATGACCTTGATCAGTAAATTACAGTGCAAGATGGAGCTTAATAATGACCAAAGTCTTCGATAAATCGTATTGTTTAAAAATTCCATATTACAAGTCGGAAGGAATTAGGTGGAGAGCTCTAAAAAATCAGGCTATATACTGTCATCGTGATTGTGAGCAACGTCACGTGATTTGAAAACATGTTGAAATTCTTCTTATTCTTAGAAAATATAGCATTTAACCACTGGTGGCTTGTGCGATGCGGCAATCATGTAATTTTTCCGCATAAACTTGGATAAAATAATCGATTTATTTAGGAGGCTGAGCCTCTTGCAGAATCGATTGTTCTCTATTCGTTTAAATGAGAGGGGGCACCGTTGCCAAATTGCACAAGCCGCCTTTGTATTCAATTCGCTAGAAAGCGTACTCATTATATGGGACAACGGCGATGTATGGGACCAACCTTTTATCGGGAGCACTAAATTACTCAATGCATACATGGGAATCATATTTTAAGGCCTCTGTGGGTATGCATTTGGCAGTGGTGGCTCATACAATTTGGCAACCGTGTTTTGTTGCCACATTTCACGAGCCAACACTAGTATTTGGTGATGGGTGCACAAAATACATTATTTTTCAATGAAGAGTCCAGCGGCCCGATCCTTGAAATTCACGACTTTTGGGTAGACTGGATAAGAATGGAAAACGGTGATTGGTGGAGACGAGTCACGTGGTTGCCCAGTCTAATCAAAATACTGAATGGATTAGATAAGTTATCAGGTACTCCAAGACTGCCCGATAAATTATCTAATCCATTCCGTATTTTGATTAGACTGGGCAACCACGTGACTCGTCTCCACCAATCACCGTTTTCCATTCTTATCCAGTCTACCCAAAAGTCGTGAATTTCAAGGATCGGCCCGCAGGAGGGGGAAGGGGGCGATTATGTCTCAAAAATCAAAATTAAAGCATGATCATCTAATAGGATACTAAAGTATGAATTGAATTGAGATCTGCAGAGGCGCACGACAATCAATGTTGGTGGATAGACTTACATTGATTAACATGCTAGAAAGAATAACTTTTAAACGGCATTTCCCTCTTTCCTTCAGCTTGAAAAAATGGGTTTTTGTGACTTTTTATATAGCATTACTTCCTTGGATTTCTTTAAATCCCTCTCATGCGTGCATTTTGCGGTTTAATTTTTTTTTTTTAGATTCTAACATGCCTTTTAAAAGAGGACAGTTTTCTTAGAACTTCGATGGGTCACTCAACTTTTTGCAAAATGTCCATTTAGGTTCAATTGAATCCCATGTAAAAATTACTGGTACAACATGTGTACCACATGCCCTGAAAGGGTTAAATATGCTCAAATTGACGGATATATTTTCACTTCAAAACTTTAAAAATGTTGTGTAAGTTAATTAAGCATAGCATATATGTAGAATACCGACACCACAGAATATCATAGCATAGCATAAATAGCATAACATTATAACAACACAGCATATCGTAGCGTAGCGTAACGTAGCGTTTAGGATAGCGTAAAGCATAGTATAGCGTAGCTGTGTCACGGTTGGGTCGTTGCGTCGATCTGTGTCAGTATTGCCAATTCTGGCGAGAAATTCAAAAAAGTCACATTGAGTCAAATGGGTGAGTGCTTTTAATTAAAGGCGAAATGCCAGCGATGGTGATTTGAATCGTCCGTGAAGGTGGGCATATCGAGTTGCTGTGCCAGGATGCACTCGACAAGTGCAACTTGCTGTCTCAAGACTCGCGAATCCCAGTTCATTCCGATCTGCGCGGCACGACAGGTGCTGTTAAGAAAACACGTGTTACAACTGGGAATTGCAAAACACCGCGCGCCCGCCCGCGCCCGTGCTGACCACTCACACCGCAGAGCGCGTATTCCCTCTCGTAGCTTTGGATAGAAAACCACTAAAACCTCGTTACAACGTTGCAACGTGCGCTCGCAGTTTATATAAAATGTCCATTGTGATAACAAATAATTTAGCTCCATAGAATCCACCACAGTGATATATTCGCGCCGATGCGGTGCAGAACAGATTACAGCGGATGGTAATAAGAGTATTTTCTTCGCACTCATCCAGGTTTTGGAATTTGTAACCCTGTAATCTCTCGCTCAGCACACAACGCGTATGGTCAAAAGATTGTCAAAAAGTGACCAAAACTTAGAAAGTAAATTTCTCAATTTATCATTCATTAACAGTGGCGAGGCGTGCAATTTGCCAACGTTTCTTTTTTCCCCTTCAAACACATTAGAAAGGTCGAAACCTCTGGTCATTGCCGATGACCGAAGTATTCGATTCTTTCTGTGAGTTTAAATGGAGAAAGTTCATCGTTGTCAAATGTCACGCCTCGCTACTGTTCATTAACTATATCTAGATCACTTTTAATCTCAGAAGATAACACTTTTAACATAATAAACCTAGGATATCACTGGAAAGTTTTAAATGTAGTTAAAAAGGTCGAAAACGCTTATTTTTGATGACTTTTTTTTCACTGAATTTGCAGCGGTGCGATATCTGAAACCATACGAAAAAAGAACATCATTCAGACTTGATCTCAATTTTTGATTTTTATGGGCTGAACCGGTTTCTAAAATGACCGCATCGATTTATAAAAAGTTAGGGAATATCTATTATTTTCAACTTCCCATATGCCAACCTTTTTGTAAAATTCAGCGGCAATAATTTCTCGATCAGAACTTTGATATGTCGTAAGTCAGGTCCTCCTCATCATAGAATCTATTGTAGTTTAGGTGAAACTTGCACGGAAAAAAAGAGTGGTATAGAATTTACCATCTGCATAGCTGATTTTGGAGTTTGCTATCAAGTATGGTAAATTTCACCAGATTCTGGTCTCATGTACTAGAAAAGTTACCTAAACTTACCACAAGTACGTTGCATTTACCATATTATGATGAAATTTATCATACTTGATAGCATACTCCAAAATCAGCTATGCAGATAGTAAATTCTACCATCAGTCTTTTCTCCCCGTGTGCGTTTCATAGATAACGACCCGTCTTCCACAGTTTCGTCAACAAGCACGACGCACTTTGAATTAGATCATAGATCTTATTCGCTGGCATCACAGTGTTCGTAAAGTATTTAATTGGTTTCCCCAAATCCTGTTAAGTCAACCTGAAAATATGTGTAGTATAAAAGACTCGAAAAAATAAAAAAATGATCTCAAAATATTGGAAAACGATCCATCTTAAAACTGTTCCTACGTCTTAATTATTTACTTGACGTATTTCACATGTTTGTCATTATCTCTCTGACATGATGGTAAGTAAGTTGGTATTCGTTTAAGTATCTTAGTATCCTTAGTCCTTCTTATATCTTAAACTTTCAAACTACTTCGTCAGTGTCACTCGCTGTTTCGACTTAAAGATCATACCTAATGACTTTATGTTGTTGTCGGGTCTCATAATTAATTATACGATTTAATTTTTTCCTCTTTAACTGGCTGCCCACTGCACTCTGATTTTTCAGACGTAGCCCAGGCAAGAAAGTTCACTTACGTGGTATTAATTCCCAGCCTTAAAGGGGCTGTTGCTTCATGCACGGAAAAAAAAGATTAGTGAAAATAACCATAAGGATACCTGATTTTGGCACGTGCTAGATGTTATGGTAAACTTGACCAGAAGTATGGTACATTTACCGATACTTTGAGTAAATTCGACATGCAATCAGGTAACATCACCTAGTATCTAGTCAAAACATAGTATACTTCTGGTTAACATTACCATAACATCTAGCAGGTGCCAAAATCAGGTATCCGTATGGTTATTTTCATCGTAGTTTTTTTCCGTGTGTCAGAAAACGTGTTTTTTTTTTTTTTTTTTTTTGGCGATGCGTCTGTTGCAAACTTTTGGTGCCGCAACAAAATAAAAAGTCAACCTGTGTAAAGTCCCTCAAAAGTAACGCGTTTGGATCATCAAAAAGCTCCAAAGCATACCAACAGCAAACCCAGTAAATGCATCTAAACAAAATTGTACGATGGCTGTCGTGTAACTGCATCAGTCGCAATGGAGTCTTCCCGTCTAATTGCACCTTTCCGTATGCTGAGAAAAAGGTTTCATCATAGAGAAAGCTGCAATTAGAATGGGACTCTTCCATTGTGAATTGCTCCATGACTGCTATCTTGGAATGTTGTTTAAATGTCGCATTTATTGAGTTTATACTCATGGCTAGATATCTGTTAGTGTTAGAAACGGGCATTCAATGGTGGTTACTACAGCATCAGTTAAGTTCCCTAATTCTTGACCAATGCATCACTTATAGGCAAGGCAGTCTTAACGGTCGGTTCGAGGAAAAAGTAAATAATCGAACTTATAATTTAATTAAGCGGAAAAACCTGCATTTAATAATAGTATAATATCAACATAATTACAATTATCTTGATCGTATTTATTAGTATTGCCTTCTTTACTTTAATAGAACGCAAAATTATTAGCCGCGTCGCGTCGGTGTTTTAGAAGCCATTATTCCAAAAATGGTCTAAAATGGAGCTCTTGCAAATTTTTGCTGTAGAGGATTGAAGAGTTGATCATTGCATTAGAACCCGTAAAAATGACGGTGAGTATGCTGTCTTATAAATCACGAAATTCACACTCAGAATCGAGCTTAATGGCGGGGAGACGCAGGTACCATAGGAGATTCCTATCTAAATTGAAACTTATCTGTGTTTCCGTAGAGAAAGTGACATAATAGACAGGAATCTCCCATGATACCTGCGTTGAACCGCCATTACGAACTTGCCGTTATAGTAATTATGTGAGTTTATTCTTGAATTTCAGACTTTCTTGGAGTGATTTTCGTAATTTTCGCTGGTCATTACATCTGATTTTACTATTTATTTGCTTATAGAAGTTTGCAATAGCCCCATTGAAATCTTAAAGGAAGGACCGTTCATTAGATCTGGCACTTATGTTCTCAAACTATAGGATGAACTTTTTTTTTTTTTTTTTTTTTTTTTTTTTTTTTTTTTTTTTGTGATATCAGGTACGCGCACGTTCGTGCATAAACAAATCATTTTGTGCGTGCGGACGCCTGCAATACCTCCATCTCAGTGCAGAGTTGGCCACACTCATTTTATTGTCATTCAGTGGGCAATATTAACGGTGTACGGACCCGTAGTTTCGACTCACACACGTTCGTAGTTTTCCTCACGAGGTGAATCAGTCGAAGTTTAGAAATTTGATCCCGCGAGCGTGCTGCGTTAATTAGATCTAATCGAATTTCATTGGGCTCAACATATCTTTACCATGAGATGATAAGCGGCGTCTGCATAGGCGCGGAAGAAATGTGATACATCGCGAAGCATCGAAAAAGTTTGGAAATTTTTTGAAGCGCAGTGTACAGCCCTCCCCCTTTTTTCCAATCTCTCGTCTTTACACACGACGTTAGACATCGGAAAAGTGTTTATGTTTCCAAATTAAGTTTACAATTTGTTTACATTTTTGGAGAAAGTTCGTTCAGCCGACTGTTACCGACATTAGACGTCGAAAAAGTGTATATGTTTTCGAATTAAGATAACACAAGTTTTTAAAAAAAAATTTGAGAAAATTCGTTCAGCCAACTGTTTTTCAACGGATTTCGGCTGGTTGACCGACTGATTCGCGTTTAGGGCATTACGCCGAGTAAACTGAGCCCAATATTAAGTGTATATGTTTCCACATATAAAATTTAGCAAGTTGTCGAAATTTTAAGTCGTTCAGCCGGCCATTTGGCAACGGCTTTCTACCGGCTGAGCAATCGATCTTTACTCAAATAGACCGGCCGAGTAAAATGAGACAAAAATCAATATTAATTTGTCTCCACTTAAATTTGAGCGCAATTTTGTGCAATTTTAAAATTTTTTCACGGCTGGACGCAATGGCTTTGCCTCGGCTGACCGCACTCACTCCTTGATCCATTTATGCCCAAGACGGCAAGACTATCGATTGAGGTCAGTGGCAAAATCCGTCCACTTATAAGTAAATGTTCTCGGGCTCCCTGTCTATGGACTATGAGGGGAACAAAACCCCCGTATATCAAACCCGGATCAGTATACTAGCCCATTCCAATGTCTCAAAATTTCATCGATTTTTTTGTTTGCTTTTAAATTGAAATTGAGAAGATTTTTAGAATGACTATGACTTACGTCCATTTAAGGGCTTGACCTCGGGTATAAAAGGGTGGGTGACTTGGGGTTCCTGATGCAATAGCGAAACCAGGACCTCGTCCATCTCTCTCATCTTCCCTTTGAATGTGTAAGTAGAAAAAGGATAGAATGAGGGGGTTGTACCGCTTTGTCTGTCCTTCTCTTGCATACGAGTTTCTATAGAGAAAAGAGAGAGATGGAGATAATCTGTGGCGCAACCAGAATCTCTTCCATCTCTCTCATTTCCCATTTGAACGTATAAGCAGGAGATCGTCCATCCTTGTCTAACATACGCATTTCAGTGGAAGATAAAAAGAAGGATAGAGAAAGAGGGGGTTTTACCCCCTTGTCTATCTTTCTCTTGCATACGAGTTTCAATAGAGAAAAGAGAGAGATGGAGATAATCTGTGGCGCAACCAGAATCTCTTCCATCTCTCTCATTTCCCATTTGAACGTAGATGGAGATCGTCCATCCTTGTCTAAAATACGCATTTCAGTGGAAGATAAAAAGAAGGATAGAGAATTTCTCGTATCGCCACTGCCTGATGATGTTGCACGGCTCTTTCTTTAGAGGAATGCCTCAATATTATAATTTCACTTTCGGACGATTTTTTGTGCCCTAAATTCTTGTCCACCTCATCATACATGATACAAGTGATACAACATCTCATTGGATGACTAAGCATCCAAACCTCCCCTCAGATAACTGACCACCAGGTTCTCCCTTCCCATTATCCCTCCCCTCTCATCCTCCCCTCCACTCCACACCACTCCCCTCCCCCCTCCCCTCCCCCTCACCAGTTCTCCTTATTCCCCTGGTATCTTCTTTAATTGACAAGAACTTAAATACTACCTTTCACGTGAATGAATCATCGATGGACTAATCAGCGGCTAATCGCGTGCTTCTCCGGATTCCAGTGTCTGGTCGAAGACATATTTTTTCCGTCTCTCCTCTTTTTCGGCCTTTCTCGCTCAAATCACCCCAATCATCGAGTTGAGCAGTGCACCATCCATCAACCGTTTTCTTGTCTGTTCGATGGATCTGATCTGACGCCACACTGTGGCATTGGTTGAACTTCCGGTGACATCACCGATTTTTTTATATGTCCTGGAATCAGAGGTGTTTCGAAATATTTTTGGTCCCGTTTGTTGGTAATTCCGCGCGGTAACAGGACTTGTCGCCGACATAACAGCGGGGAATTGCACAGAGAAAGCCGCTATGAAACGTTTGAAGCTGTATCGCAAACGAATTGATATTTCAGTGAAAGACAACAGTGGGTCATGATTTTTACAAAATAATCTAAACTACATAGACGTTCACTTGTCGTGAGGTCATTTCCTCGGGGTGGAATAACATTTCGACATTCATTTTGAAGGATTTATGATTTTTTATTAAGCTTGCTAAGAAATTAGGACTGCTTTCAATAATTGTTGCAAATGTTTGATTCAGCAGTGAATATATAGGGTCAATTCTACAACTTTTCAGAAATTTTTCTCCAAAAGCATGACACTTGTGTCTGGAAAACCCTGAAACAACCTCTGTCTTACAATTTTTTTTATTTTCTTAAAAAAAAAAAAAAAAAAAAAAAATGTCACATGCCGCGTTAAGCCCCAAATAAATCGATACTTTTTGCATTGGTTCAAATGAGAGACAAACTACAATCTATTTTTCACTAGCCGAATCTGCCTCTATTATGCAGTTCACCACAAACAGTCAGACGTAAATTTTCTTGGAGATTTCATTTGAAATACCCTGAAATCATGAACCATGTTCAGTAAAATTGTCAGCATGATACAAGAATATGTTTTCCTTGGAAAGATTGGTATACTGTGAGGAGATAATGAAATATTGTAATCAGCGGTGGTTCGTACGAGCGGGGACAAAGATACCTGGCCAGGGTATGCAACACGCAACACATGCGTATATTGGTATAACATGCATTGCTTATTGCATACTCTGGCCAGGTATCTTTCTCCCCGCTATTACAATGTGACAAAAATGGATTCTGCGCATTTTAACCAACGTAAGGGGACTCACTGAATCTGTGAGAAATCGATACTTCTGTCTATGGTCAAACGGCCGAAAGGCGTGGTTGCCAAATATCACTCGAAACCACTGACTGTAATGGACAAGGTCCCGTCTCGCACCGAAGTCCTCAATTCCACCTCTCTCTGTGGTGCAAGTGGCGTGCCCAGGAATTTATCCTTCTCTCTCTTTCCTAATTAGAATGCGTGTGTTAGAACAAGACATATCAGGGGGGAAGTCACGTAATTTTCACCCCCTCTTCTATCCTTTTCTAATACATGCTTTCTAATGGGGAAAGACAGAGAAGGACAATTCCTTGGATCCGCTAGTATGCGATGCCGGACTCCCACTGTGCGTCGTCAGACAAAATCCGCGTGCATGATAACGCCTTGCAGGGTATGCAACGGACGACACAAGGGTCAACCTAAAGTTCTGATCGTATACCTGATTGTGTTGTGAGTCACCGTATTGGTGTTGTGCTCTGCTTCCTCTCTTCCTCTCTCATCTTCACGGGGATCATTCGTTATGTCGGGATTATATCCTTACTGTCTCGACTCGCTCTGTTGACCGAGTTATTTCTTCTTCTTCTTCATCTTTATTTTCTTCTTCTCCTCTTTTTCTTCCTCTTGTAAGTAAGTACTCTTACCTTGTCTCTCTCTCTCGTAATCCGAGATCTTTACTCCAGAGTGAGTCATCCCAATTCCGTGCTTACGTTCAGTTTCGGTTCTTGTGTTGGCATTGCTGAAGCGCCAGACTCACAGTCACCTATCAAGCACGCGCCACCAGACTCCAGAGCTGGCGCTTTGTGTATAATATATTTTGATGGCATTTATCAATTTATCGATGCTCCTACCGTTTGACCGAAAGATGACAGTGTGTTTTGTTGTGTTGTTGTTATTGGATTTTGTTTTGTCTTCTCTTTTTTTTTTTTCGTAATTTTTTGTATTTTTTTTTATTATTATTATTATTTTTTTTTTTAATTTGTTGTATTTTTTTTTTTTTTTATTTGTTGTATTTTTTTTGTAATTTTTTGTAATTTTTTTCTATTTTTTGTATTTTTTTTTATTATTATTATTTTTTTTAATTTTTGTTTTTGTTTTAGTATTTTTTGTTTTTGTTTTTGTATTTTTTTTTTTTTTAATTTCTTAGAATTATCACCATTCATTTGACGTGTGCTTGGGCCGGCTAATGACCTGCTCACCTGTTGTGAAGATTATCAACTCAGAAACTGCCAATCGTTCGGAAAGTATCGTGAAGATGAGGTCATTGGAATCAGTATCTTTCATTTGGACAGAAATTTTCATTGCGGGGTTGACGCCCTTATCGATCCCATAGGTACATAATCTTCTCTCAAAAATGTTGAGATAAGGTCGTAGTTAGGCGAAAATTGTCTTACTTTAAAATGATATCATAGCTGCCGTTGACCTCTGTCAAACTGATTCGTTCGACATTCAACAATGAAACTTTTGGTTCAACAAACTGGAATTATGATTTATAGCGTGGACAATAAACGGAAGCATTCCACGAATGTGATCTCAGTATCTCAGTCAATAAACAAGTCCAACGCATTGACAGCTTTGTCGTCAGTCAATCAGCCCATCATTTAGGCCCCTGCGGCTAGTAACACTGTGGCGACACTGTTGCGTGTTGTTTGACGTATATTCAATGGGACTCTAAAATGTACCGATGATTCCACCTCCGAGCAAAAACACTGTGCCACTCAATTTCACTTCTATAAACAGAAATAATAATCAAAACCTAACCTCAAATTAACGAGCCTGTGTAAACTCAAAAAATTGTGGACATAACCATGGGAGATAGAGAAAACTGAATGAAAATTCGGATTCTACGTGGCTCAATCTCAATAGAAATGTTTGGTTTTCTGGCTAATTTAGAGGTTGCAGAATAGAAGCTGAGTTTTCTCAGAGGTTACTCTAAAAAAGATTAAGAAGCTGCTCAATCTTTTATCTTTGCAACACGTCTGACGGCACTTACAACATTTTTAATTTGCACACCTCATCAAGCCCTTGCCATAAAGTGAGATGGTTTGCGCATTCCGTGAAAATCAAGTCATTCGAAGGTGGATTTAAATTCCTTGAAGCCCCGTGCAATCTTGAATTTGAGGCCCCCTAGAAGAAGGGTATAGGATGCCTGGGGGGGGGGGGGTCTGGGGGAACATATTCCTAAAAAGAGGGAGGATTTAGGGGGCCTCCCCCGCCTCCCCCTAGTTTTTAATGTGAAAAAACATTGAATACTCATTTTTATCTGTACTTTAAAAGTACTGGGCAGGCTCACCTCGGTATTCTAGTCCGATTTGACCAACTCTGCTTCCAAGCAATACAGTCATACTGATTTTTCTGAGCTGGTAAATCACCGTTGCATTTAGGAATTTCATCAAATAACAGCAGCTCAGCTCTGCGTACCACTCACTATGATCATAGTCCTTTATGGATCAGTTGTATAATGTATAGATGTCATAGTTCTAATTTTTACCAGGGCACCGGATTGACCTGATTCTAATGGACCTTGGTCCTTGACTTTTCACTTATCAATATGTTTTGACATCGAATACGCATGTATAGCAAACTTGTGATTAAATGCTACCGATGAACCGGGTGAAAAACCATCATGGCTTGGACGTTCCAAGGATTTTCGGTCGAGGGTCCTGGGTTTGCGTCCCAGATCTCTTCAGACTCGCCTCTCTCACTCTCGCGGTCGAATCATAGCACAATGATGGAATGACACAGTTGATCTGTTCATGTTCATCCTTCATCAGTCAGTCAGTTGTCGTCCGGTTATTGTTCCGTTCCGGTCGAAGTCGTACAGCGGCGCGGTGCGGTGCGACGCGCGTCGCTCAGCTGTCGCGTATAATCTCAGCGTGCGTTTATAAACCGAGTGCTTTTAGCAAACTGAGTTGCTTTAATACTTTGACTTTGACTATTCCCGCGTCTCGGAATTAGTCCGCAGAGTTTGAACTTCCCGCTAAGCGATTCACAGAAATTAACTAATTTGAGGAAGTCTTTGAAAGGTAAATTATATTTTCAAACCGGGAGGTTTTTCTTGAAAATGTGTTGGCCGAAAACAAGAATTTTTCTGAAAGTGAGTCCATCACGTCTGGTGCATTGAGAAAGGTGTCTTGTTAGCCTTGTTGCCGTAACCGGACGTAACCGGACGTAATACTTACTTAACCGGAATTCCTGTTTTTTATCTAACAAGTAATTCCTGTAATTTCAAGCCTGTAGAAATAGCAGTTATTCAGGTTAAAACAACAAGAATTCCGGTTAAATAAGTATTAAATAGACATCTGGTTAAATTAACTGGAAAATTTGTCTCAGAGAGGTAAGCTCAAAGAGAAAGCAAGAGCAAGATCCATCAGGCTAGTCCGGTAGCGCCGTGATTTTTGAGCGCTTCTCGAATCGGGAAGAAGACGCTTGTGAATCACATGAAGGTTTGAACCAAATCGGGGAACGATGTGCCGCTCTTTATTTCGCGCTTATGGAACGAAGCTCAGAGATTTCAGCGCAATCGGACTGACCTGTTATGAACCCTTTTACTCCCAGGTTACTTCGATAGAACAACGTTCGTTTGCTCAAATTAGGAGTGTAGTTAAATATTCCTACTCAGCCGTACTAGTTTTGCATATGTAGGAGATTGAGGGCGCTCCAAGGAGCACTATTTTGCAAACCCCAAAGTAATTTTACTGTCGACAATAAATTAAAACTGAGTTGATTGGAATTGGTAACCAGAACTCATTAGCAATAGTTTCAGAAGTATAGGCGCACCTAGATCGATAATCTTTGAAATTTTCCGACCTTATATCTCAAATCCTCAAGTCACCTTGTATAAATGAATGAAAATGGATTTGAGTGTTGGCTTTTCATTGAGAAACGCTTTAAAATCTAAAGGTCAAAGTTGCCGGCAAATTTTCTTTTGAATTGAAGGAATGAAAATTGAAAATTCGCTAAAGATTATCAGTGAGCTGCGCTTACTTTTCTGAAATTATTATTTTAGTTTAATTGGAAATAGCATAGCCAATAGATGGCTATGAAACTTTAATTCCAGTTTTTGTGGTATTTATCGTTATTTTCCTGGACTTTTCTCTTATCAAGTATTAATATTTTTTCGTTTCTTTGACAAAATATGAAAAACATTCTGTTTCTTACTGCACCAAATTATTATTTACTATGTGCCAAGTAACAAAGTGGATACGAGATAGGACAATAAACTCTCTTTGCTTGTCCTTATACTTAGTAGACTGTATCTAGAAGATTATACAACCTCATAAAACAAAATTGCTTTATTGTATATTTATTCATGGTAAACTTCTGGTGTATATTTTTAATTTTCGTATCCCGTTAACATTTTAATTACTTGGCATAAAACCGAATATTCTTTTCTTCTTGTCAACACGGAGTACCCAGACACCTCGTTGAATTGCATGCGGGCGGCGAATGCTCGCTGTCTTTTGAGTATCGGTAACAATGTCAAGTATTCCAGATCAGCAAATCGCATTCATACTTCATAATATTTTTTTTTCATTTATTTATAGAACGAACGATTTATTTTTACTTCTGGAAGTTCAATCGAGAAGACTCTTCCTTGGGGGGGGGGGGGGGGGGCGTTCGTTTAGCTCACGCTAGCGGCTCACAGAGTCACACACTTACTTATGAGCAACTTAACGAGGAAACGAACTCCGCGCCACAAATTAACGCTTAATGTATTAAAGTGAGTAATTAAACGGCTTGTAGTGTAAAGTGTTCTATAATTAGCACCTCTCTTGCGCGCCGATCGCATTCGCCGTTCGAGTTTATTCAACTAACCCCTCCCCCCCCCCCCCGGTATTATTATGTAGGTGTTGTAATTAGGGTCGCGATTACCGCGAGGAGGGGTCACCATACGGAGCTGGAATGAACAAGCGAAAAGACGCGGCTCTCAGCGACCGGGGGCGTGGTGGAGGTGGTGGTGGGGGGAGAGGGGTGAATAGAGATAAAAGAAGATAAGGATGGGGAGGAGTAAAGAGAGAAGTTGAGAGATTTCCAAGCGAGGAGTATGTATAGAGAAAGTAAATGATAAGAAGGGAAAGATGATAGAATTATATACCTATGTGGGTGAAGAAATTGGGAACAGCATCACGTCTCCAATTAATTATTACATTAGTGTTGTGAAAGATTTTCATTCTACCCTACGATTAAAAGTAAGTGTCCTGTTTCACTAACCGGACTTCCCTTTATAGAAAAGTATTAAACAAAGTTTTAGCATTTTAGCTCCAAATTACGTCACCAGTTTGATTTACGAATCTAGAAAAGCGGTGATCTGTGGAGACGAGTCAAAAGACACAGTTGATTGAAACATTGGTTTTTCCGGACGTGAAAAGTTGTTGTGTTTTTTTTAGTTTAAAAACGTTTCAGAGTTAATATTTCCTTGTAAAAACCGTAAAAATGGAGTCACCGGTTGAGAAAATACTACAGATGCGAGTATTGATGTGAGTCATGCTCTGAACTGACTTGTGTTATCTTTTCTCAACCGGTGGAACCATCGGTTAATTATACGCAAAACGGTAGCTCTGCTCCAGAAATAAAGGGCTCATCAAACAACGGATGTGCTCTTCCCGAGAATTGTGCATTCTGAGTAAGCGGAGGTTTTTAGCTGAAGAGCACACCTGTTGTTTCGTGGGCCCTTCTTCCAGAGAATCCAGAGCCAGCCTCAATTATAATTATTTGAGGAGGAGGACCATCGATTTGTAGGTGTTTAATCGGTTCAAAGGTAAAGAACAAGCGCGGCGCGGGTCTAGCCACTGACCTTCATCACGTTTCGAGCACGAATTATATTTTCGCACCTCTCATCTCACCGTCTTCACCGTCCTCACCGTACTCTCTGGCGGTCGTGGAACGCGCTCAGAATGTTGATGAGAAGAAGGATGAATGAAATGTGTGTGATGAATGGTGGAAGCTCGGGCAAAGACCAATCAGCGGTCTTCGGTCTCACAAATCAGCGCGGGGTGACTGGACTGGACCGCGGCCGGACCGGATCGGGCAATGGCCCTCGGAATGATTTATCAGCGATGCATTATGAATTGGTTCCGTGAGTCAGCCACGATTTTCATCTGCCTCTCGCGAAATAAGGTTCAGCCCTTTTTGGAAGTTGTTCAGGTGACGTCATGACGCGACAAGACGTTGAGAGTACACTTACAGACTCTCATTGAAAATTAAGTTATCTTGCTATAAACAATGCAAAATGGATTTGTCGCAAACGTTTGCTACAAAGTCCTGAAGGGTTCATTCTTTTGTTAAATCTCGTGAAAATCACATTGAAAGCATCGGAAAGTCTCGAAATTCACTCATGGGACCTGCAAAAGGCGTTTTAAGAGGAATCCGAGATTGACGGTCAAATGAGCGGATCACAATGGGGGAGGTTTGCTCTATGGATCCATCGCAAAATGTTGCTATTGCGCTTTGGAGGGTCGTAGAAACGCGCGAAACTCAATACACGCGTTCAAACAAATTCAAAGATAAACATAGCAGTCAAATAAGCGGGTAACTATACAAGGTGTCCCAAAAGTCATAGCAAACCTTTTTACCAGGTATTTTTGGGCTCGAAATAAGACGTTTTTTCCTTGTAAACATGGGTCCGAAATTGTAGTCTTTCCGAGATACAGTGTTGCAAAGTTTCCGAAAAACAAATTTAAAAATAAAATTGTCATAAAACCCTCATGAATTGTTCTAAATGCTCGTAAATAAGCACTCTGATGTAATTTTAGGCACTCTTGCCAATTTTGGACGTGAAAATGCTGTATGCTAAAATTTTAGGGAGGTTTTGGGGGTTTTTCTTGATTTCTCTCACTTTTGTTGGCCAAATTATGTGAAAGCATGCTTTTGGTTCCATGAAACCCAAAAACAATTATTAGAATTAATCAAAAGTTCGTAAAAAAATATGAATTTTTGGTCCTTGCAAGTCCATTCCGCAAACCATTTCCGAGAATATCGTCCCTGAAGTTGGAGAAGTCTGCCAATAATCGCATTTTCTTTGATTGTGTCAATTCTTGGCCGACTTCTCCAACTTCAGGGACGATTTTCTCGGAAATGGTTTGCGAAATGGAAAAACTTGTAAGGATCAAAGATTTATATTTTTTACGTACTTTTGATTAATGCTACTCGTTTTTGGGTTCAATGAAACTGAAAGCATTTTTTCACATAATTTGGTCAAAAAAAGTTATAAAAAGCAAGAAAAACCCCCAAATTTCCCCTCAAATTTTTGCATACTGCATATTCACAGCCAAAATCGGCAAGAGCGCCTATTTACGAGCATTTAGAACAATTCACGAGGGGGTTATGACAAATTTTCAATTTGTTTTTCGGAAACTTTGCAACACTGTAACTCGAAAAGACTATAATTTCGGATCCATGTTTATGACGAAAAATGTCTTATTTTGACCTCAAAAATACGTGGTAAAAAAGTTTGCTATGAATTTTGGGACACCCTGTATAATAAGGGATTGTAGCGCACTATGCTGGGAAAAGTGATTCTTCTTAGAGATGTATTGTGATACGCTCATATTTTGACAGTCATCTTGAATTTCTCTTAAAACGCCTTTATGGGCTCATGAGTGGAGGATGTTTGATGCTTTCAATGTGATTTTGCACGCGATATCATGTTGGTTTCGACCCACCATATTATACCCCTGTGGCAAAAGTTTGCAACATACTCATTCACGTGTTAAAGTTGGCAATGCGCGGTTGTTTGTGTGTATCTATGTGTGCGTGTGTGTGCGTTGCTCTGCGTTTGTTGTGCCGTATGCTGTATGCCGATTCGCGTGATAGTCAATAGGTCAATCGATCAACTCGCTCACTCCAATCGCGAATCATCCTGCGCGCGGCTCAGCGGCGTCGCTTTCCTGTCGCGCGTCTCTTTGCTTTGCTTTGGATGGACACGCGAGTAGTCCGCGAGTTACGTAATTGGTAAACGTCAGTCAGTCGTCACTCGCCGTCGTCATGATCACTCGTCGATCGCGTCCATTTTCGCGTCTCGTCTGCGTTTCCATTACGTTTAACGTCTAGACGGGCGGACGTCGAGACGGGACATCGCTCAGTGAACGAGGAGAACCGATTTGGCGGCCAAAAATCATCAGGTTATAAAAGGACCTTTAAAAGTCATTACAACACAAGTCCTATTAGTGCTATAGACTGTTTTAGTAGAGCGATATATCGTATCGATTGCCGTCCGAGGGCCTCTGGTTCCAAACAAACTCTGGTTCAATGTAATTTCCCCATAAGCGAACTTTTGAACGGAAATTTAGGGTAATAAATCAAACAATTAATGCGACCTTTTTGCGATTATGAATTCTACGTCCTCGAAAATGCTTGAGTATGCCTGGTTCCTTGACTAAAACTGCCGAAATCAATAAGATATTACAGATTAAATGTTGCATTTGTAGGTTAGAATCGCCCGAAATCCCGCCAAATTCCACAACAACAACAATAACATTTGGGTGATTCCAACCTCCAAACGCATCGTTTAATCTGTAATATCTTGTTGATTCCGGCAGTTTTACGGGTGGAACCAGGAAATATTAAGCATTTTCGAGGACGTAGAATTCATAATCGCAAAAAGGTCGCATAAATTTTTTGATTTAATAGCCTCAATTTCCGTTCAAAAGTTCGCTTATGGGGAAATTACATTGAACCAGAGTTTGTTTGGAACCAGAGGCCCTCGGACGGCAATCGATACGATATATCGCTCTACTAAAACAGCCTATTGTTTTAATAATGTCATGATGAATTTCAGTTTTGCATTTCAATGGTGACTGGTACAGTTTGGCAACAGTGGTTTTTTTCTCATTTAAATGAACGTAATTTAAATGCGAGTGTAAACAAATTGATTTACGAAAGTTTGAATGGAGTCCCTTTGTTCCGGTGAAGAAATGTTGGTCCAAAATACATTGTTTTAAATGGGAATTCTTCGTAGTGATGTCCTACGCACACGATTTTTTTACAACTTTACACGTGCGTATCTCCAAAACAGGGACACCTAGGAAAAACCGTAGACCCTATTGTTCTCAGCGCATCAAGTGCACTATCATTTTCATAGTAAAAAACACCAACTTTCCGACCCTTGTAACTGCCCGATTGGCTGGAATAAAATTAGCCTTTGGAAACTTCAAGACGATATGTTTTGATGGATTTAACTATCGTTGTTTTTCGCCATCGCACGGTGGATCAAACGCTAGCGGATCCAAGTTATCGCCCTTCTCTCTCATCTCCCATTAGAATGCATGTGTTAGCAAAGGATAGAAGAGGGAGCGAAAATAACGCGAGCGCGACTGCTCCTAATCTGTCCTTTTCTATCATACGCGTTCTAATGGGAGAAGGGAGAGAAGGGTAGAATCCTGGGGGGTGATCACGGAGGATCGTTTCGTTTCGGTATCGTTATCGTTATCGTTTGCATTAAATCAAATGGGCTTGCTTCTGCGCAACTCGATCGCGCAGGTGATCCCCTCCTCACCTCTTCCTACTTCAAACGATCGAGTAAACGACAGCCTCCAACTCATCGCTTCCTTTCGACCGTTTCAATCGTTACGAGAGGCTCAAAACGATTCGATCAGTTGAGCCACCCATAAGGTTACACGTAAACGATAACGATAACGATAACGAAAACGAAACAAAACGATCCTCCGTGATCACCCCCCTGGATCCGCCAGTGGGATCGAAACCCGGAATTGCCCCGGACATACCTAGCTTTTACGAATAATAATCAAGATAATTGAATATCAAGATACCTTAAACATTTGTAACATCACTCGTGTTACAGTTTAAAACAAGTTTAATAGCTCGGTTTTCGAAACAAAATATCATCGCTAAAATGTTTTTATAGCAAACGAGCAACTTTTTTTGTCCGGACAAATACTTGTTTCGGTCCAGTGTGCGCCAATCCAATAATTGTCTCTCACTTTGCCCAACGCGTATAGTGTCACGTCACGTCACGTCGCGTCGCCGTCGGTCAGCGTCCGTGCCCTCTTGTCTGGGTTTGACATTTGACATGACGTCTGGTCGCGCCTTCGGACATCGCGTCGAGTCGTTCTTGATCCTACTAAACGGAGACGCGCGGCCGCAAAGCAATATAAACCGCGAAATAAACAAAAATTCATCCGAGATTCTGAGAAAAATTTTCCAGTCAACTCAACCGGACGCCCATTCAATACTTTTTTAACCGGAATTCCTGTTGTTTCAACCGGAATCAATGTTAAATCAATAGGAATTCCTTTTATTTCAACTGGAATTCCTGTTACTGGACCGGAATTTCTGTTGAAATAACAGGCATTTCTTGTTAAAAATAACAGGAATTCCGGTTAGGTAAGTACTAACAAGACGTCCGATTAAGGGAATAGGAAATATTTCTCAGTGTTGGTAAGAAACAGATCTAACAATAAGTGACCTGTCCAGAAAAAATTGAGATGAAGTAGCGGGACGGAAATGCTTTATCCGTCGCATGTTTTGGTAAGAAAATATTATGAAAACGACTTCATTTTTGTCCACGATAACATGGGAGGGGGGTCAGCCGTTTTGATATTTTTTCCAAAACCCGGAAATCTACTGTCTTATTTGAGTTGTTTTTCCGAAGATCAACATAACATTTTTCCAAATATGTAATGAATGTTTCTAACGTAAAAGTTACCGCTGTACAAATTTCGTCGTTTTTAATTTAGGCCAAAAACCATAGTTCAAGCGCTATACTTATTGTTAGAGTTTTCAAGGAAATTCCGAGTATCTGCACTTTTTGGGGGGTTTTTGGAGTCCTAGACAGGGACAATTTTGACGAGCATAAGATAGTCGTACTCTCCTGGTTTTCCTGCGTTTTTCAAGTAGAAAAAAGAGGTTTTTCGCGAACGTTTCTTTTACGTATGCTTATTTTCCAACGTTTTATTTGTCTCGTTTTTGCCGTCACTATTCTCATTATTAGATTCGGTTCTTTTCAAGAAAAAAAAAACAAAAATTGAACCCGAATTAAAGAATTCGAAAAAGCTCGGATTGTTTTAATTTCGAAGAGGGTATTATATTTTACTTTTTGATCGAAATTCTTCGCATCAAAGCACGTATCATAACTAAGGGCGTATCCGAATCGAAATATGGGTCAAAGCCCGGCCGTGACATTTTATTTTGGAAGAAGTTTGTTGTTCTTCGATACCAGAAAAAAACGAAATAACTTGATAGACATTAATGTTATATATTACCTAACGAGTCTCGTTAAATCTTAATTAAAAGTGGGTTGAGTGATTTGTCTTATTGCCCACATCGTGCCAAATGCAACTCAGTGCACAGCTTAATTTCTTCAGATTACATTACTTGCAGATTTTGTGTTTTTATAATTTTTTTTATTCGTCAAAGACGCCCACTTGTCTTCTCCATAAAGATTTGTTTGACAGTTGACAAAGTACGGATGCTCTGACATTAAGCGTTTCGTTAATTTTTTTGCCTTATCCTTTCAAAAATTTTCTATAAACCTTGAAGAAGAAAAAGTTTAAAACTAAACACCTTTCTAAGTGCTACTGGCCACCGAAGGTATTGGTGAGTAGTCCGAAGGCGAATTTTTGTGCATAGGTCTGCACAATAAAAAAAAAAAAAGCTTTGGTAGCGCTGGCAAAATCTTTGTT
The DNA here is from genome assembly GCA_011764245.1 of Trialeurodes vaporariorum. Lineage (NCBI taxonomy): Eukaryota > Metazoa > Arthropoda > Insecta > Hemiptera > Aleyrodidae > Trialeurodes > Trialeurodes vaporariorum. Next base: position 35,086,273 of record VMOF01000369.1, on the reverse strand, counting down.
ATACATTTGGTAAAAAAAAGTGACCCATAGCAAAAAACTTTACTAGAGCCAACCAAATCTTTGGTTCATTCAGCAAAAACTATTTAGTCTTCTTTACAAAACCATCCGTTCGGTCTTCTGAAGTCTTTTTCTGGCTCATTTTTCTACCAATTTAAAGGGTTTGCCACTAATTGCCAGAGCTACCTCAGCGTTTCTTCTGTTTTTTCTTTGTGGACATCATCGGCCGCCCTTGAGAAAAAAAAACAGAGATAACACTTCGATAGCGCTGACAAAACCAGTAAATACTTCGATACAATGAACAAAATTGGATGTACCGTACCAATTTGAGTTGGTACCCGGTACTAACTTATTAGTACAGAGTACCGATTTATTTATTGGTGCGTACACAATTTCTAAAGGTAAATACTAGAGTCCCTATATACTAGGAGAGTTGCGCCAACACTCTCAAAAAGAAGAAGAAGCGGATCAATGGAGCCCCCAAGAGGCAAAATGCAAATGGCGGTTGGCCGTTTGCCGTTTGCCTCTGCGCTGTTGCCGCGATTTCGCTGCCTCCATATAGAGGTTAGGTTCTGATTCTTGCCAACAACGGTCGTTATTGAAAGAGATAATGTTCTCCGCAATAAAATTTAAGCATTACCGCGGTCACTGGTGTACAGTAAATGTGTGATAAAAGCGACTGTGTGCAAAGTAAACAAATCCAGGGCTGCCGTTTTGCGTATAATCAATGCTTTTTTTCAATTCACCGATGATTCTACCGGTTGAGAAAAGATTACACAGTTTAGTTCAGAGCATGACTGTAATAAACTAAAATACTCGCATCTGTAATCTTTTCTCAACCGGTGGAGTCGTCGATGACTTTAAAATACTTGCGAATATTTTAATTAATCAACGGAGTTTCCACCGATTAAGGAAAGATTACAGATCAGAGTATTTTCGTGCATTACAGCCATACACTGAACTGAACTGTGTAATCTTTTCTCAACCGGTGGAATCATCGGTGAATAGAAAAATAGGATTGATTATACGCAAAACGGCAGCCCTGAAACAAACCCTCCGCCATTCGCATTTGCCTCTTGAGGCTTTCTTGACAGCCTAAATCTGAGAGCCAATCAGAAATGGATTCAGCAATGGCGCAACTCTCACAGTATATAGGGACTCAAGTAAATACAACCAGCAAATTTGATTGCACAAATTTCACTTTTAATTAGTCGGGCGAACCAATTCTTTTTTTTTTTCAGTGCATGTCCCGTTGTTTCTAAAGTTCAAGGTCACAAGAAGAGGATGGAAAGGAAGTACTTAGCACTTGTTTTTGGTGGATTTCCCGCTTCTCGACTTTCTCCCTTCGAGGCGACCGCGATCGTTTCCCCGTTATTTTCGCGCATTTATAGTTTTATGTGCGCGCATTTTTATGTGTGTTTTGGACTTCTCGTGTTCTAGTTATTACGCACGAGTTTTTTCCTCCTCGAAACCGTATCGTGTCAGAAAGATGAAAATGAGACACGACTATAGCTCACATCGTGGCGCATCGATTTTTCATAGTTTTAAATGTGTCTCTGTCTGCGTCAAGAGCGACTTCGCACAGCTGTGATCGTCCCCCAAGGTCGTGCAAAAATTGAAATTCAAAACAATCTCCTATCGCCTAGACTTTTTCGTGCCCCTCCAAGCTATAGGTGCTTCCGCAGGTGAAAGCTTGCGGGATATCTCAATCTGTCATTAGTTGGCGCCACTGCGATTGTTTTTGTCCCCGAAATATCATTATTATCTATAGGTCATTTGAATGGGAAAAGTGAAGATTAATGCTAAAGAGCAGGACATCACGTTGTTCATGAATTTTTTCATGGATTTTCTAAGCCACCAACCATGCGATTTTGCTGAGAAATAAAGTAATCTCCAGTAAGTACGGTTTTCGAATATATTTTCGATGAGTGCGAATGAAAGGTATACTCGCCTTCTCTCTCGCACTCATTGAAGAGATAGCCAAAATCCTCTCTCAAAATTATGAATTCATTTCTCAACTAATCTTGATGGTTGATGTCTGAAAAAAATCCGTGAAAAAATTTGAGAACACGAGGACGTTCTCTGTCTGTCTCGTACTTACAGGGTGTTGAAAAACTGTTCCCGAATATTTCAGGGGCGGATTTTACAGGTCAAAATAAGACTTTTATTTCCTACAAACATGTGTCCGAAAATGCCCCCCTTTTGAGCTACAGCCCCCCAAAGTTTTAAAAAATTGACGGTTTTTTTGGAATAGCGACCACTAATATGAACCAAATGTCCTAAAAATTGGTGTCCTAAAGTAATTTTACGTGTAAAATCCATTAATGACCTCGAGAAATTCAGAAATTGAGTCTGACTGTACTTTTCACGCAATCTTGTACCTTTAACAGCACGAATTTTATGTCACGGATTAAAAATTTGAAGAATAATTAGCAAAATCAGATGCAAAAAACCCTTAGAAAGATTTTTGGTCCTCCTTGTTTCTTTCGATACGACGCGTTTTAAGCGAGAAATTCGCTGCACAGTGTAGAAAAGTCAAAGCGCTTTTACTATGAAAAGCGGCAGTGAGTATGCAACCCGCCTCTCCGCTGCTTCTTCGGGCCGGCCGCTATGGTAAAAGCGCTGACTTTTCTACACTGTGCAGCGATTATCTCGCTTAAAACGCGTCGTATCGAAAGAAACAAGGAGGACCAAAAATCTTTCTAAGGGTTTTTCGCATCTGATTTAGGTAATTATTCTTCAAATTTTTAATCTGTGACATAAAATTCGTGCTGTTAAAGGTACAAGATTGCGTGAAAAGTACAGTCAGACTCAATTTCTGAATTTCTCGAGGCCATTAATGGATTTTTCACGTAAAATTACTTTAGGACACCAATTTTTAGGACATTTGGTTCATATTAGTGGTCGCTATTCCAAAAAAACCGTAAATTTTTTAAAACTTTGACGGGCTGTAGCTCAAAAGGGGGGCATTTTCGGACACATGTTTGAAGGAAAAAAAAGTCTTATTTTGACTTGTAAAATCCGCTCCTGAAATATTCGGGAACAGTTTTTCAACACCCTGTATAGAGGAGACAGGCAAAATCGACTCTCAAAATGATGAGTTCATTTCTCAACTAATTTTGATGGTTGATGGTTGAAAAAATCCTTGAATTATTCAAAGACATTGTGAAGTTTATCTAACAGTTTTACAGCTGACATAATCATCTATTATCCAATTCAAATTTCCCACAAAAGTCAACATTTTGGGGAAAATGGCTGGTAGCGCTAACCGCGCTATCTATAGCGAATTGAACCCTAACTCTCGCCTATTTAACCCACTGGCCAGTATAATCCATCTTGAAAAGCAGTATGAATTTATCTTTATTGCACCAATAAGTATATTGCTGCAAACAGCGTGGCACTCACGCCAGCCCTAAACGTTTTCATTAACTCAAGTTCAAGTTTAAATGAGGGTGAACCATTTTTTTTTTCTTTTTTTTTCGCTGGAATTTTTTTTAGAATGTCTCGTTTTAGGTTTCTCGTAAATTATCTAAATATAGGAAATTGCAAGTGTGATTATTTCGAAATCACATGTTTAACGACATGGCCGGTGCGGTATTAAAAAAATACTAAAATTAGGAATGGCTTGAATTGATAGCATTTTAATTGCTTATTTATTTGAATCTTATCATGTCCAAAAGTAAACGCAAAAAATACGGCGAAATAGCCTGCAATCTTAATTTTCATTTGTGATAATACAGGAATTTTTCGTTTCATGTCGCCGACCAAACTGTTTTTTATATATATATATATATATATATATATATATATATATATATATATATATATATATATATTATATATATATACTTTTTCTGCCTCAGGGCAGAGGGAGTAAAATGAAGAGAAGCAGAAGCGTGGATACTCGACTATTCGAGTTTTGTATAGGTGTGTGAATAAGTTCAAATGTAGTGTGTGTATGTGTTTGTGTCATTTGAACCACGCCCTTTGCTCCGAGGAGGCGCCAGTAATCTTTTCGAAGAAATTTCAATGAATTATGAAAGTTGCAGAAAAGTGACCATCAAGGCCGTTTTAGCGGATTTCTCTAGCTATGGTTGAACGAGGCATAAGTCAGAGTGCATGGCTTTTCATCCGAATGCTATATTTGAATTCGAAGACATTGAATATGATAATTTTGTCGGAGCAATGCTAATTTTATAGCTCTTCTTAACTATAATTGTTTTGATTGTCATTGGGTGTAAAATGTCAACATGAAAAATCCCTCCCTAACGAAACTATCATCAAAGGCGGATCCGCAGCAATCTGACAGCTGCGCATTCTTCCCATTTGAATGTAGGGGAAACAATCGATTAGAAACAGGGATTTGGCCCCATCAATAATCGATTGTGACCCATACGTTCAAATGAGAAGAATGCATGGTTGCCACATTGCTGGATTCACCAATGACTTCCATCAAGGGACTCTACTTTACACGAGTGTATCTCCGAAATCAGGACACTTGGAAGAAAAACAAAGGCATATACACAGAAAAAAACGAAAAAGAAAAAGACTTCGGTAGCGCTGGAAAAACCTTTGGTAGAAAAATGACCCAGCAAAAGACTTTAGTTGAGTCAACCAAATCTTTGGTTTACCCAGCAAAATATCTTTATAGTTAGGGCTTAGGCATACAAAATCTTTGGTTCTACGTATAAAAGTCTTTTGCTGGGTAATTTTTCTACCAAACGTTTTGTCAGCGCTACCAAAGCGTCTTTTCTATTTTTTCTCTGTACTGCGGTAATCATATCCGGTTAAACTAAGTTTCTTCCTTTTCAGTGGTTACATCGTTATTTTTTTCTCCTCCTGAAATTTTACGTAAGATTTGATAATCCATTGTCCGTGAAAAAATACTTTTATAAGAGTGCCAATGAAAGGCAAATTCTTAAAAATTCAGCGGAGCGTTGATCAAGCTGCTATTTATACGCTACAAACTGAAAGAATTCATCTTAAAGATAGATTTTTACTCGGAGAAGTGAAAGTTATGTAGGTCTCCGCAACAGAAAAGAGGGCACTCTCATCGATAGAGCTGGAGTTTGTTTGGGTGATCTTAATTATTATTGTTATCGTTGAGCGATCAAGTTTGGCGTTTGGCAAACAGTTTTGCGCTACATTCAAAAGAACTGCTCGCTGAATGTTAATGGATCTCGATCAACGCCCGTCCAGTGGTGCCGGATGGCGCCATTGAAACTCCTTGCCGCAGAAAAAAAAATGCTCTACTTGCAATGGCTAGAATTTCAATGAAAAGGCCCCGAGAAAAAATTCCGGCAGTTCTCAGGAAAGTTCTGGTTTTGTTAAGTGGAGAATTCTGGTATTTGTGGCATTTTTTACCAGATTATCCTGGTCGAAAATACCACGTAGTTTTAGTGTAAAATGCTAGCTGGCAAAAATGTGGCTAGAATTCTACTTAAAAAGACCGGACTTCTCCTGAAAACTACCAGAATTTCTTCTTGGGAACATTTTATTCGAATTCTGGCTATTATTTGGGTAGAAAATTTCTACTCTGTGCAGTGGCGTCGCGTGCAATCTGGCAACGTTGTATTTAGTCCATAAAAACCCATGAAAAGAGTCGAAACGTTGGGGTGCACAGTGCACTCCCTCGAATCGATATTTTATATGGGATCAAATGGACGAAATGCTGCGTTGCCGACTTGCACGCGACTTCACTGACTCTGTGTACTCTCCCACAAAAAAAAGGTAACGATGACTAAACCTTTGGTACAAAAATGACCCAGCAAAATAATTTATTTGAGCCAATCGATTTTACGGCTCACCAGCAAAATCTCCTAAGTTAGGCGTACAAAACCGTCAGTTGGCTCTACCGAAGTCTTTTGCTGGGTCATTTTTCTACCACAAGTTGTGTCAGTGATACGAAAGCGTTTTTCTTGTTTTTTTCTGTGCAGTAGACGCAAAAGTTCTGTTGGTCTCCTAAATAGAAAACTTTACACTCTTCAATCGAACTGCTGGAATTTCGGAGCTCATTTACGCACTCCTGATTTTCGTTTACGTTAGTTCTGACATCAGGATCACTGTTGATTGTTGAAGAAGGTAATTGATTGTTGTAACAAACATTGTGTTCAACAATTTAAAAATCGAATAAATTCTATATCAGAACGTTTCTCCCCCCCCTTTTTTTAAACAACTGGAAACGTTTACTAAAGAGGTCATTTCAGAAGTGTAAGGGCACCTAGACCGATAATCTTTGGAATTCAACAACGTTATTAATTCTCTTATTACATGGTTAAAAAGAATGAAAATGTAATTTGAGCATAGGCTTTTTATGAAGGAACGCTTTAAAATCATAAGTTCAAGTCACAGACAAGTTTAGTTCAGGGTTGTTTTTCTTAAGAAATAAAAATTGAAAATTTGTCCAAGATTATCGGTCTAGGTGCTCCTACACTTCCGAAACGAACTACATCAGAGTCAGAGTCTCTTATTTAGAGGGATTCTCTTTCATCGCCTCCAAGTCTGAAGCTAATTTCATCATAGAGGTCCCAAGTTTGAATCCCAGCCGAAGTGACAAGATTTGACGATCTCAGATCTAGTCATCTCGGAAAGGACATGGATGTTCCTCTTCTCTCTTTCATCTTTCCTACTTCTTCTCTCTTCCATTTTGTCTGTTGGGCCCTAGTCTAGTTGGCGAAAGAGGACACTTAAACTTCCGAAAAAAAAATAAAGAAAAAGCGAATTTTCACATCAAATTAACATGGACACGAACATTTTTTGACGTCACAGGAAATGTTCTAACATCGAATCTTACAAAGGAACAAGTCATACATGGGAAAGTAAAAATTAAAGACGGTAAAAAATAGACAATTTTTATCACTCGTGTATTTTTCTTTCCTTTCATCCTCCCTTCTCTTTTGGCTATCACCCGTTAACGAATCCATCTTTTACGTCAGAGCCGTAAAAATATGAAATGTTTCGGGAGGATAAATGCGTCACGGATCGTAAATGATGATAGCATGACAAAATGAACCTTGAAATTTGTGCGAACATCATTTTGCGCGTGATTAACAGGTCTCATTAATTCACAGTGCAAGGATCCATCCGGTCTCTTTTTATAAATTTTACGATCACTTTCTTGAACATTTCTTTAAGTCTCTCCTTCGTGTTTCGTACTCTGTGATTTTTGAATATTTTGTTTCACAAACGTTTCAATGTGCGAAAAATTGTGCGACAGATCTTTTTGCTGGTTATTTGCCTATCACTGGAAGGAAGAAAAAAGGTTAGGTCAATAGAGTTGTGTTAAGTTTTAGACTTTAAAAACTAACGAACGATAACTATACGTAAAGCTTTAAGTTCCATCCCTATTCCCTATGTAAGTGAAGCAAGCATGGACGGTTTGTTTGCCTCTTTTTTTTTTAACCTTAAATCAAAACTTGAAATCAATTCAAGTGAAACTGTTTTACAAGGGAAGGTCGCGGTGGGGCCCCCTCCGTTTGCGCTGAAATTTTGCAGAAAGGTAGGGTTTAGGGTCCTAACTAACGTACTTACGCCCTTTTTTGCCATTGGGCCTTTTTAAGAGTCGCAACATTGCTGCAGCATATATACCGAAAAATTCGACCCCCAGTATCAATTGACTCGTTGGCGCAATACGTTAAGGTGCGGCGCCGGGAATTTGTCGTCCCCGGTTCGAGTCCGACCTCTGCCGCTTGCTTTTTGCACACTGCCGCACCTCACATGACACATCAATCGGTGCGAACGACGCACAGTGCAGTGACCAATGGACAAAAATCAAAATTTCAAGTTTGGCAAATAGCTTTGGCAACAAGGTAGGTGGGTAGGTAAGCAACCAAAACGATAATATTTGATATTCATGATTAGAGATATCAAGATAAGACCCGCACAGAGCTTGATAAGGTAAAGGCATCGCGCAACTGCAGTGAAAACCAGTGTTTTAGTATGATTTTTGCATTGCAAGTGGAAGGACTGTTTAAAAGGAGTGTTCAGTGCAATTAGTATAATTATGGAAGAAAACAACAATAATAAGTTCCTTTTTGACATTCTGCATCTAGTTTTTGTTTATATTCATTTTAACTACCGTTATAACCCTTTGAATCCAGTTGTTTCAAATAGTGGTATTTTCCTTCAATATCTCAAATTTATAGAGAGTTTTAAAAAATGTACCAAAATGTACCTCCGTGATTTTTTAAGTATTTTGTAGCAAATTTTACGCTCTTTCTAATCGTTTTTTCTGATCTTGCAAATGTTTGCAAACTTTTGAGATATTAAAGTTTTAGTGAGATGCTTTCCGTGCCGTCGCCGCGCCGCGCGCCGGTTCATCGCCGTCACTGGGGCATCGTACTGCTGTGGCTTGTTCACACTAAGATATTGAATTGATGAGATGCACTATACTCTTTAGGATGGAAAACAGTTTCAATAATACTGACTGAATGAGTTTTATAATTTTTATTTCTAACTACACTCCTTTGGGCGATGATGCCAAATTTACATAAAGCCAAATCAAATAGTGGTATTTTCCTTCAATATCTCAACTTTATAGAGAGTTTTAAAAAATGTACCATAATGTACCTCCGTGATTTTTTAAGTATTTTGTAGCAAATTTTACGCTCTTTCTAATCGTTTTTTCTGATCTTGCAAATGTTTGCAAACTTTTGAGATATTAAAGTTTTAGAGAGATGCTTTCCGTGCCGGCGCCGCGCGCCGGCTTAGCCGTCACTGGGGCATCGTACTGATGTGGCTAGTTCACACTAAGATATTGAATTGATGAGATGCACTATACTCTTTAGGATGGAAAACAGTTTCAATAATGCTGACTAAATGAGTTTTATAATTTTTATTTCTAACTGCACTCCTTTAGGCAGTGATGCCAAATTTACATAAAACCAATTTTTGTGTTCCTAACACACAGTTTGACACCCTCATTGACGGATCAAGCAATCTGACAACAGTGTATTCTTCCCATTTCATTGCACTAGAGGCAATAAATTCTTTATTTGCTTCTTTATTTGTGTTTTTTTCAAACGCGATAATAATTAATCGAAAGCATGTTTTTTTTTAATGCGTTCATTTCAATTATAAGCAATAATATTGCGGCTATACCCTTTCACAGGAAGTTGTACAGGTGTGTACCATTTTATGTGACTTGAGATTCAATGGAAGTTAAATGGACATTTTGCAAGAAATTGTGTGACCCATCAAAGTTCTTAGAAAATTGTCCTCTTTCGAATGGTCTAAAAAAATCTTGAAAAAAGTCAAATCCCAAAATGCGTGAATGAAAGGGTTAACCCGTCTCCATTTTCTTCCGCGATGAAATAGATACTTTCTGAGTGTCACATAGTGCTCCAAAATTTGTCCTCTCTCGATTGATATGCCACACTCCATGCTTTCGGAAATGTCCATATCTGATCCAAAATGGGGGTCCCATTTGGACCGGAAATGGGACCCCCCCCCCCCAAAAAATGACTTCCCAGATTTGTAGACTAATGTGTGTAGAAAAAATCCCCAAAGTTTCATTACTTTATCTCACTTCGTTCGGAAGTTACGATTTATGTCCGAAGCGCCCATAAGGTCACTGCACTGTGCGACGTATCTACTTTCTCCCTCTCATTTCGTATCACTTACCACATGAATTTTTTTCTGTAATATTTACAATTGCCCTGCTTATTTATCTATTTATTTATTTTTTTATTTTTTTTTTTTTTAAATAAGAAAATAAATGAAAAGATCAATCGTATCCATAATTTGATCTGTACCTATTTAAAAGACAAATAAAATAACATATGAGGATTAAAACGTAATACCGATGCAAACAACTGAAAGTTGAACGGTTGATCGGTTGATCGGTATTACGTTTCAATCCTCATATGTTATTTTATTTGTCTTTTAAATAGGTACATATCAAATTTTGGATATACGATTGATCTTTTCATTTATTTTCTTATTTAAAAAAAAAAAATAAATAAGCAGGGCAATTGTAAATATTACAGAAAAAAATTCATGTGGTAAGTGATACGAAATGAGAGGGAGCAAGTAGATACGTCGTTCGCACCGATTGATGTGTCATGTGAGGTGCGACAGTGTGCAAAAAGCAAGCGGCAGAGGTCGGACTCGAACCGGGGACGTCAAACTCCCGGCGCCGCGCCTTAGCGTATTGCACCAATGAGTCAATTGATACTGGAGGTCGAATTTTTCGGTATATATGCTGCAGCAATTTTGCAACTCTTAAAAAGGCCCAATGGCAAAAAAGGGCGTAAGTACGTTAGTTAGGACCCTAAACCCTACCTTTCTGCAAAATTTCAGCGCAAACGGAGGGGGCCCCACCGCGACCTTCCCTTGTTAGAATGAAAGTGCAAGTGTTTAAGTGTGACTATCGGGACACACAATTTTAATACTACTATCAAGGTGAGAAAATTTTGCTTCTTTTTGCGTTTTTTAACTCTTACTTATTTACTGTGTGAAAAATTCCAAAGTAATAAGTGGTAGTATTATTTTTTGTGTCCAGATAGATAGCCACTTCAGAACACGTTTATCTCTATTCCAAACCAATTTCTAATGAATTTGTTGTAACTTTAAATTTAATTTAAGGTTGACAAAATAAGAAGCTAATTACAACCTATCTTACGTAAACTGATCTCAAGAGATCTCCATTATGGCTGCCTTCGTGGTGTCTTCAAAATTACGATTCAAGAGGCCCCTCTACGACTATAGTGCTGTGACAAAAACCCAAAATTTGTGGTGGCTCGTGAGTATGGCTGTACTATAGATTGATGTCTCTTCCTTTAAATCGATGGCAAAGGAGCGATCGTTAGGGGGTTAGTTTAAGCTACCAAAGAATCGATACTTTCGCATTGGTACCTCGCGATAAATGCGAGGAAAGAACGATACCCGATTTGGTTCACACTGAAAAAAAAGCGATAGTCATAATACCAGATTCTATTAATATTGACATAATTGGCCAGAAAATGTTGGTGTGAATACCAGAGTATGGTCATAACTAGAATTTCCTAAAAAAAAAAAAAAAAAAAAAAAAAAAAAAAAAAAAAAAAAAAAATAATAATAATTCAAGAATTAACTATGATGCAAATTCTAGAATTTTGGTAATTGTATCCCTTACATAGGTTCACATATTGTCATGGTATCTTTTTTTTTTTTCAGTGCACGAATAACAGTGTTGCCAGATGAGATCAAAACTTGTATACCAGAATTTTTATTGACTATTGGGAAATCCGATTTTTTTACATACCTCGCAACTCTGTTTCGTGACTAGTAATTTGGGGTTTTTTTTTTGTTTTGTTTTTTTTTTTATTTTAAATTGTGAGTTTTTAAACAAGTATCACTGTCTCGGAGTACTCTCGTAGCCAGAGGAAGTTCAAACAAATTGAGCTGCGGCAGTTACTGACATACAACGCAAAATTACCTTCGAAAACAATGCCTTTTTGGGTCAAAATTGCATCTGATGTAGAAGCTCGAAATTTAAAACAAGTTAAAGACAGCCATGTTTTCGCAGCTCACAGATTAAAAAACACTGAAATTTGGTCCCTTGATCATTTTCCATTAGATGATCCCTATTTTTAATGTACTGATTATCCTCTTTCTAAAATAAAAAATAAATAATCGTTCACTCTTACAATAATTACGGTATACACGGAAAAAATGCCATCTGCGCTGATTTTGGAGTCAGCTATCAAGTAGATGGTAAATACAACGTACATTATGGTAAATTAAGTTAACTTGTCGGTACATTTTACCATCATTTAGTGAAATGTACCATACTTGATAGCTGACTCCAAAATCAGCTATGCAGATGGTAAATTCTTCCAGTTATTTTTTTCCGTGTAGGGTACAAATTTGACCTTTTGAAAGTGGTCAACTCTTTCAATAAGAAAATATAGTCATATCCAATAAACTATATCCACAGTTAAAGTGTTTGAGATGCTTCTTGAAAGTATCATCGATTCGGCCTTACCGCACATTATTTCGTCTCATCCGCAGCTTTCTATTTCGTTCCGTCTAAGTTCAGTTCAACTTCAAGGTCGAGTATACAATAAGTTTTCTGAACGCGCCAAATCACAATTTAACGAATCTCGAAGACAACCTTGTTCAAAGTTCACGCGATCATACTAATAAAGTAATAAACTCTCCACTCGCGATGACGATTTCCGAGTATGAGCCGCATCTATAGTTATGAGAAGCGATATATCGATTCCGATTACGATAGCTCGTCCGTCCTTCTGGCGTCACTTTCTCCCCACGCCTCATCGTGCGGAATCGATTAATCGAATCGCGCCTGGCGCAATCAATTTGTCCGTCTAGCCGCGTGCAGCAGCCAGCTTCGGTCGTTTAGTGCTCTCTGTCACCGCAATCCTATATTCTTTCTCGCGCTCGCGGTTCTCAAAATTGGGAAGTAATTACTTCCGTAATAAGTTGGTCAATTTGTGCGGATTCTTGTTCATTCATTTGTCCTCTCTGTGCTGTGATCACAGTGTTGCCAAGTTTTGTGAGTATTTTATAAACGCAACGTTTCCTGCATTGCTATATGAAAATTAGATTTATTTTGTATACTTCACGCTCCCAACTCGGAACTCTTGTCCAGTGGCGAGGCGTGCGATTTGGCTACGTTCCTTTTTCCCATTTAAACACATTAGAAAGATCGAAATGCCTGGTCATCGACGATGACTGAAGCGTTCGACTTTTTTGGTGAATTTAAATGGAGAAAGTGCATTGTTGCCAAATTTCACGCTTCGCCACTGGAGAAAAGGATAAATGTAGAATAAGTGAAGAAAAGAAGCTGAAAAAAAAATGGAAAAGGGATGTCAACGAATATGGGATATCCAGGTAGGGGGAGGGGGCGTAATTGTAAGTAAAAGTCAATCCTATTTTTGGGATGTGGCCTATGCTTCCTCCCCCCCTTCCAGAATAGTTTCCCAATTAGGCCCTTGATCAAAGTGACTTACAGCCACCTCAAGAGTGTCAATACAGTGGCATTGGCCACTGCAGTTGTGCAATTGGCAACATTGCTTTTCCTCCCTTTGATTTCAGACTCCCATCTTCAGCCCTTAAACACCATGGACAGTGCGGGCACCCCTTTAGTAGCGAAGGAAATTATTGAAAGACTTCTAGAACCGCTCTGCTTGTCGAGGAGTCGACGACTCCTTACGCCAAAACTTCTCTGTACAGAAATTTCTTTATAAGCAACAGTTTTTCATTACTCTCGTAAAAATACCCATACCTTCATAACGTTGTTGGGCTGTTGTAGGAGGAAAAAGTGATTTATTGACCGCACTTGTTATCAATCGATCGTAATTCAGACCTCCTTTGCTTCCTCTTCCCAAGCGGTTTTGTTTTGGCTCCTTGCCCGGCTCAGATTGCAGTCAAGCGTGCAAAAAAATATAATGGCGAGAGACTATAGAGAGTAGCCGCGGAGTATACTATCTCAGATACTTATTTTTTTCCTCTTTTATTTTTTATTATCCTTTTTTTTTTTTTTTTTTTTTTTTTTCTTTTCCGCGCGCGAGCTTGCTGAGAAACAGGGAGCTCCGGCTGATTTGTTAATTTCAAAGCAATTGGAACGTTAAATGACTCTCATTCATCCGTTAATGGTCCACTTTCTATCATTCCATAATTAAAATTGAGTGGATAGCCGCGACTTGGTCGTTGTCGGCTTTAAACTGCAGCTCTCTGTCACCGAACCAGAGTCAATCATGAAAAATTGATACATTATGTTTTTATTTATTCAGTTGTGTACTTCGATAATTTTTTTTTCCTCTTATTTTTTTTTCTTTTTTTTTTCATTTTTATTTTCGAACAGGTTAGAAAGTAGATTATGTAACATTCAAGCCCCGAAGCACCTACTTCTAGAAAGATTTTACAGTTCTTTTTGTTTATTTTATTTACATTTTTACTGTCTCCTGCTCGAATACCTAACTCACTGTATCAGCACTTTGTCTAGTTAGAACGATACTAGCGCCGTTCTTCAATACAACTTTGCTAAACCATGGAAAAAAGAGCATCTGACCTTTCGGTTTACAAACAAATGGTTGTTAGGTCCTGGTGTCGTTTAGCAAATTGCACCTTATGCTTTCGTCGCTGTATGTTTGTAGGCATGTGACCATTGTTGTCAGATCCCGGGGGATTTTTCTATTTGTTCTTATGGGAAAAGCCGCAAGATCTGCATGGGCGGAGCCAGCAATTTGGCAACTGTGGAGTCTATCCATTTAAATGTATGATAAACAATCGATTCTTGAGGGGGACTTGGCCCAATTTCTAATCGATTGTTTCTCATACATTCAAATGGGAAGAATCCACACTTGCCAAATGGCTGGCTCCGCCCTTGAAGATCTGGCAACACTGCATGTGACGCTCGTCACAATCATTTTGTGCAGTCAAAAAGTGGCAAAAAATGTCAATCGACACCCACCAAACTTTGCTGAAACGTTTGTTATTGCCTTGGAATTAGCAGCCGAAAATATTTTAATTAGTAGAAAAGGGAGCTTAAGTTTGTGTTTTTCTTAATCAAACTTTAAAAAAAAAAAAAAAAAAAGAAAGTGAAACGAATAGATTATTTTCTCTATTTTTCTGGGGCGTGCCAAGGTTTCCGGAAAGAAAGTTAAGAAAGCCAAGTTGCCGCCCCTCAAAATTATAAATTTGATGGCCCTTTGATTTTGTTTTTCCTTGTACACAATTTGAACTATGATAACTTCCCCCCCCTAATTTTGCCGCCCCCCAGATAAATCCACCCCAGGTAAGGGTACCCACATGCACCACCCCCTCCCCTCCCTTGGCACGCTCCTGTTATTTTCATTATTCTATTACCGTGGGCATAGTGTCATGGTTGAGATTCACGTGGTTTAAATGGGTTTAATATCTCTTAATCAAACCTTATAACACTTCTACTTAAAATGAAAGCAAACGTGTACGGTGAATAATGTTTAACCTCGTTCAGGCAACAGCAAAAAATGTATTTTCTCACTTTGGAGCAGCTGACGCGACGGAGCCCTATCGTAAATACCTCTTGTCTGAGCCTCTGAGGATTGTAAGTGGTAGCTGTAAGAGGCCGTTAACACCCAAGCGCATTTTGACAGTGGACAATTCGTTTCGTTTTATGAAAACTATCGGGTCGTATAATCTTTAAACCACGACACGGTCCATGCTTGAGCAATAAAATGATGCCAACGTGTCTTGCTTTTTTTTTTTTTTTTTTTTTTTTTTTTTTTTTTTTTTTTTTTTTTTTGCGAAAATCAAATTCAAGACGCAATAAAACCGTTAATGAGATCATATACTGATGTAACATGCTACAAACGATCGCTGCGAAAACCGCGTTACAGTCTAACTAAAAGAAAACATGCTGACATGATAAGCGAAATCAAACTCTGTTAATTGTATGCTTCCTACTCGGCACAGTGTCAATGTCACGCCACTGTTACCAGATTTGAGTGAAAAAAACTTCATTATGCCTTTTTTTTGTTATCGATGGGATGTGAGCAAAATTTCGCTGTTCAATCTGGCAACGGTGTGAAGCAATCGAAAAAAGGTCGCGTGTTTCGAGTCGTCAGTGAACAAGGCAGTTCAGGAATCGCACGATATTTCCCTTAAAAGTAAGGTCACGCCAAATCAGTTTAAAGTGTTTCAATTTGGAGTTCTAGTTCAATACTCTCATTTTCCTCTTATCGGGACGCATTATCTTTTTATTTCAGTAGAATTGGCCTCTGCGTTTTCACGGCTTCCTTCTAAATATCGATAAAGGTGAATCCTCAGCAACCTGTAGTAAGATTCAAATCCGCTGGATCGCGCTACTGTCACGCGCTCTCTGAAACCAAAGGTTTGCCGCCTTTGACCGTCATTTGCGGGAGCAAGAGTCAAGTCTTTGAAAATTTTTGAAAGTTGTGCTCAAGATCGAATCCTAAAGAGCATTTTGATACCATTTCGAGCTTTTTCGACCAATTTTTTGTCGAAAGTATTGGCAAGAAATTGCGAGTTTGAAAATGTTGATTGAATTCGGACGGAACCTTCAAAATTTCAAAAAGGGGTTTTGAGGGACCCTACAGGCAACCTCTCCAGTCTCCATGTATGCATGTTAAACAATACAAAAGTAATAATTATTGTCCTTAATCATCTTTAGTCATTAGCCGTCTGAAACAATATGACAATGATGTACTTTTATATCGCATGACGCGTCGCGGTTTCGCGTCAGCGTCCAGTAACGTAATCTCACCACAGAGCTCGTAAAGAGTGCACTTAAAGCTGAATACACATTGTACGTCAGCAATGTCGTTTTTATCGACGTATTAATGTCGTCAATCACCAATTTATTAACTTTATTTGAAATACACAGAGGACAAAAGCTACTAACATTTCGTGAAAATGATTCGAAAACGTGTAAGTTTTCGTATTATACGTCAGAATACCGCGGTGTTCTTTTTTCCCCCGAGAAGAGCGTTTGCAGCAGAAAGTTGAACGAACCAAACTGAATTTTGCGCTTGAAAAATCTGCAGGCGATGAATATGTATAGTAGGTATGGATAAGACTTGAAAGGCACCTAGGGTATAAAAAAAAACAAAAACATAAACAAACAAAAAAAGAAAACCAGAACATTCTCAGAGGTTGAGTGAAGGGGTGGAGAATTATAGCCGTGTATTGATGTTGTTTTGTTACGAACAATCCGACGAAGACGTGATTACTGCGCTGTGCGGACAGGGGCTTTGATGCTTTAAAGTTTAAAGCTGGTTTTTCTGGTGTTAGCCAACCCCTGGAGGAGTAACCACTGAACACCGCACCAGCTGCTCAATCAAGAGCTCAAGTGGGCGAAACGATCGGTCGTGTATAGTCCAGTCAACGAGAGCACGTCGGTTGATATTTATAACAGCGATGCTCACCCCGCTGAATGGAACAAACAATTATTATTAATTGTAATTGTAATAATATAGTTGTTAGCGCCGCAGTTATTTTCGCCGTCGTTGGTAGTGTCACTGACGGGACTGAGGTTAACAGCTAGACTGGCTGGGGGGGGGGGGTACTGGCTCCACTGATGTCATGTCAGCATTCGTCCTACCATTACAACTGGCCACCGGACCAAGTGAAAACTAAATAATCAGCAGTGCCTGCTTCAGCATAGTAAGCATCGCGTTAAGGCATTGTCGATCACACAATGAAGCGGTTGATTCCTGAAGATCACGCAACAATATTCTGAACATCTTTTTTATTTCTTAAGACTTATCCTCTCCTTTCCCTCGTCTTCTTAAGTGTTTGGTTACAGCGCGATTCCTCGCAAAGCTCCTAATTTTTTTTGATAAATGTAGTATTTTTCAATTTTTTCATCTTGATAGTCGTTTATCTAACCACTTTTTTACCGTGACTGTAGAACAGCTGGCTCGTGTCACGCCCTTTTATATTTTCTTGCCTTATTGATCCTTTTTCAAGATTTTTGCTAGATTTTTCAGCCCTTGGTGTTCTGTTGAGTAATAACTAATAAGCTTTTCTTTTGTTCTGTCTGTTCCAGTCGATGGCCGGGGTAGGGGTGTCCTGAATGTGACGGCGGCATGTTGGTGGTTGTGCTGTCTCTTCTGGTGTGCTGGTGTGCAGCTGAAGGTCTGGACAATCCAGCAGATCCGTGGCGGACGTGGTTATTAATCGAAGATCAAGTACCTTCTGGTGACCTGTTACTCCGAAGAATCACACCTAAATCAGTTTTCATCGCTCCACCAATCCACAAATGCCCCGAGGGATATCGCACCGATGCCATGGGTCGGTGTGTCAAAATCGTCAAAGTTGACCAGGCGGCTCAGTGGGAGTTTTTCCTGAATAAACTGAACTCAATGTTTGCTTTTCCCGCCTCTGAGCCGTCTTCATCTTTAAGTTCCAGCGTCAACTCAGTGCCTAGCAGTAATGAAGAAGATCGAGGCCCCTTTCAAGTTTCGATACCGTTCGCGAAGCAGAATAGTTCCGCAACAAAAGATACCACCGTTTCTCCTCCTCCAACAGAAAGTCCAGTATCTAGTTCTACTGTGTCTGTGACCCCTCCTACCAGTGCTGCTTCTAGTATTAGCTCCCAGTCTTCTACAGGTCAAACTGTTCCTTCATCTACACACACGAGCCAAAGCGTTCAGCCGCAAGACCATACAGATCAGGTCACTCCTGATAGTTACTCCTCAACGTCTACTAGTGACTTTAGTAATTTACAGTACCCCGTTACAACTGAATCATCTAGTAGCAGTAGTAATAATAATCACAGTAGTGAAGAAAATGTTAATCCGACCGTTGAAGCAACGACGACAAGTAGCACAATCAGCAGTATCAGCAGTAGTAACAGTTATTCCACGATGTCAGTCAGTAGCAGCACCAGCAATAGTTACAACCGGGCTCCGACCATTGCTGGCAGTAACAGTTATGGTTCAGCCCCCATTACTAGTAGTGGTAGCAATTTCCAAAGCTCGATTCCTTACAGTAGCGGTAGTAGCCATAGCTACAGCTCGGTTCCAATGAATGGTGGAAATACCCACAGTTACGGTCCGATTCCAAACAGTGGTGGAAGCAGTTACTACAGTTCAGGTCCTTTCAGCAGCAGTAACAACCACTATAATTCGGCTCCAATTGTCAGCAGTAGCAGCAACTATAATTCAGCACCAATTATCAACACTGGTAGCAGTTACATCACAGCCCCAATCAATAATGGTGGCAGTGGATATAATACGGCACCAAACATCGGCAGCAGTAGCATCAGCTACAACTCAGCTCCAGTCAGTAGTAGCAGCAGCTATAACTCAGCTCCAGTCAGTAGCAGTGGCCACCGATACCACTCGGCACCAATCAGTAGTGGTAGTGGCGGCTATAACACAGCTTCGATGTACTATGCAACCGCAGGAGAAAACAAGCACAATTTTTCAAATGTCGATGTTGATACGTCGGTGGTAGCATCTGCTCCTTCGAGTTTAGGTAATACCGAATCTAACATAGAATTAATTAAGAAGCCATTTTTAATCGTTGTTCCTAATTCCTCAGATTATGTCGATTCTACTGTGGCCTCAACAACGCAAGAACTGCCAACGACGATAACGGAGACGTATCCGACGAGCTCGGACGACATCGTTACAAGTACCAATAGTATTAATTCTACTCCTCTTTTCTTCGACGAAGATAAGCAAAATCTTAGCAGAATTGATGAGGTCTCGTCGAGTGTAGGTATAACAGAAGCTAACGTCGAAGTAGTTAAAAAACCCTTTTTAATTGTTGTTCCTAACTCCGCAGATTACTACGTGGAGACGACCACTCAGGATGTACCGACAACAGAGACTTATACACCCAGTGACCCCACGACAGTCACAACACCCACCGAGAGTACCGACTGGACTACAACCGTTATGACAGACAGTCTTACTGGGTTCACATACCGATACACATAGATATCTGATAGCTAAATGAGGAACGTTTTGCTTCATTTATCAGTCTTTCCTTTTGTTAGGTTTATGTTGAACTCAGCGACTCCTCTACCTACGACCAAACTACAACGTGGTTTATGACCGGAAGTTTTCTTTAGTCGAGCGACTCTGTCTTTACAACGTTACTTTGCATATTATGAGGTCAGTTAAAGTCCGCCACTGTTTGCTCCTTTAAATTATTTAATGACTTCCGAGTCGTGATTTGAAAGATAGAAATGGCTGTTTAAAATTCTAGGGTTAAACA
Organism: Trialeurodes vaporariorum; assembly: GCA_011764245.1. Taxonomy (NCBI): domain Eukaryota; kingdom Metazoa; phylum Arthropoda; class Insecta; order Hemiptera; family Aleyrodidae; genus Trialeurodes; species Trialeurodes vaporariorum. Next base: position 35,066,602 of record VMOF01000369.1, on the reverse strand, counting down.
TTTTATTTTCAGATTCTAACAAGGGCACAAATTGTACCTACCAACCGCTTGTAGTACCTTTGTAAAGCTTTGGAACATTAATTTCAACTAGTTATCAACCTACACCTTCTAATGCAAACGGAGGGTATATTTGGTTTCTTTTTTTAAGTCATGAATGAGAACTGTTTACACTTCACGACTCGCCGTTGGTGAAGCTTCTGTACATTTGTGTCACTAGTAGCTCATTAGCTTCATTTTATCCGACCAGAAAAATTCTCGTGTTTTAAAACTTAATAGCCACCCGAGACTACTAATTCTACCTTTTTTAGTCTCGCTTTCGTTTCAGTTTCAGCGCTGGAACGCGAGCGTCCGAGTGTTTTCCTCTTTTTTCTTCCCAGTAAGTCAATTAAAATGGCCAACAATCAGGCAGAAGAAGCTCAGATTTCATTCCTATGGTTCAGGAAAATGTGAGCGTTTAGTGAATAAACTGTTCGGTCTCGACCTGTCCATATCACCTGAGTTATCCATTAGTTATTTAGTTTTTATTAATTTATTTCAACATTTTAATTCGTGTTGGTTTTTCCTTGCACAGCCGATGTCTTTAACGCACAAAACCTTCAGGCTATAAATTACAAGCTGTGCTGGAAGTTAGTTTACTTTTTGCGTTGATCGTAAAAGTTTTTATAGTTTTGATTTTTATTTGTTGATGATATATCTCATTTTTCGCTTTAAATTGTAACGAAACTTTGTATACATTTTTCAATACCGACTTAAAAACTCTCATCGCTCCTGTAGTCTTTTTTAGAATATTTTTAAGCCTAAAAGTTCAAATTAATCTTCAAATGTTCTCTAAGTTATGTAATAAGGTGTATGAAGTCTATCAAAATAAAATAGACTGTAATTACCAAAAATTGCAAAAAATCTGAAGGGTAAGGCATTTACAATTACCGTATTATTATGAGACGAGACATTGCCTCTTAGCAATTTATAAACTGTACAAATGATGGACACTTCTTCTGGTACATCGTTCGTCAGTGTTTTGTTCCAGCCTAATCAAAGTTTTAGTCCCATATGCAACCCCAAATCAAAACTGATCCCGGTATTTGCACGAAGAAAGATTTTTTTCTTGACAAATAATTGGAAGTAATGATATGCTGAAACTATCCTCCAGGGACCCAAAAATGGTCGGGACGGACGATCCTTTATCTTTTGAACTAGGTGAAGTGCAAGGATTCGCTACTTTGGGTCCAGACCAAGGAATCGTTCATCCCGAACTTTTTTTGCTCGCAGATAATTTTTTTTGTTCCTCAAGGAAATATTCCATAATTTCTCACGGAACAGACCCTGATTTTCCGCTGTTGATTTCAATGCGGATGGTCAAAGAATGAACGGTAAACGTTCGAAGTAAAGTTTGATTTCGAAGAAGATCGAAGCTTTGAAAGGATGCAGTTTTCAATTTGGTTTGTTGTTTTGATTCATTCTCGATTAACAAAGAACTGAAAATTGAATTTGCGTTCGTTTTTAGAATTTTAGGGTTCTTCGATTTCTGCAATTACCTGTCGTTTTTATCTTAATAACTCCTTCTCTTCAGAAATCCATCATTTAAATGAAAGGAAATCCTCAAGGACACATCTTGCTTTCTTCCTCTCCTCTTCATTGTAAGCCAAGAATTCCGTCAGAGCGGATCTTTTTTTCTATGAGTGAGTCACTCTAATAATCTCAGGGAAGTTTTCAAGATATTTCAAGAGTTATCAAACCTTGCGTGTTTTGCAAATTTCTATTTTCTTCGTTGGGACTTTTGGGTCCTTTTTTCCCGTCATGAAGTTGTGAAGTATGGTACTTTTGAAGCGAGCGGATCAAACCCCCATTTTGTGGATAGTGAAGAGAGACCAAACCTTCTCTGGTGGTTAATTGATAAAGTTATTCTTCACTGGTTTTTTGTTGTTTGTTTCCTGTAAAATATATTTATTCGTGTTTGTCTCTCCCTAAATCAATATTATAAATATCATTGTAAATATGTAGGTACTCCTGTCACTTGAAGCGTGCGATAGTTATTTCATTTGTACAAAAAACATGGTGACTGCGTAGGTTCGATGTACGTGTGCTCTAAAGTCGTAAACGTGTGTACAGTTTTTTTTCTCTCTCTTTTGCTCCGCATATCTCCGGTTAGGAGGTTAAATTGTAACCGCAGACTTCAATAACTATCTACTTAACTAGAACTGCTTACTTTGACTATTGCAAGGTCCAGTCAGTTTTACTCACAATTAGGGCAACAACCAGCAGTAGCAGCACAAAGGCCAAATAATTGGTTTTTAGTGACGATTAATTTTAGTTTACCTCTCACACGTTGTGAAACCCCTTTGTTCTAATTTTAGTTTACTAAGTCATTTGAGAAAAATAATGGAAAATTGTTTCTCGTGGAAGTTTTCTAATTTGTGAATTGTTGTTTTACAGTAGCTTCTGGTTCCGACTATCTGCCAGTCTATAATAGAAGCAACAGCAAGCTTCTCGAACTGTTAGGTTGGCAGCAGTAGATTGTCTGCCCATGGTGATGATCAATTTGAGTGCCTTTTCCATTGATGTCCCCATCCGTTTAAAAAAGTATGCCTCCTGAAGTGAACTGACGAAAATTTCCTCTCGGCTACTCCTAAAAAGAAGTAAGTTGTGGTTGTTGGAAGCTAGAGCGTAATCGGTGGGATGGAAAACCATCCGTGTAAGGAGCTTGCTCATTTTAGTTAATTGCATTTTCATCGTAACATTGCTTGCTAGACTGCCCCTAAAATCTTCATATCATTGTTGTATTCATTTCATATACACCGCTCCTTAACAAATCGCAACAAACATTTAATTGAGTCAGTCATTCATCAGTCAAATTTCATTCAGGCTAGCTTAAAAAAAGTAAGCTAAGGCAGCTACTACCAGATAAAATCGACTCACAAAAGATCCTACTTTAACAAGTATGATAGACTTTTTGAGAATCACTATAGAATCAGTAAACTTCAGAAAAAAACCAACTTTGGTTGAAGGGTCATTAGTCTCAGTTTGCGCTCAATCCTTGTGTAATTGCAAATAAGGGTTGGTTCATTGAGTCGTGACAAATAAACCACTTTTAATGCCACTATTTGTAGTAACTAACCACATTAACGGTAGGCTTGTAATCGTTGGCACAAGTCTATCTTCATATAAATTAACAGCGGGTAAATTGGCCCGTTGAAGAAAAACGTGACGTCGAATATCTAATTTAAACCTTTAATTATTTTTTCGTAACATCCACTAATAATTCTCACATCCTTGACAAACTAGGATAAGAAGCTGTATGAGTAAATTCAGCTCTCTGCATTTTGTCATTAGTCACTCAAATTATCATCAAGTTTCTTAGTTTATTCCCATTACATTCGATTGCATGCTTTCATTTTAGACTGGGCAACGAACCATTTTTCTAACCATTTAGAATCGTTGTTTTTTCATCTTTGATCAAATATGGTCTCACCATCACGTTTTATTATTTCAATCCAGAAGACTGATTGAAACTGTAATGCTTTTGTTCATGAAGGCTTTCAATGCAACCTTTTGTTACGTTCAAAAAATATGCGATGCGAGTTACACCACTTGTGCTTTGTGCAACTCTCTGTATTCTTCCAGAGTTTTGTTCTTTTGAGGCACTTCCACACCATATAATTCAACGAGTATTCCAGATGTTTGTCTCTTAGCTTCGTTTAAGTTAAATTCTTAGACTCCAATTGCAAATCTTAGTGTAATTAAAACGACAGTTTTTTTTCACGTTTATTCGGTGTAAAAAGCGACTGTCAAACTGCTATTCGTAAAACCGTTACAAAAAAATAAACTGATTGTAATTTTGCAGAAAATTGGATGGACATCTGAAAATTAAATATTTTTCATTTTTACTGGTAAATCATCTTACTCTGAGGCTGAATATTGACCATTTTCTATGGTTTTGAGAAAATCAGCGCTACTTTTCAATTCAGACTTCACAGGCCCCTCTAACCAAGTGGTGATTTCTTGCACCCATTTTTCTTGCCCATCGCCTAGTTTTTGAACGTAGTTGACGCATAATATTTTAAACGTATTGTTCAGTTTTGTTGTTTATATTTTTCTCTCTTTTTTCACATGTTTGCCAGCATGTCTAAAAATATTTAATTTTGATTTTCTTTTTTAATTTTGAGTTGAAATTCCATTTGAAAAATTCATTTTTGCCCGTTATATTCATTTTACTTTTCTTAATTTTTTTTTATTCAATTGTATCTCATTCCATTCACCCACCTTGTCATCATTCCCTACGAACGCAACGAAACTGGCAGCAAAAATAGCATGTCCAAGCTTTAAGTCGTACAAATCTTTTTACGTCTGCGCCAGAATCTAACTGGAGACTAAAGTTACTACTGTAAAAAGCTACGAAAGTCTGCAGTTTTCGTTTCGCTCTTGGGAATACGCTAAGCATTTAAATAAGCACAAGTAGTTAATTTTTGAAAGCACTTTAATGTATTTAGCTACTGAACTTTTGTGAGCAAGAAACGGTCATCAAGTCGAATCAGCTGTTCACGTATCAATTTGAAGAGTAGGAATCGAAAGTCGTATGCTAACTAACAATTTTCCGATCCTCATCTCCTCCATAAAAGTTGATCCTTTATTGCCTTTTTTCATGTCTGTTGTTCAATGCAGATGACCCTACTCTTTGTGTCGGTCCTTTCGTGATCTCTGTAAATTGATTGATGAGCCTTCGGTTTCATGACTCATTTGAGAAAATGTGCTATGGTAATCACGTCTTCCGATTCCCATTCTTCAACATTGGGATTTTTTGCATTATTTAAATTCCTTCGGCGTTGTTAACGCAGTAAAATTATTAAGGATCGCTGTAAGAAAAATTAATGAGAAAGAGACAAAAAAATAGAATAAAGGCGTGACTTTTCTTTAGCTACCTTTACTTCGTATTTTGTGATCCTTTTCAAACGCCAAAAAAATAGTCTTAAAATTATACTGTCCTCTTGAGACATCCTCTAGTATAACTTTATGTTTTCATTATCAGTCTATTTGCTATACAAACGCCGTTTTGAATTTGCTGCAGAATATTTTTAGAAGGTGCTGGCTCAAGAGTGTCCATCGAATATTTCATTCTCTCTTTCTAATTAAAAAGAAAAAAAGGGTGAAGTATTTCGGCCATTTTGCCTTTTGAGAATGCTTCGCGGACTGATAGAACACTTATAAGCTGCACGGTCTGTAATGATCTATCACGCCCTAAATTGTATGCTTTTGATAATATTACTGTGGTGCATGACGATTTCTCTTTAAAACGAAAATGATTATCTCAGTGAACTTTATGTAAAAATGTGGTCTCTGTTATCAGGGATACCTCCGTCTAATTTTTAATGGGACTTACGTACTATCTTTGTCAATTTAGCGTGTTTGAATAAAAGAAATGAAAAAATGGATTAAAAAAAATTATTGCTTGCTTAACTGTCTGAAGAGTGTATTGTTGTTTCTTGCATTAGACCTTAACGTTTTATCGCCTCATTTTCCCACATATTGTTGAACTTTCTCTTCTGTGACAATATGAAATAACAGTGCTAGTTTTTCTTTAATGTTCTGCTCTTTTCAATAAAATCAAAATGTTTGACATCAATGATCACCGTGAAAAATGTCAAAATAATCGAATTCCATATTCTTACTAATATTGTTCTAACATTATATACCCAAAGTCCCTCGTCTGATTTTAATAGTTCGCTTTCCCTTTCTATATAAATAATGTAGGCGCAATTAGTTTAAGCGTCTAGTTTTTTTTTTAAATATTTCCTCATTAACCTCCTTTGTTTGTTCGCTTTTATAACTTTGTAATCTATTTTTTCGTTTGTTTGTTTGTTTATTTCCCTCTCTTTCTCTCTCCCCCTCTCTTTTGTTGACACGCACACTCACCAAATATATAGATACACGCTTTGGTTGTATTATAAACATTTTTAATATTTTGTACTAAACATTACTAGTGTGTTTATAAACCTATTTATTCGTCGATTCTAAAAATCAGTCTATGTTAGTTTGTATTATATTGTATCTGTTTATCTAGTCCCATTTACAATTTTTATGTCTGGATTCAATTTGTATTACTGTTCATGTAAAGTTTTAATCATAGGTTCATGTATAGTGTGTATTGTTTACATCCTTGTTGTAGGTACTATTTTTGTATATAAAAGAAGAATGAAATTTGGAAAGTACTGGAAGTTTGAAGATTTATTTTCTTACTGTAAATGTCTGCATTTACGTTTATCTGTACAATGGATCTGAAAATTTTCTCTGTAATCTGCATTTTTGTATATAATGTTGCATTCAAATTCGCATCAAATTCTATCAAGGAAATCATTTGTGTTTGTTTCCTCAAATTGAATTTATGTAAAGAATTATATCAAGATCAAAAAAGAAACTTGTGTCTTTTTATTATTCGCAATCTTCAGATTATTGAAGATGCTGTTTCTCTCGTACACATACGCCCCTTACGGTCATAAAAGTAAGGAGGACATGTTTTGTAATGAATATTTCTTTTCGAAATTATTTAAAGACTGTGGGGAGAGGGAGGGAATTAAAAATGACCCAAGGCCAGTTTTGTTTTTTGAGTTAAACTCTCTTTCTTTATATAAAACTTGGAGCTTCATGCCATTCAAGGTATTGATTTATAGCCGACATTCATGCCGATTTTTACGTTTTTTCGACAGCAATAATTGTGGGTGTTACTAAGCTTTGTGAGCCACTATCAGGCTTCCTAGGCCTATCAACCATTAAGTTATGGGTTTCATTCAATGATTTTTCAGAAAATTGTACGTCTTATAAGGATCGTAATGGTTAAATTCTTCATATTTGAATGACAAGAAATAGAAATTAAAAAACAAACCAATTAGAAAATCTTTTTCCAATATGTTACATTCTTTGGAGTCGTAATTTTCAACTAACAAAGAAATAGCCATAAATATCTAAAAATTGGTGATGAATGATGAAAAAATGTTTGAAAACATTCAGTTGGATGTATTTGATTCCTTAACGTACTCCAAAAAATGAAGCAAAAATTGCCAAGAGTGCCAATTGTTCTCAAGAACTCGATTTTTTTTATTTCAAAATCAAGTGTCAAGTATGCTAATTGCTTAGTTTGACAACAAAGTCAAAATCTGTGTAAAAAAAAAAAAAAAAAAAAAAAAAAAAAAAAAAACTGGTTGCGTTTTCCGACTGGTTAAAATCTCAGCTCATAATGGATTCTCCGTAAGTCACCAGATTTTACGAAAATAATTGTCCTACGGTAATATGGCCTATCGGCTCTAGAAGTAAAGCTAGTTGCGCCTGCAAAATGTAGCCGAAGCAACAAGCGGTACACAGACCAGCTGGTTCGAACTCGAACCAAGTGAATGGAAATAATATGTGTAAGGCATGTTGTATCTACGAAACTTCGCTCACGTGACTGCCGTTACTTCCGTCATTGATGATGAGCTCTGAGGTTTTTGACGATCCAATTGTTTTAACAAATATACGTGAAGCGTGTAATGAACCATAAATCAATCTACTACGATCATATGTCTCGTAACTGCCATGGATCATCCTGTTCGAATGAGATAAATTCCCATAATGAGGATGACCTCAATGAAAATATTACACTGAGGCAGTTATATTGTTTAGAATCGCACCTTAATAGACTGTTTCAACTTCCAACTTTCTATGTACCGATGTATCGTATCGATTGTCGGCTCAATGTAATTTCCATATCAGCGCATTTTTGAACGGAAACTGCCATGAATCCAAGAAATTATTGCGACCTTTTTTGTGATTATGATTTCTTCGTCCTCAAAGAATCTTAAACCCTTTCAGTCAATGTGGAACACATGTTATACCACTTAAATTAACATGGGATTCAATGAAACTTAATTGGACATTTTGCAAACAGTTGAGTAACCCATCAAAGTTCTTAGAAAATTGTCCTCTTTTGAATTATGGTTTAGTCAAATCTCAAATAAACTCAAATCCCTAATTGCGCACCTGAAAGGTTTAGTTTGTCTGGTTTTAGGACCAAAACAGCCGAAATAAACACGATATAACATATTAAACTGTCTGCACTTGCGGGGCCGGGAACCATAGGCGATTCTAACTACCAAATGTATGGTTTGTTTTGTAATGTCTTTGGTGATTTCGGCAGTTTTGGTCATAGAACCAGACAACATTTTGGAAGCATTTTTGAAGACGAAGAATTCATAATTGCAAAAAGGTTGTAATAATTTCTTGGATTATAATAACCGAAATTTCCGATCAAAATGCGTTTTCACGGAAATTATATGAAACTGGAGTTTGTTTGGAATCAAAAGTCCCCGAACACACGGCAATCGATACGATGTTTCGCTGTACTAGAACAGTATATTAGTCGGGTCCGTCGACCTATTGCCTAACGAGACAGATAAGTTGGTCTTTCATTTTTAGTCAATAGAGGCAATACAAAAGGAGGAAGGGAAATGCTTGATGATGGCGAAATGAAATCCTACTATTTCGAGATCAGTGAAAAAAATTATTTTCTCTAGGAGCTAAAAAAACAAAACAAAAAAAACAAAAAACAAAAGAGGGTCACCACCAACACTGCTGCCGCATCGGGTTGAACCCATCAAGCGAAAACACAAAGTAAGAGAAAGAATGCGGATTAGTCCCGACAGTGAAAATATTTGGAATAATTCTTCCTTTGCTTTTGAAACCTGTCACCTCTCAGTTCTCTGCTTGGACGAGTCGGTAAATCACATGGATGAATGAGCGAACCGAATATATTTTAATTTGTAAAATAAATTAGGAAATATTTGAGACCATTGTGAGCGTCGCTAGCATATAGGAACACTATGGGATTATTTTTACCTCTGGCATTGTTTCTAAGTCGTTTTCATTATCACTGTTGATTTTGGAAACGGTGTGTCTTATTAGTATAGGCACGTCCATTTACGGCTCCCGAATATTTCAGGGATTAGTCTTGCTTGTTCAGTTTAACAGGGCCAGATTAGTTTTAAACATTTATCTTGATGTTAATTAAGTGTCTTCTTTAGAATTGAAGATGAAGTGGCCAAAAAAGAGGAACCCAATAGTAACCCTGTAACTTTTTCTCGTTCCTACTCGAAAATCTTAAAATAATCTATCAAAATATTATTCGTTGGCAAGTAAATAGACACTAAGACCTTCAAAGGAAAGTATCCTTGCCGAAATTTTTACCATTTTAAATCTCGGGAATCTTGAAACCATTTGGCGGCTTTCTAGTATTTAAGGACTAAGCAAAATGCCTCTTTTGAAGTACGCCGTGAAAAATCGAAAATTCTATTGAAAACAACGGCTAAGTTTCACAGTAAGAATTTCGAACGGGGTACTTTCTTCTGCAAGTCATCAGTGGAGGCTCGTGCAATTTGGCGACAGTGTTTTCCCTCCATTTGACTCAATGTAAAACAATCGAATACTGGTGAAGCGCTGGTTCACTATCAAATCGATTGTTTAACATAGAATCAAATGGAGGAAAAACATTGATGCCAAATAGCACGAGCCGGCACTGCAAGTCATAGTAGATATACAATTTGTTTTATTTCAAGGCATACGTTTGACAGATTCCTGGAACAAGGCACATACTTACCAGCTCACTAAATGTAGCATTAAAAAATGTCGACGGTCGCCAGTCTGCTCTGTCTGAATGTCAATACCTACCGAATGCTCTTTCGCAAATCGTTTCGTTTTTTCCGCCTTCATGAAAGGTTTGTTAAATTAAAGGGGGCTGGATCTCATATTTCGACCAAATTCATGGGTTTAAATGGACGATATACGATGTTGCCAAATTATACTAGGAGGCAGTGAGGCACTCCTGACTAAATTCAGTTCCTTGCAACTGCCCCTGATCGAATAATACTATAGCAACGAAAGTAACCTCGTGACATTGTAGGCGAGTACCACAAAAAACCATTCACGTTCACAAAGTTATTGTGGCTCTGGCGGATCCAGTAAATTGTCCTCTCTATCTCTCTCTGCCCATATGAACGCGTGTGTTAGAGAAGGATAGAAGAGGGGGCAAAAGTCACGTGACTATCCTTTGTCCGTCCTTTTCTAACACACGCGATCAAACGGGTATAGAGAGAGAGAGAGAGAGAGAGAGAGAGAGAGAGAGAGAGGGGGGGGGAAAGTTCCTGGATCCACTAGATAGTGCATTGTGGACAAAGGACATCAAAATAAGACGACTCAACTCAAGAGTATTTATAGATCATTCTCAAAGCTCCCAAATCCTGTATCACGAGCAGTGGAAGACAGTGGCGTAGCGTGCAATTAGGCAACGTTGCAGTTCGTTCATTTGAACCCATGAAAAAGATCGAAGAACTGGGCGTTAGGTGAACTCCTTCGCATTCGACCTTTTTCATGAGCCCGGTTTAAATGGACGAAATACACTTTGCCCTGCAGTTGCACGCTACGCCACTGCTGGAAGAGGATGAAAAGACAAAAGCAGGTGAGTGGGTATAAAGTTCAAGTGTTCAGTTACGCAATCTTGTGAACTCAAAGAAAGTACGAACGCACAAAGCAGCGCAGTGAACGCGCATGCGCTAACGTGAACATAAGTCACAAATGATGGGCATTGGACCGGGTTTTTCAGGTCTCGGTCTCGTGGACCAAAACAGACTACTTGTGAAGAAAAAGGAAAGATGAATAAATTGAACCGAAGCCAGACTTGTCTTTCAGCTCGACCTGGCTTTCTTTCTTGGTCACAGGCGTCAGAGCTCACAGCAATCTATCAATGTTAAACCACTCAGCAGCAGATGAAAAGTCAAGGTAAAGCTTCCTACGTAGGCTCGTGAGAAGAGCTCTACGGGGAAGGGGGATGAAAGTACCATTTTCATGTCATATACAGGGTGTAAAAAAACTATATACATTAATTTTCAGGGCGTGTTCTAGAGGTAAAAATAAGACTTTTTTTTTGCCTATAAACATGGGTCCGAAATTGTAGTCTTTTCGAGTTACAGTGTTGCAAAGTTTCCGAAAAACAAATTGAAAAATTGTCATGACTCCCTCGTGAATTGTTCTACATGCTCGAAACTAGGTACTCTGTTGTAATTTTAGGCGCTCTTGCCGATTTTGGCAGGGGAAAATGCTGTATGCAAAAATTTGAAGGGTTTTAGGGGTTTTTCTTGATTTTTCTCACTTTTTTGGCCTAATTATGTGAGAACATGATTTCGGTTTCATTGAACCCAAAAACGATTAGCATTATTCAAAAGTTCATAATAATATGGAATTTTGGTCCTTACGGATTTTTCATTTCCACATACCATTTCCGAGGAAATCGTCCCTGAAGTTGGAGAAGGCCGCCAAGAATTGACAAAATCAAAGAAAATGCGATTGTTGGCCGACTTCTCCAGCTTCAGGGACGATTTCCTCGGAAATGGTTTGCGAAATGGAAAAACTTGTAAGAACCAAAGATGCATATTTTTTTTTTACGAACTTTTAAATAATGCTAATCGTTTTTGGGTATAATGAAACCGAAAGCATGTTTACACATAATCTGGCAAAAAAAAAAAGTGAGAAAAATCAAGAAAAACCCCCTGAACCCCCCTCAAATTTTGGCATACAGCATTTTCTCAGCCAAAATCGGCAAGAGCGCCTAAAATTACATCAGAGTACTTATTTACGAGCATTAAGAAAAATTCACGAGGGAGTTACGACAATTTTTCAATTTGTTTTTCGGAAACTTTGCAACACTGTAACTCGAAAAGACTACAATTTCGGACCCATGTTTATACAAAAAGAAAGTATTAAGTATTTTTACCTCTAAAACACGCCCTGAAAATTAATGTGTATAGTTTTGTTCCACCCTGTATATTTTAAGCAAGAGGTGCCTACTAGACCCCCAAAGTCGGGGAGGGGGGACTGATGCCTCCTTAAGGTAATTATAGGGTCGGTTAGTACGAACCGTAGACATCATGTCACGCTGCTAAAAAAGTAAATATTTGTGACTAAAATTGATTAATTTACGCAAATGGTGCACAGAGAAACGCAGGCACCTGCGAGCATTCTTACTTCAGGAAGATGCCCTGAAAGTTTAAAGCTGAAACACTCAAAAATAAAGCCAGGATATTGGAAATACGAAAATTCCTGTAAGCCTCAAAGAGTGAGAGTGAAGCAGATAGACATAATGTAATACTCGCACTCACTAAGCTTATGGCGAAATGAATTTTCAATATTGTGGCTTTAATTGTTCTCAACCAACTTTGGCTCGTTTTGAGCTAAAAAAAATCAATAAGTAATTACAAAGCTACCGACGTTCTTGGATTTTGCGTTTTTCCTTTATTTTCAATTGAAATGCAATGAATCCAACTTTTTCCAAAAGTGACTGGTGGCGGATTGAAATTTGAAAAAGGTTTGCCTGGAATCACCTTAAGACGAAAATGCCCGGATTGTCTACCAAACGTAATGGAAATAAACGAGAAGGTAAACAGATGGGAAACCGCCTCCTTGTAGGATTAGTTGGTGGCATTGGCTGATACATAAGGGGAGAGTCGCCCTCCCCGTTCTGTCAAAAAAGTATCGTAATATTGTAATGGAGGGTTTACTTTGGTAAAAGGACGAATGAAACCGAGGATGTGCTAGTGCTAAAAATCTTGATTTCAAAGCAGAGCTGCCGTTTTGCGTATAACTAATGGAATTTTTCAATTCACCGATGATTCCACCGGTTGAGAAAAGATTTCACAGTTCTTTTCATTGTATGACTCTTCTGCATAGAGCTACTCTGCTCTGTAATATTTTCACAATCGGTGCAATCACCGTTTAATGAACAAAATATCCCTATGTTTATTAGAGTCATCGACGACTCCACCGGTTGAGAAAAGGTTACAGATGCGAGTATTTTCGTGCATTACAGTTATATGTACACTGAACTGAACTGTGTAATCTTTTCTCAACGGGTGGAATCATCGGTGAATTGAAAAATTCTATTAAATTTACGCTAAACGGCAGCTCTGTTTCAGAGTGTCATGGCGTCTTCTGTTTCATCCATCCCTTAACTTATTGATTCCTCAATAGTTGTTTGTACAAATATTTCGTATAGAACTCAAATGTTGGAAAAATATTTCAGTGGTGACAAAGTTCGCACTATAGTGACCGCCTGAAATTTGGCTGCGTTTGGGATTTGTTGCGGCTGAAATCCCCCCCCCCCCGGGTCTCTTGTCCATTAGTTGTGGGACTAGGATGAGTCAAACTAGGGTGCGTGCTCTGAACGTAGCCAAATTTTATCAGGCGGTCATAAACGCAAACTTCGCCATCTCCGTAATATTTTGTCTACATCTGCATTCTGCATACCTACTGTTGCATCATGCAACATGCATGTTTTCGCCCTCCTAGTTCTTCTTATTACTAACGCACTCATTCGCCTAATTGTAAAAGAGATTACATTCTGACTTCCGTTTACGCAGAGAATTAGTGCCGAATACAGACAATCCCGTGAACCAAACTTCCTGGTAATTCAAGGCACCTTAGAAAACTCCGTTCAAATCGCTGGTTTTTCCCGGGTTTCAGTCGCGTGAAGTTATGGAAGCTCCCGCACTATCGCAACGAACGGCGACAGAAGTAAAGGTAGTTGCGCCTGCAAAATGCCGTCAAGGCAAGAAGTTGTACTCACGCCAAGTGAATAAAAAAATGTGTGAAACTTGTGTTGCCTATACAACACTTCCCAGGAGCGAATGCCTTTACTTAAGTCGCTGATTATACTTCAACGAAGTGTACCTAAAGCATGCAAGCTTTTAAAGGTAGCTGTTCATGTTCTATGTTCACACGTCTGTTCTTTATTTTGTAACATTAAGAAATTAGAATGAAGGAAAAAACAGCAGTCAATGAAATTTTTTGTAAAATCGAAAATAAGAAATCGCCGTACTAACATAGTTTTGTTTGTTTACAACAGTCAGGACAGCTGAAGAAAAGTAGAGTAAGTACAAGCAGAGCCATAAGTCCTGCGCCGATGATTCGACGCAACCCGCCTTACATGGACAATTAGTGCTCTCTTATCTTTCTTTTCTTTTGTTCTCTCAAGATCGAGCGAGGTTCGGGTTACGTGTAGAGCGGGTTGCATCGAATCGTCAACGCAGGACTAATGGCTATGCTTGTACCTATGTTGATAAACCAGGAGCAACCGTATTGCTATTGCGGTTCCTGTACTAACATTGAAGAACCTCAAGTCAAACGCGACATGAATGACCGAGTTAGTGTCCTATAGTTTGAGGAAGGGCTGAAAGGGAAGGGGGGCCGAGAGTTTATTGCCGAGAGGATGATGGGGATGAAAAATGCTGCTGGATTACAATTTAAACAGAAGTAAACAGAGAATGCCATCTCAGAAATATTTGATGGTCTCGACAGTTCAAACTGATTGAAACAAAGACTCTCATTTATCTATTTCTTGTTTGACAACCACCTGAGACTATCACTTACATATTCTTTAATTGACATTTACCACCCGTGCGAGTTTACCTCATCCCACTGCCAACACTCGCTAACAGCGCAAGGCTAGAACGGATGCATAATGCTGCGAAAAATGAGTGCAAGTTCCTTCACTCAATATGAAGCAACTTATTCAACTCACTAGTGTTGTTTTTGCATACCCGGCGAATTGAAGGCGCTTCAAAAATTCTTTGACGCCGAGTGTTCAAGAGAGAAGAAACTTTTATTACAGTAACCGTTTGATACAACAATAAAAAATCTGTATCGTTAAAGTACAATAAAAATACAACAAAAATAATTTCAAAAGTCTATTTGAATTCCTTTTTTAATTTACTCACATTGTAATTTTATCTTGCAATTAAATTAATTCTTATTTCAATATTTACAATTAATGCTAAATTTACAAGTCTTTTACCTACAAAAAAAAACTAATCTTTTTCAAAAATATAGAATTTTAGAATCTTAACACAATAAGTCGAGCCTGCTACGCATTAGTCAAAAACCGTAAATTACATTACACGTAAAAAAGAGGATGGAAATATAATGAAATTTACATTAGATTAGGACGAAATATCAATAATCAGTTACACAAATTACATTTTGATGATTTTAAACTTTATTCTCTTTCCGTGCAAAACCTAGCGGGCTTTCACAGTTCAATGACGATTCTACTTTCGTTGTGATTTAGGACAATAGTAGTTCCTAGTTACACAATAATGTTATTACATTGATACTAATCAAGAACTTACATCATTCTATTGACTATGTTGACATGAATAAGAATGAAACATAGTGACTAGGATTTAGTACTGTGGCAAAAAACTTCTTGAAGTACAATTTCGGATTCCTGCAAGATGGTGCAGTGGCTGCTCATGCAATTTGGCAACAATGTTATACCTCCATTTGATTATATGTAAAAAAAAATTGATTAAAAAGAAAAGCAGCGCTTCACCAGCAATCAATTGTTAAACATAGATTCAAAAGGAGCAAAGAAATTGTTGCCAAATCGCACAAGTCGTCTCTGAGATGGTAACAACTGTGAAAGACAGGTGGGAAACACATTATCTTTCTCGGAAAAAAAAAAAATATATATTTATTGTTGGCGTATTCTTTTTGTGGATCTGTGGTCCATTCATGATCAAATATTTGTAATTCATTTCTTACAGGAGTTCTCTGTTGTTACTACCGTCTGTGGCTGACGCCACTTATAATTTAATTTCACAGTCAGAATGCTCATAACAATTGAATGAATCATTTCAGCTAAAAGGACCTGAATTAACCTTCATGTGAAATCTGCAATGAATTCTTTCTCATGGAATAATAGACTCTTAGAAAAAACGACTTGGGCACTTTTGGCAGAAAAGATTCAATTACTTTCATGGAAGTTTTGTACAACAGGACCTTGGTGTCAAGCGGTATTCGAGTGCACGGAGAGAAGTTCTTTCTCCAGCTCTTTGACCTTTTAAATTTGAATCAATCTCTATAGGTATTTTTTTTTTTTTTTGTACTTCAGAACTTGTCCTGTGATGCATAATTATGAATATATATTTATACTATGTACAGCGAAATTATATAAAAAAAATTGTAAGATAAAATTGTAGCTATTACAAATCATTTTGAATCATTTTACCCACCTACTCATGGCTCATGTCCACAAAAAACAACCCGAGTGCCTATCATAATTGAAAGAAAAGCTTCTGATTCTCCATCAAATTTCAATCGGAGTGATTTGACTCCATTAATTCAATCATTAAGGCAGTAAATGGAGAAAGGCAAAGCAGAAAGCTTCCGTGCCCCGTACCTTCATGATCTGAGGATAATCTAGAAGCGGTAACTTTTATCAAACACAGGTAACTTTATGAAAAGTCGATCAACGGGATAAGTTCTTAATTAAAGGCTTTTTTTTTAAACTTTAAGGCTCAGGCAACTCAGCATTATATTTTGAGAACTTGAGAATTTAAGAGAAGTATGGGTATTTTTAACGATATGACCAAAATCAAAATGAGTGGGTGTTTAGGATACAAAGTTTTTACCGCCTGAATGGTAATTACTGAAGGTAGTTCAAAATAAATATTGCACT
The DNA here is from genome assembly GCA_011764245.1 of Trialeurodes vaporariorum. Classification (NCBI taxonomy): domain Eukaryota; kingdom Metazoa; phylum Arthropoda; class Insecta; order Hemiptera; family Aleyrodidae; genus Trialeurodes; species Trialeurodes vaporariorum. The sequence goes on along the minus strand of VMOF01000369.1, from coordinate 35,050,077 downwards.
AGCTACAAATGCTAACCTAACAAAAAATAAATAAAAAAATTGATGAAAAAAATAAAAGAAAAACTGCAGTAACAAAATATTGAAAAAAAAAATTAAATAAAAAATAAAATGAAAATAAAAGATAGATAAATAAATTCTTATCTGATTGAGCATTAACAAAAATAAAAGTACCTACTTAAGAAAAATAATGTATGAAATAAAATATACAATTTAATATATTTACAAAAGAAATTGCATAAATTGAAGACAAGGCTGCTTTGATAACTTTGACTCACTAGCTCTTAACTAGAATATTTAATTTATTTAAACATGTAAAAGTGCATATCCAGTTGTACGATCAAAGGTGTTTCTTCAAGATTGCATTTTTCAGATAGCGGAATGTACAGGATGAGAAGACTTAAAATGTAAGATACACCCTTCCTCATAAGATTAGTTTAAGTGTTCCTAGCTAATATTTGATATCAATAAATTGGATGGTTTTAAAACAAATATAAACGGGATAAACAAGGGATTTTTTACAATCCACAATTTAAATTCAAAAATACAGTTTCTCATTCTTTATTTTTTTCTAAAGTATTTTTTAAGAAAATATTTGAGTTGTATAGTTCAGATTTGAAACAAGCATGAATGCCGCACTCTGTAGTAATTCAATTTATCACACTCAGTTATTAGCCTCATTCAACTTTCCTAGGAAAAAGCCACGTATCTAAATTGAAACAAAAATGAAAATTGAAAGACAGTAGAAATAAATAAGAATTACTAAAGCATTGCACTGCTGAATTGGATTACGTCCGTTCAAATTAAACTTTACTAATTTTTTTTTCCTTGAAGAAGAATCATTTTGCCTAAAATCTAAAGCAGTACCATATGCAATTGCTCACTTTGTCGACAAATAAAATGTTTTATTTACACTTTTTCTCAGCGTACAAAAAGAGAAGAAAATATTAAAATTTTTAATAAACTATCTGAGAAGCGAGCTGGGATAATTTACAGCATTATGACACAGATAATCAGTTCCATCATAATTTAAACCTATCACATAGAATGTCCTTCGATGATGAGGAGTGATGCTGATTAGAAGAATGATTCTGAGGCCTTTGTTCGTTGATTTGAAAGCAAAGGCCGAGGACATGGGTATGGAGTTGAAGGACAAAAATTTCAGTCATGAATTTTGTTCATGTTAAATACATGTCCTAAGTAAGTCTTATTTTCCATGGATTTGATGAGGTCCTAGTAGTTGTAGGGTCCGTATTGAGAGCCGTGATAGTATGGGCCAGGGTAGGCAGCGGGAGCTGGATATCCTGCGTATGCGTATTGCTGCTTCTGTGGGTACACTGAAACAAAAACAAACAAAAAATTAAGATGAGAATCAAAAATTCCAAGAAGCAAAAAGTATCAAGACCAGAGTAAAATTACTGATTTGAAAATTGTTCTTTTCTTTCTTCCTTTCCCCGATATAAAATAAGGCTGTTGCAAGCTTTTTGCTACGCACGAGAGTTTAAAGTGTTTAGAAAAACCAGTAAAATCAACAATTTTGACACTATAAGCTTTGGAAATCCACCCACTAACTTTATTAAACCTTTACATCATGGGACCATGATGCGGGTAGTCTACGCAGGTGCAGGTGCTATAGGTGATTCTTATCTTACACGGAAAAAAAAGACTGGTAGAACTTACCAACTGCATAGCTGATTTTGGAATCTGTTATCAAGTATGGTAAATTTTACTATCATATACTAAATGCAACATACCTTGTGGTGAAATGTACCAACGGGTTATCTTAATTTACCACAAGGTATGTACGTCACATTTACCACATGACAGTAAAATTTACCATATTTCATAGCAGACTCCAAAATCAGCTATGCAGACGGTAAATTCTACCAGTCTTTTTTTTCCCGTTTAGCTTTGTTGCTTTCTCTATGCTGGCAAAAGACATTTGTAGAGTGAATAGGAGCTACAAACGTGATTCCAGAAACAATACAGTGATTGATCGGTGATTTATCAGTGGCTTTGAGATAGGTACGGGTGTAAACAGTTGGGTAGGTCCTACGTTGATGATACTAGGTAATCTGCATTATGTGTAACCCAAACCTCTTTTAGTTTGAGAGAACAAAATAAAAGACAAAAGAGAATGCATTGTTTTCACATGTGATGCAGGTTGCATTAAACTGTCAACGCCTGACTCACGCAACGGCTTGTACCATGAGGTAGTTGTGTCTCGTTTATCACAATCTCTATGAATATCTATTTGCATGTAGGTAAAGAGAAACTGACAAAATTAAGATAGGACTCTTCCATGGTGCCAACGTAATGACGCAATTACAGCCGTGAATTTAAAAGCATTCATTGAGTTAATTAACAGGTGAATTTCAGAAGTTTTCAGTGTCACCATCAAACGATACAACAACAGTTGATTTTTACACAAGAACTAGCTCGTAATTAAAAATTCTTCAGCACAAGCAGTGTGATCACCATTTATTCCATACAATAATTACAAAGAAATCAAATTAAATTGACTCCAAAAAGAGCAAATTTGTTTAAAAAAGAGCAGCATACATTTGATAGGTTATGCTTATGGATATTGCAATAATTGATAGCTTTCTCATGTTCATAGATGACCAATCAGGACCAGTCAGAAAGGAAGAGGAGTGGAGTGAGAAAAAAATATAAGAAACGAGAAATTCGGGTAACTGCAGACACATAAACCGCCTTCAATCATGAATGTAGGCAACACTGACAACATTTGCGGATGTATCAGAGCAGTCGCACCACAAGTTGCATATGCGAGTTTTTGCAGGCGTTTTTAATGGTAACTCGCAACGCTATTTGCCCACAATCGAATGAGGAGTGAAATGAAGATGCGATAGAGGATACTTTATAGCTTATTATTCAACCACGTTCGGTATAACTACCATCTCATCTTATCCAAGACACGCATGTGAAAAAGTAACTTTCTCACATTCTCTTAAGATGATTTTCATAAAGTGGAATTTGAATTTTGCTGATGTCCGGAGAAGTTTAGGGAGTACTTACAAAATCAATCATGGGGGGGGGGGGGGGGGAGGATTAACTGAAAACACAAATCCGGGGAAATTCAACAAAAAGTAAAAAAATAAAATATGACTCACTTGCGTAAAATAAATAAATAATAACGATCACAAAGTATTCCATAGAACGTCAATATTTATTTATTTCACACATGCGAGGCAGATTTCATTTTTTCATTTCATTGTTTCAACCTTGAGTCAGTGTTTTCATTCTGTTTCTAGCCTTTTCTAGCTTTTTACCCTTTAGGAAAACTCAATAGGTACTTCCAGCTTCGTTTCTAATTTCTTCCTTAATACTATCCTTAAGCTCTTTTTGTCACTGCTCCCTGAAAAACTCAATTGTTTTTCTAATTTTGGTTATAAAACTTAACTGTCACACTGAGCATGACTCGTGCTGCTTGAACTTTGAAACACCATGGGATGGGTGTAATCCAGAAACTTTCCTCAAAATCTCTTTGACTAGACTTAGACTTGAACTGTCCTCCTGATTCAATCGGCAATTTAGAAACACACTTTGAATCAAAACACCTCAAGACTTCTCGAGGCAGTTTCAACGAATTTTCATGAAAGAACTGTCTCAAATTGGCAATTCAGAGACGCTTCCAAAACACACGGTTTTCCACTCAAAATAAGTCTTAAAGAGAAAATTCCAGGAGAGCTCGTTAGCTATCTTGCATTAAACTCGATATTTCTCAAGAATCGCCGATTTTCAGTGAAAGTCTCTAAATTTAAGTTTTTCACACTTGATTTGGCTTGGCTTGAGTATTTCTCAACGCAAGCAAGTCAAGGAAATCGCAAGGAAAGTCTCTGAATTGCACCATAAGTTTATCGTGGCAGGATGAGTTTATTGTCACAGGAGCAGAGACGGTCCCTGCAATTTGGCACCAATGTTTTTCCTCCATTTGATTCTATGAAAAACAATCGATTGCTGAAGCACTGTTTCATTACTAAACCGTTTTTTTTTTTTTTTTATAGAATTGAGTGGAGGAAAACATTGTTGTCAAATTGCACGAGCCACCACAGCATAAGCGGAGGCAACAATCAACAATGGTTAACGCACCTGGCATGAGGTATTGCATGTTAAGAGCTTCCTCCCTTTCACGTTCACCTCGCAAGCAAATAGCTGCTCCTGAGAAGAGAATAGCTGAAATGAGCGAGAAACCGACTCCAGTCCATGCCATGTAAAACGACCAATCATAAGACGTCCTTGTCGTTTCCTTCAGGACCTAAAATCAACAACATCAACAAATATTATAGACTTCTGATGATCAGTAAATGAATTGAAAATAGTTTCAATACAAAAATCGATTACCTACCATGTTTTCTATTATTCAGAAAAATGTTTCCGTTTTCAAAAAACCAGGGCGAGTACATAAACGTGTTGATGTTACAGCAGGTTTGATGTGTATTTTCAATGACGAAATCACATGCGTCCCACCCGTTACGCTACTTTTTAATTTTTTTAAAGAAAAATAATTTAGTAAATGAAAAAAACTTTATGTAGGATCAAAGCTTATACCCTCACCTTTAACATTTATTTTTCCAAATTTTTATCTCTTCAAAACTCACAGAGTTTCAACTTTTTCTGAAGTGATTCAAAAACCTTGTCCATTTTCTGTCCCACCCGTTACACCCTCATTTTGCTCTTTTCTCAGCTTTGGATAGACTTTTTTTAAGTTTTGAAAATTCTATCACTATCTAGAAGTTAAGACCTTTCTGTTGGTGGGATAGTTTTTTCATTTAATTGATTGAAAAGTTGAAAAAAATTACTTCGAAGTCGTCTGAATGTCCCGCACCCGTTACAAAATAATGACCCGTAAGGAAAAGTACCTTGAGCATTACCAGAATTCGAATTAAATATAGTACTAGAAGACACTATGACGGAATATTTAAATCTTCATCTGGTAACTGTTACCTACTAAGATACTCTTCTCTCCGTGAAACCGTCCGATGGATCGTAAGAAATGTTGCTGTTCGAACCTGATTCTTCCTTATCAGCTTCCAGTCACTGAGCGACTGAACTTCGCCTCGAGATGAAATGAAAGCTGGCAGTGAAAACGCGACGAGACATTACCAAAAATTAAACGAGGGTTCGGTTGAGGCATGAGGCTGAGACTAACGTTGCCAGATTTCCCTATAAATTACCAACTTTAATATTAAATCAAATGGGAAAAATCGAATTATCCGAAAAATGGCAACATTGGTCCGAGACTGTAGACAGATTCACGGTCGCAGCTTTTTTTGTCGTGTCGGTGTCGGTGACGATGTCGTGCCGCGACCATAACCATATTTATTCCTTTCGTTTAAAGCAAAATATAAGATCGAGAGTCAGAACCTCTCTGAGAAACTGCATGAGCCATGAGAAGAAGTGTCAACTTACGGAATTCCATTGTTGGTAAAATTCATCGCCAACAACTCTCTCCCTCTCGTAGTATTCGACTCCGTGCCAGAAACCCATCGCTCCAGCGCTTAATAAACCTGATTGCAGGGAAAAAACAGAAAGAGAGAAAAAAAATATGAATGAAGTTTCATTAATAAATTGAAAGAACGAAGACCAAAAAAAAAAAAAAAAAAACCGCAAGCGGTGCGCGGCTGAATAACAAAGTTTTATTTTTAAATTTTTTTTTCGGGCTTGTTTTTTTTTTTTTTTTTTTTTTTTTTTTAACTCATCATTTCTTTCCCCCGGTCCTAATCTTATCACTTTGTCACTTCTTACGGAATAGAGAAAGTATACTGCACTCGTGAAAAACGTAATAATTGAGTTTTCTAAATTTTTTGGCATTTCACGGCCCCCTAAAACCACAAAACAATATATTCTCCGGTAAAAAATGGTCCATACAGGTCCAAACCCAATTTCTCATACCACGCACAGTTGGGGAAGGACTCACAATGCTTAAAAATATTCTGAAAAAGTTCAGGGACCAATAAATGTACTGTACGGACGGTTTCTTGTTCTCGACCCCAAGTAGCAAATCCTCTCTTCTGATTGGTTAGGACTGCACCTAACGTTAAAGAACAAGGGCCGTCCGGACCGTACATTTATTGGTCCCAGTTTATCCCCCCCCCTTCCCCGGCCTTAAGATACCAAAGATTCTTGGGTCCCGCGCTACAGCTATGAAACAGTTGTCCGTGTTTTGTTTTGCGAGACATTCTCAATTTTTTTCATCGTGCACACTGCTATAATGCAGATCAATAAGGAAAGAGTCGCAAAAAAACAAAAACAAAAACAAAACACAAATTCCGAGCTATAACTTAATATAAGACAAGATGCTGCGAGATGCTGGGTCCAAACTCGGTCAAATCCAGAGCTGCCGATTTGTATGAATTTAATGGCATTTTTCAATTCACCGATGATTCCACCGTTTGACCAACGGATTACACGGTTCAGTTTAGTATATGAATGTAACGCACGAAATAATCTTATAATCTCATCTGTAATCTAATAATTCTCAATTGGTGGAATCAAATGAGTTTTTCAGAGTCAGAGACGGAGACTCCATTGGTTGAGATAGTCTTACAGATGCGAGTATTTTGGTGCAATGGCGCTCTTTCTGTGAGCAAATGAATAGTCTAACATGATGTAGAGACCAGCAAAAATCACGAAAATCACTCTGAGAAAGTCTAAAATTCAGTAATAAACTCACATAACAGCTGTAACGGCAAGTTTGTAATGGCGGTTCAACGCAGGCATCATGGGAATTCCTGTCTATTCTGTCACTTTCTCTACAGAAACAGAGAGATATGTCTCAATTTAGATAGGAATCTCCCATGATACCTGCGTCTCTCCGCCATTAAGCCCGATTTTGAGAGTGAATTTTGTGCTTTTTTAGCGTACTCATCGTCATTTTTACAGGTTTTTATGCAAGAATTAACTCTTCAATCCCCAACAGCAAAAGTTTACAAGAGCCCCATTCAGTCGTACAAGGACAGAGTTGTGCAAATGGGGGTGAAATTGATAACAAGATTACTAGGTAATCGGCAATCTCCAAACTTTTTGAAGATAATGGGGCAGTTGCAAGGGTCTGAAATGTTGTGTTTTTTATGAAGAAAATGGAAGTACTTGATGGGCTGAGAACAAAGATGCCTTCGGTTTCTAATTAAGTCCCATTGTTCCGGAGATGAGATTTTGGCCCAACATACATTGTTTTAAATGGGAATTCCGCGTAGTGACGTCACTACACCCACAAATTTTTGCAACTTTACACGTGTGTATTTCCAAGACCAAGACACTTCGGAAAAAACGAAAGGCACTGTTGTTCTCAAGTTATCAAGTACTATCATTTTCTACATAAAAAACACAACATTTCAGACCCTTGCAACTGCCCCATTAGGTGATGGTATAATTAGGCCGATTTAAAAGAAACTTGAGGATCGTTCAGATTAGATCCATTTCTTCAGCAGGTAATTGGGTGGATTATTTGTCATAAATCAGTCCTGACTATCGTAAAAATTCACCCTTCGAAATAACGACGATTCAGGTAATTCGGTTGATGAATCATTGATATCGTGTCGATTATACAACTGAGGTTGACAAGATTTTACGATCTCAGATCTAGTCATCTCGGAAGGACATACGGATGTAACTCTTTTTTTTCCATCGTTTCTTCTTCTTCTCTACATAATTTCGTCTGTTGGGTCTTAGTTGACAAAAGAAGACACTTAGACTTCCGAGAGAGAGAGAGAAAAAACCGAACTGTGTAATCTTTTGATCAACCGGCGATGGAATCATCGGTGAATTGAAAAATGCCCTTAAATATACACACAAAACGACAGCTCTGGTCAAAATCCTCTGATTCCTCCATTTCCGATCGCCAAAAAAGTTCTTTGCGATTCCTGAACCCTGCGTCCATTCTTTCGCAACAGTTCCGCATTTTTCTGACGACTCACGGCGCAAATTAGCGGACGGCCGCGGAGCGATTCCGACCAGTTCCCAAAACGGGTGGACCTTTTTCTTCTTTTTCTTTTTTGCATAATGGGAGTCACGTAACTGTGTCTGCCAAGACCCAATGCCGACGACCGAATGAACCCGCAGGTCCCGGTCGGGTCCGGTGTGAAAACAAGCAAATTGGCAAGAAGGGTGGGCCTATATATACTAAAAAAATAAAATAAAATACTCACAGGCTAAGAGAATCAAGATGGCGGTGGCGGTGATGTTTCCGGGTGATCTCCTCCAGCATCCAGCCACTCCGGTCCAGAAGGCGATGAAAATGACGAAGAAGGCGACTATAAACAATGCTATGGTGGATCTTCCCATATCTGTCATGGAACGTGGAACATGGAACAGAGCGAAACGAAATGGCAAGTCAGAAAATATGCACTCATCAACTCACCAGTCACCACAGACCACTGAGCAGTGAGCACTGACCAATGAGCCGGGGTTGCCGAGGTCGTGATTGAACCAACGAACAAAGAGCTTTAACCGCGTAAAAGGGCCTCTCGGCAAAAAAAAAAAATTGTGATTCGGACGTAAAGTTCATGGTTCAGGTAACTATTACTTTCTTGAAAAAATCGTGAAAATTTGGTAGCGTTGAAAAAGAAAACAAGAAAATAGAAAGAAAAAGAAAAGGAAGAAAAATAAGAAAGGAAGGTGAGAACTCCCTGGAGATAGCATACAAAACGAGCCATACTCGCGGATTTTATCGAGGAACTCATTGTAAAAACAAATTACCTACTGTTTTATATTTTGATCGATAATTTGAACCCTAAAATGCCGGAAAAAATCTTCAAAACTCCAGACACAGAAATTCATTATCTTCTGGCTCTTGCATTTTTATTTTTCCCCCTTTCATTTTCAAGAATTGTTAATTCTGAATTAATAACATTTTAATCGATTTTCCGAGCCAGCTTAACAAACATTTAATACCTCCGATTCCGGATATTTTGCTCCATTGGCAACGTTGTATTGATCAAACCTTGCCGCTTAATCAACAGATCTATCGGAACGTCCGAGGGGCCCAAATAAATCAATTACGATTGCGAAGAATAAAAAGGGTGCGCACAGTGGAAAACTCTGCAACATTTTTGAAGCCAAGACTTCTGAACTGAGAGTGATGTGGACTGAGCAATCACCAGAAAAAATGTCCTTGAAACAATGTGCTCCAGAAATAAAAATTCTGAAAAGTGCCAACCAACGAGCTATGCATTTATCTAGAGTAGCGGTTTAATGGGTAACCTGCGTAACCACCATGGTGGATTTTTAGGTTAGGTTTAAGCGAGTAATTTGTCCATTTGACTCCGTGTATTCTGATGCGGCGCCACCGCACAGTGGATCAAAGCATGTTCCGGTTCACTGTGCGGCGGCGCCACATCAAAATACACGGAAACAAATGGACAAATTACTCGCTTAATCCTAACCTAAAAATCCCTCATGGTGGTTACGCAGGTTACCTATTAAACCGCCACTCTAGATAAATGTATAGCTCTTTGGTGCCAACTCGACGAAGCACTCCGATGATCTATTAAAATAATGCGCCTCTTATTAAGTATTACTACAAATAATAGAGGTCTGCTATTTAAATTGAGATTAGAAGAATTCTAATTTGAATAAATTGAAAACCTTGCGTCGGTAAAAAGGCGTATTACAAAATTAATTGTATGGAGAAAATCCGTTTGAAAGTTGCAAAAAGGGTTTTTGATAAATACTTTAAAGTAGGAAATTAATAAAAATTAAAGTTTTTTTTTATTTATTTCTAACTTTCAAGCACCGACAATACATTTTGAAACTTTGGAACGCGGTTTTTTTTTTTCTCAAAACTATAAACTTGCTAACACGCGCCCTTTATAATCGGGTTTTAAGGGGACGAGCTAGCTAAGAGCTTGTCTACTTGCACCATCGAATTGATGGTGCGACAAATGTTCCTCTTTTCCATCCTTCACTATACCATTGTTCGTCAGTTAAGGAAAATAAGAAAAAACGCTGACCAATGGGCGAATGAAATCAAGCAAGACGTTCACAAAAAATATATTAGGATAAAAATCAGAGGACTTATAGTGAAAAAATACTACGACGGAACGAACGCTTGATACACTTTTTCCAATTGCGCGTTAATTAGTTACTACGCATTTTGGCCTCTTCTATTTCTTTGCAGCTTTTATTTTATTTTGTTCCTGATTAATTCAAACCATTCGTTGCGAGAAAATGGTATGTGCACGACCATTCCAAATTTGTATCAGATGGAGGAAAACATTTTTGGGTATTTTCATAAATTAGAAACTGGTTTATTACTTTCAAATTTAGAGTGCTTCTAAGCGTGATCTTTAAAAAAGTTCAAACATATTAATGAAAGTGTAACGTGATTTGGGTAAATGGAATAATAGTAGCGGAAAAATGCGGCTTATGAAACGGCTGCCTCAACAACTTGGGCATGGGCCATTAACACCTCTGTAAGTTTTAAACGGTGCGCAACAAATATTTCAGGAGTATGAGATTACATAAAAAATGGATACACGTTTTGATTGTCATGGAATAGCGGGATGCAGCGTTGCCAGATTGGGGTGAAAAAGCCGTACGTTTTACATTTATTTAAATGGGGACGATACGGCTTTTTACCCTCGATCTGGCAACACTGGCGGGATGTGACTGAAATTACAAGTTTAAAGAGCTCACACAAAGGTATGTTGAGTAAAAGTTACTTAATGTTACTTGGGAAACAGGGCGATTTTACGTATTTTTCTTCCTTTCTATTTTTTGTTTTCGAGCATTTCGTGGGTATTCATTCGTGGGAGAAATTGAATGTTCCTAAGTGGTTGAATGAGTATAGGCAAACCTAGGATAAAAGTTTTGAGCCCCCCCCCCTCCTCCCCCCGCCGTTCGTCCATTCAATTAGAAGTGTTTAATGGAAATCCACGTTAATTTCATCAATGAGTAGTGTGACTGCACTCTTCAATTAACACGTTTTCTTCCTACTTCCTCCTCCTCCTCCTTCTCCTTCTTCTTCCTCTTCATTTTCTTCTTCTTCTTTCACTTCTTATTGATCACAACTCATTCAACCGTAGTATAAATGTATAATTGCCAGATCTTCGTTATAGATATGATGATTTTTCATTAACTCAATTAAATGGAGCGTTCGAAATTCTAATGTTGAATGGACAAATTTTACCGTAATTAGTCGGAGCAGTGTTGCCAGGTCTACGTTAAACATTGTCAAATTTTATATAATTGATTCAGTAGAAAATAATAAAATTGTCCTCTATTCGGCAACACTGCTTTGAACGCGACGGACGCGGCGCCTTCAAAAGACTGAAAACGGAAGGCGGCATCAGTACCCTCTTCAACTCTCAGTGGAAACAAATAAGCAACCCCCCCCCCATTACCCCCCAGTCCCTTATTTTTCCCTTTGTATTCAGGTGTTTTTTTTTTTTATTTTAAGCTTCGATCGAGTAATTAGAATCCATGTTAAAAATTTCGAGGTATAGAGAGAAAGGAAGAGAGAGAGAGAAAGAGAAAGAGAGAAAGAGAGAGAGAGAGAGAGAGAGAGAGAGAGAGAGAGAGAGAGAAGAGAGGAGGAATTGAGAGAGTGAGAAACATGATCGGATGGAGTAACTTACGTAGACGAGTCATTGCATCTTCGGAGAAACCCTTTGTTTGATTGTCTACATCCGGAATGAAATAATCTATATTCATGCAGTGCGTTTCCACAGGACTTAGATACGTCTCGACTGTGAACAGAAGAAGGAAAAAAAACAACAAACATTAGTTCCAAGTTCAACCACCTTTAGCAACGCTACATTAAATGCTGCATTGTCTTATTTTTTACGAAGAAAAGAACAAACACTAAAAAAAGAGAGAAAAAAAAGTCTGAAACAAACGTATACCGATTGTCGGTATGGATGTAACAAGTCGAGTAACCACGACGAGCGAGGTGCATCGACTGGTAATGGTAACGGTAAGAATACTCTCACTTCTGGTGAAAATGAGACTCGAGTGTAGACTGCAGATGCCCACATGGGAGGCATTTAAGTACGAGATCATACATGCATTTTCCATTCTTCGTGTTTATAAAATTGGTGAAAATGGCCAATGCATAAAAACAAAATTGGGTATCAATCATGCAATTCGTCCACCTTGAGCGATTCTCTCCTTCGAAATAAGAGCAGTTTACTTTTCCCGTGCGATTTTACATCAGACGTGTTACTGAATGATCGCGTGGGAAAATGTCATGAAATTTATTTTGTTTGCAGTGAAATGCCCAAGTGGCCAGCTAACATCAGAATGGAGCTATCACAAGGTTTTTTTGAAGGGAAATCGATGTCATTTTGTATGCGAAAATCTGACCAAAAAACGACGAGACCACTAAAAAAAGTCTTGGGTACATTGACGTAATCTTTGGTAATTAGTTTAATTACGCATGCGCAGGTGGACTGCTTTAAACTTTCAGTTTTTTTTCGTAAGTGAATTTTAAACTTTTAATGGTCTCGTCTTTCCTTTCGCAGAAGTTTACAAAATATCCAGTCATCAAATTGACTCTAGAAAGACTTTGCAAGTGATCCATGAATGATTAACGCGACCGGTTGGAAGGGTCTGAAATTTTGTGTTTTTAGGAAGAAAATGAAAGTATACTTTAGTAACTGAGAACGAAGGAGCCTTTTGTTTTTTCCTAAGAGTCCCAATTTCCGAGATACACTCGAGTAAAGCGGCAAAAAAAAAAAAAAAAAAAAAAATCGTGCTTATTGCGACGTCATCACTCGTATATCACCACAGTTTATCTTGAAACAAAATCAATACAATTGTGTCTTAAAAGCTAACCATAAGATCTTGCAGAGGGCGAGAGGGAGGGGGGTCTTATTCCTGGAATAAGGTGAGAAATGATAAGGGGCCACTTTGTCACCTGTGCTAAACGGGCGCTTGAGTCTCTCAGTTGACCAAAATAAGCGATGCTGATCGCAAGCAGAGTTGGGCGAATGGTAATCGATTACGCCTTTTTTGATTAATAGAGGTAAATTTTAGTGGTGATCAGGCACACCAAAATAATTGTCAAGAGTACAATACCGATGTCGAAAATTTACCAACACATTTTCTTTCAATTTTTAATTCACATTCCTAGAAACGTTAAATAGAAAACTTCGAATGTAGAAAAATTCTGGTTCTTTAATAAGTATACACAGTTAAACAAAAGAAACTCCAAATATGGCCTCCTGGTCACCTGTGCTATACAAGCGTTTGAGTCTTTCAGTTGTCCATTAGGTCATAAGAATTGCTCACCAAGCAGAGTTGGGCAAATTATATAATTTACTACTCGTTTTTTGATTACTTTCTAAAAGTATAATCGTAGAGGATTTTAGCGGTGATCACAATGAGAAAAATTTTCCTATTAATTCAACCAGAAGTATCTTCAATATTTACTTGACCGAAATTCCTGTTGAAATAACAGGAATTTCTTGTTAAAATGACAGGAATTCCGGTTAAGTACGTAATAATGAGACGTCCGGTTACGGCAACAAGAAATATTTCTCAGCGCACACACACCAACATTTTAACCCTTTACTGCACGATTTTTTCCCCGTTCGAAAACATGATTTTTCAATTGCTTTTGACTCAAAATGAAAGGGAAACACAGTGAAAAAATTCCTAGCATTAATTCTTGCGCCCAAGAGATCTGCAAAGTACTAAATTTAACATGGGCCAGTATAGGGAGAAAATCAAGGTCAAACGGTTAAATATGTTTTCTAATGCTCAGATGGCGCCCAACGTGGGGCCTTGCTTTTTCAGACTTCGGTGAAAAATCGAAACTTTTCCTCGATATGTGCCGGAGGGATGACGACATGGAAAAAATGATATTTTAACTTTAAAAGTTCAAAATGGAGGAGATATATTATGTGTCTTAGGGGGGACTCGGTGCAGTTAAGGGAAGGAGCACAAGGCAAAAAGCAGGGTCCACAATTTACCATCTCACTTTCTTCAACTTTAATTACATTCGTAAACATGTCTTACGACACTTCGAATGTAGAAACATGTTGTTTAATTAGTAAGTATATGATTAAAAAAAAAAACAAAAACAAAAACAAAACAACCTCTAAAAGAAACAAAGGCAGGACGTAATTTACTTTAAACGCGCAGCTCCGGATTACAAATCTTTTGCGGAGTCATCGTTGCCGATTCCAAAAGGCGCACCTCACTGCATCCGCGATTAGGGCCTTACTCACGTTCACACTTAACACGCACCCAGTCAGTCACTCGTCACTTATAAACACATTCCTATCCGTCGATTCACGGAGGCATGACAGTGAAATTTTTCTCTGATGCAATCGCTTTGAACCGCTAAAACTCCTCTTTTCCCATTGCCAGAGCTTCCTTTCCACGCTGACGGATACAGTTCATAAAAGAATAAGAGCAAGAGGGGGACTCCTCACTTTTCAGTCCTCCGTTAAATGAGGCGAAGTTGTCAAAGCAGCGGCTATCGCGACGACATGATGACTGATGACGCACAATGGTGATTGAAACGGGGATTGTTCCGAACAGAAAAATTTGTAATATTTTTGCCAATGGGTAAAAATCCAACTTCGTCATTCGATATCTCGAAAACCAAAAACGATATCAACCTGCGGTTTGCGGCAAAAAGCTCACTTTTGTGTGCCCTTTCAAGCGATGTATCACTCGATAGGGGTCGTGGCTCGGAATTTTTGAGATAGCCCCCCTGGGGGGTCATTTTTTGAAATAATTTTTGGGGGCTCTAAAACTAGACTAATATCAAAACCGTATTTTTTCTGAAAAGCATTTGCTTTTTTAAGTTTTTTTGACTCCTAGTTTTCTAAATTCCGACTTTTCAAATGGGAGTTGTGATTTTTTGAAAGTGGGTCGAAATCGAACTTTGACTATCGATATATCGAAGACGAAAATCGATATCGACCTCCGATTTGCGCCAAAAGTCTTAGAATATTATGCCCTTTAAAACGAGGTATCACAAGATAGGGGTTGCCATTTGAAAATTTTGAGTTAGGGGGCAAAATTCCCCCTTAGGGGCGCCCCCCGGAAATTTTGGATAAGCCAAGAAGTAGTTCCTATTAAGTTATAAACATCCGAGTTTCGTTTTTTTATCTTCAACCGTTCAAAAGTTAGACAGGGGGGGGGGGGGGGAGACTTTCCTCACACCCTGTATGTGTTCCCATAGAGAAATTGACAAAATAGACAGGAATCTCTCATGATATCTGCGTAGCTCCGCCATTACGATCTTGCCGTAACAGCTGTTTTCCGAGTTCATTACTGAATTTTAGACTTATAAGGGTGATTTTCGCTGATTTTTACATCAACTTTCATTATTTATTCGCTTGTAGCAAAAGTTTACAAGAATCCCATTTTCTTCAACGACGCACCTTGGTATAAACGGAAGGTTGGGCAGTAAAATCAATGATAAAACTAATTTTCTAGTTATGTTGGCACGTATGATTTTCCATCTTGATTTTTGTTCGTTGAGTGATGTCAGTTGCGTCGCGTGCAATTTGGCAACAATGTATTCTATCCATTTAAACTCATATAAAATATCGAATTCAGGGGGTGCACAGTGCACAAGGAAAATCCGATTTATTTAATGAGTTTAAATGGAGCAGTTGCATTGTTGCCAGATGGCACGCGACGCCACTGAGTGATATCCACAAACTTCCCTATACTTCGAAACTCTGTGCGACGCAGCGTTTTGCAAGCGAGCGCGTTTTCGATGTGAAGTCAGTCAGGATATTCACGGATCCGTGGGCACGCGCATCCGCCTGATGAGCATTGATGAGCGTTGATGAGCCGATGAGTGGTGGCTCAAAACCAAAACGCGTTGCGACTTACGAGGCGCCATATTCCTTCGCGGAATCGGAATTGGGGAATCGGATTACAAATAGCTCTCTCGCGCGGCAGCGCCAGAATCATCATCATCATCATTACCATCGTCATTGCGTGAGCTTCTTCCGATGTGAGTTGCAGAAATTTTGGAGCCGACCGTGACGTGACGCAATAAGGGCGAAGGGGAAGGAGACAGGAGGCTGTTGAATGTTGAATTGTTGATGAACCGATAGTATACGATGTGTGAAGGAGTTACGCCATCAGAAAGGCCATTCCTGATTGGCTCTCAAATTCGGAACTCTGCAAATGGCTGCTCTAGGATAATAATGAGACTGTTTTAGCAGGGCTGCCGTTTTGCGTAGAATCAATGCTATTTTTCTAGTCACCGATGATTCCACCGGTTAAGAAAAGATTGCACAGTTCAGTTCAGTGTATGACTGTAATGCACGAAAATACTCTGATCTGTAATCTTTCCTTAATCGGTGGAAACTCCGTTGATTAATTAAAATATCCGCAAGTTTTTTAAAGTCATCGACGACTCCACCGGTTGAGAAAAGATTACAGATGCGAGTATTTCAGTTTATCATAGTCATGCACTGAACTGAACTGTGTAATCTTTTCTCAGCCGGTGGAATCATCAGTGAATTGAAAAATAGCATTGATTCTACGCAAAACGGCAGCCCTGTGTTTTAGTGACCAAGTTAGAGAAAGATGCTTATTTCGCTGAGGGGAAAACACGATTATCAGAAGCACAATGGTGGGTCAACCGAGACAATTTCTTTTCGGGTTACCAGAGTTCTGGTACCTGTAATTTTGTACCATTGTTCTTGAACATTTGGAGGAGACCCTGGTAAAAATGGCCAACATTCTAACGAATTATCGCCAACATGGGCTCTGGTAGATAGGAAACTTTGTGCCTCAACCCCCTGAGTTGCAAAATACCAATTTTCACGTCAATTTTCCCTCAAATAAGCAGAAAACGAGATTTTTTTTTTAAAATTAAAAGGGCCCTTCCCCCCCCCCCCTGGAATTGGGTTTTGAGGGTTTCCCTCTCATTGAATGCTATCATATCGATTTTGAAAAATCGATCTTGTTAAGTATTCTTCATTGAAGAATGACAAGATATAATTATGATAAATAATGAAATAATATAAATGATAAATTATATCAAATTATCTCATTATGATACCATATATTACATTCATATGCTCAATTAGTAATTAGCAATAATATAATAACATAATGATCATTTTTATCTACGGGTAAGTTTTGACACTGGGACCATATTCTGATAGAAAAACCAAAATTTTCTGATGGAACTACTACAAATTCATCGATTGACACATATTAGTGCTTCTGGTGATATTGTTAGACATTATAGGAATTCTATTTTTCAGTGTGCCTCAGCACATCGGCACATCGCACAGCTGGTAAATTGCCGTTATTTTCGCAAGATTTCATTCAGAACTTAAAAAACGTTGCATACATCGAACAAACGATTAGTTCAAGAACTTTAGTGAGAATGCTTGGTCTAAAAAGGAATAGGCGGGAGGGGGGGATTCCGTTATTCCACACTCCGAAAAACCAATTACCCACAAAACAAAGCGTCAAATCCATCTCATCGTTCTTCCACATTTACTTGAATTACACTTTTTTTTTCTTTCCTTCTTTCTTTCTTATTTCCCTCCTGATGGATACTACTCAATACTCATAGATAGCTCCTTGTTCAAAACCAAATGATATACCACACATCCACGCCTCTAACAATCAGTTTTCTGAAAAAAATAAGGAAAGAATTTGTTCTTCACGTAAAACCGCAGAGAGAGAGAGAGAGAGAGAGAGAGAGAGAGAGAGAGAGAGAGAGAGAGAGAGAGAGAGAGAGAGAAAGGCGAAATCCGACGCCTCCTTTTTCCTTCTCATGGAAAGCAACCAACGCGGCCGCGTCTTTAAAGCCCTTCATGCCTTCCATACCTATGCTCGGGACTAAATTAACGCGTTATTCCTCTGTTGGAACGAGAAATTGCTGCGGTAAAGCCCGCCGTTCCCTTCCCCCTGTTCCTATGTTCCCTATACAATTTAATTACCCCGCCGCGCCAACAGCCGGAACAGGATAGTGGGATTCACAGTGGATATACGAGAAACACTGTTATAGCGTTGTATGCCTGCGAAGAGGAGACGATTCCGAGTGAATTTCAGTTACCGCGGGCTCTGGTGGCTTGGCTTTGCTCGCGCCGGCTGGATAGGCCGTGTCGTGTCGTGGTTAACTATTTGTACCGCAGAGCAGCTCGTTTTGAAGCGACGCGGTATCCCGGTATCACTATAGGTACTGAGCCGAAGATTCATATGAGATTGTGCTCAGTATGTTGCCAGATAATTCCTAAAGTCTAATAAAATTACCATAAGCACCAAAGTAAGTCAACCGAGGAATTTCTAGTCACAATAAACGAAGAAGATTTACCAGAAGCACAACAATAAGTGGGCCGAGGTAAGGAATCCCTGGGAAAACTGGGACCAATAAATGTACGGTGCCCCCAGATGATTGGTGAGCACCTAAGGCCATTTAAATACACACGCAAACGCTCGACAGCCAACGTCTTTCGGGGACCGTGTGGACCGAACATTTATTGGTTCCTGAACACCAAAGATCAACTAAAATCGGTCCAACTGCGCTAGTAAAAAAGTTCCATCTTCCATAAACTCTGCTCCACTTTCCGATGTGGACATGGATCTCGCATTGATTTCTATGTAAATCATACTGATTTCCGTGTAAATTCACGTGGAAATCACTGTGATTTCCATGTGCACATAGAGAATTGGAACTTTTTCAATAGGGTGTCACCTAAAGAAGGTAACTGGTGACATAACCAACAATTCTTGGTGGTTACCACCTAATTTGGGTGAAAATTAACAATTTTAGGTGACCTTTGGTGCTCAGTTTTACCAGGGATGACACTGTTACTAGAGCTCTAGTGTTTGCACCATAGTTCTTGGAAATATTAAGAAAATTCTGAAACTGTGGCCATATTTTGAAAGTAAAACCAGACTTGAAAGGATGGAAAGGATGAAAAAAGGATGGATTTAGGGGCTATCACGTGACTTCAGCCCCTGTTTCTGTTCTTTTCTTACGCATACGTTCAAATGGGCGAAGAGAGAGAAAGACAATATTCTAGCTACGACAATCAGTCGTTTGAATATGGGGCTCACATACTCACATGTTACAATGCTTCCTCCATTCGCATTCGGAGAGAGCATCGATTTGGCAACGTCGCGTGTGGATATCAGAGTTAATACCGCGTAACCGACAAACGTCACGTTACGTTGTTTTCATGAATCGAAGCGTATTCGTAATTCTCTTCATCTCTTGAATGGTTTCAAACCCACTCCCCCCTCCCCCTCCACTCGTTATACCTCTCCTTGAGCGGTGAGTGGTGAGCTCGCGGACCTCGTAGTAAAAGAGGTAACAGTCTCGACGCGACGGCAAAGTTGTAGAGCGCGCAATCGGATAACGCACGGCTTTTAGCGTTAAGGGGGGAGAAGGGGGTGGGAGGAGACAGAGGAGGGTGGGGGGAAGGAGGGCAAGACTCATATGATGATACGGAGATAGGGAGAGGGGAAGGTAGGGTGAGTTGAGGTGTGAAATGGTAGGTAACGGCAACGTCAAAACTGATGATGGATCCGATGTGTAATGGAGATCGGAACAAAGCGACGAGACGCGACGCGCAGCGATGGAGCGTCGTAACTTGGTAGCGTCGAGAAAAATAATAAAAAAATACGGTTAACAATGATGACGTTGATGACGTCATGTGGGTTTATAAGTTAATCAGCAGCTGATGCTTTGCTCTAATCCGATGGTGGTTCGTGCAATGTTGCTGTAGAGCTATGCAAATGCATCGATAATACTTCGAAGGCTCAAGGGATCTGTTGCGAGATTTGTCTACAGCGTTATGGAGGGTTTCCTCAGTAAAATCAGTTAAACATAATGTTGAGAGCATCAGAAAGTCTTGAAACAAGAACCAAGGAGTCTAGCGTGCGCGCGAGTCATGTCGCACGTAGGAGTATTTAGCTCAAAAACCTGGCCAAAAACCAGAAATTAATATTTCATCAAAAAATAAAAATAGTTATGGTTTCTTAGTGCTAAGTAACCGCCTTATAGCGTACTAGATGCGTCAGGACCCCAAAGTTGATCTACTGTCAATAGGACATCATGAAAGTGAGCGTCCACGTCACCCTCTATTTTTCACCGCTTAGTGCTCCATTTATTAATAGGTAAACATTTTCCATCAGGAACAAGCGTTGGTGCATTCAATCATTTCGGCAATTTTGGGTAATGTTTTTGAAGGTATGCACTTCACTTTCATACCAAAATTTGTTTTTTCTCATGCAATTAAAACCTTTCTTTA
Source organism: Trialeurodes vaporariorum (assembly GCA_011764245.1). Taxonomy (NCBI): domain Eukaryota; kingdom Metazoa; phylum Arthropoda; class Insecta; order Hemiptera; family Aleyrodidae; genus Trialeurodes; species Trialeurodes vaporariorum. Next base: position 35,029,864 of record VMOF01000369.1, on the reverse strand, counting down.
ACTCATAAGAATGATATGATAGTATTCCAACTGATAAAAAAAAGCTCAATTAATTCAGGACAAACTTGAATTTCTAGCTTTTATTTCCTTCGGTCATCTACTAGCACAGAATAATACAATCAGAACGGAAACTCCCATAAGAGCGAATGGAAGCAAGTTTGGAATTTAACGGCACCAATAATAGGCAACGCTGTGGTCCTATATCCCAACATGGCGGACGTGTGTGATTTGTGTTGAAACTCATTTATTTCTGTAAATTCTGGAAAGAAATCTTAAGTTTCCAGCCTTACTTTTATTCTATTTGCATTTCAGAATGAAAATTTCGCGGATCATGTCCTATATTTTGTTTTCGTGCGCGAATCCAGATGTAAACATCCTATATCCCAACATGGCGGAAGCGAAATGAATTTGCTTCAAAATCCGACAGAGTTTCCGTTCTGATTGTATATTATTCTGTGCTACTAGCATCAACAAAGGAACAGGAGATTAAAAACTTAAATGTGAAAGATTTTTGCCATTTTCTGACGTTTCTTTCTCCGAGTTTGGAAAGATGGAGAAAACTATTTTTTTGTTTTTTGTTTTTGATTTTTTTGCATAACACTCTCTTGTTGCTTTTGCTCAATCTCACAGTCAGCGTATTATTGGAAACCAAAAATGTGCGAAAAAAAACTCTAAGCAATCCGTGTTCATAATTATTTAATTAATTAAATAATTAAGTGTTTATAGTAAAATAAAAAAAAAAAATCGTCAGTAAAAACTTTTATGACCAAATAAAAACTGTAATACCTTCTTCTCGAGTTCCTTCATTCCAACACTAATATTAAAATGTATTTAAATCTTAATTGTCTTTTTTTCTATTTTTCCTCTTGTAGAATCATCTCAAGAGAGCGAGGAGAGAGGCGGGGAAAGCCCCCTGGCATCTTCGCACTGATTTGTTTCTACATTCTGCAATCGAGGCTTCCACAGACCCATCGTATGGAGCAACAACTTGAATGGCATCTTGAAAAAAATACTTTCAAGACGGTGGTTCAGTCATCTCTTGCTTCTTATTGCAATTTTAAAAGAGGCAAAAAAGATCCATGAAAAAATTCAAAGGGCGAATTCGATGTTGGACAGGCGGACTCGTTGTTCCATTCAATTCCTCTTAATTCAACAAAAATTCTGGTTAATTATTAGGAATTTTGGTTGAAATAACAGGAATTCCTGTTGAAATAACATTAAATCCTGTTAAAATGACAGGAATTCCGGTTAAGTAAATATTAAACAGACGTCCGGTTGAATTAACAAGCAAATTTTTCTCAGTGTCGTTTCCACAATTCCTCTGGATACTCCCACTATCCCTTCGCCGCCACATTGCCTCCTTTTACGAGCCTTCAATTCAGTGGCGTCGCGTGCAATTTGGCAACAATGTATTCTATTCATTTAAACTCATGTAAAATATCTAATTCAGGGGGCGCACAGTGCACAAGGAAAATTCGATATATTTAATGAGTTTAAATGGAGCAGTTGCATTGTTGCCAGATGGCACGAGACGCCACTGCTTCAATTGATGCTCTCACACGTTATTTTTAAGTGATTTTACACTGGAGTCTACCCTTTATCACGCGGTGGCAGAATTTTACAACAGATCCGTTCCAGTGCATTTTATAGGGAGCCAAGCCTTCGTAATATGAGAGTCCAACACAGACACAATTTCCAGCTATCGCAACGGTAATTATGTTAGATACTTTCCTTCAGCCGAAATCACAGTTCTCCAATCCCCTGTAGCAAAAATTTGATAGAGCCCCATATTCCGGTTATACAGTTACATTTACTTAACCTACAGGAATTCTGGTTAAGAAAATTAATAACAGGATTCCTGTCACGGTAACTAGGAATTTTTTACAATGGAAGAAGTCGTGAAGAATTAGCAGTGGATACGATCCTACAATCCTTCATATTTTAACGTAATCTACTCTACACCCAACAAAATTCAGCGCGATATTCAGCCAACAAGGAAGTATTTAGTATTTTTGCAACTATCGCACGGGCATTAGATTTAAATCAGATTTAATGACCAGATAGTATGATCAGGGCAAGGAAATTATATGGATCGAAGGTGATGCGCACAGGTAAGAGTGCATAAAGTTGTAGATTATACGTGTGTTATTCGTGTGTGCCTTTACTCCCGCTTTGCGAAGCGGCGGCCAAGCCAGGACAACCCGCGCGGCCAGGCGCTCGCTCGCGCTGCCTGAGTCGAGCCGTGTCCTGGCAAGGTCGTTGACTCTGTAAGTTCCTTAGGAATGCTTCTTCGCTTCTCTTCTCAGCTGCTTTGATGCTTAGTTTTGCTTGCTGTTCGTCTCTGATCCCAGCTTGGCCGGCCGGCGAGCGAAGCGGCCCAACTCGCGAGTTGCTGAATAGGCCGTGGCCGGCGTGAAGTCCTCCGTTTTCACATTAAAATCGTTTCGATACATCGAAAACTGAGAATATCGACACATAGTGGGGCTCTTAAAAACTTTATAGGAAATTGAAGAGTTGCGTGCAAAAAAAAAAGAAAAAAACTGTAAAAATGACGATGAGTACACTAAAAAATTACGAAATTCACTCACAGAATCGGGCTTAATGGCGGAGAGACGCATGTATCATGGGATATTCCTATCTAAATTGAGACTTATCTAACTCGGTGTTTCCGTAGAGAAAGTGACATAATAGACAGGAATCTCCCATTGAACATCCGTCCGGTTGAAATAACAGGAAAATTTTTCTCACAATCAGTGATCCTTATCTCATATTGAAACAATTTTAAAGAATGATTTCGACCAGTAGGTAGCATACATTCTAATCTATACGCACTTATGCCAAAGGACTCTTCAACCACTGACTTATGAATGAAATGTTTATGTGTTTGTTTTGATAAAGCCATCGATGCTTCCTCCTTTCGATGATACGTAACTTTTTCGCCCGGTGCGGAGCAAACCAGGAGGCTCAGCGAACCATCGTCTTATACAGGGTGGCGCAAAAGTCTGCGGATACCAGGTACCAGTCTGGATAACGGTTGCAGATAAAAGAACAAAATTTGGGGGATTCTTATAAATTAATAAGTTAATACTAAATAAAGTACTAAAGTAGTTTTCATTAAGTTCAAAAGATCCCCGAGTTTCATTCTTTTGTCTGTATCCGTTCAAAAGTTATTCAGCGGATTCTAGACTTTGTCTTTTGCGCCACCCTGTAGTTAACAGCGAATGGGTCTGTTGCAAACTGTTGCTACGGCGCTATAGAGTAATCAATTTCATGTAAAATCGCGTGAAAAGTCCATTGGTGGCAGCAGAAAGTCATAAAATGCAATACTAAACTTACAAGAGGCATTTAACTGAAATCCAAGATGGCGGTAAAATATCGAGCAACCTGTATGCAAGCACCATGAACGTCCAAGATGGCCAACCTCACAACATCGATCACAACCAATCACAACGCAAACAAACTCATAACCTCCGATGCTGTAAGGTTGGTAACGTTGCGGCCATCATGGATGTTCACGGTGCGTGCACACAGGTTGCTCGATATTTTACCGCCATCTTGGGTTTCAGTTAAACGCCTCTTATGTGAGTTTAATACTGCATTTTATGGCTTTCTGATACCACCTATGGACTTTTCACGTGATTTTACTTAAGATTTAACACTCTATATCGCTATAGCAAAAGTTTGCAACAGACCCATTGGAATCGGGCGAGAATCGCGGTGCTCAACTGCGGTCCACTTTCTAAACTTCCCTGCATACACGATGACATAATGGCTAATACTCGAGGGGTATATGGGGTGTGGGCGGAAGGGGGAATATGCTCAGGAAGTGGGATTAAAGCAAACTCATGCGAACTCGGCGCTTGAAATAAAATATGCAGTTAAGAAGTGGTTTTGGCTTTGCATTTGACTGTATACGGCACAGTTACAGCATGAGTTGAAAAAAAATAGAATCGATCGATTTAACAGACCGTTTCCGAGTTTGGTCACGGTAGGGTGGATCGGGAAGACGAGAAGGCCGTAAGGCGTAAAGGCTTGTCCGATTTTTGAAACATCGGATGATAGTTCGATATACATCGAATATACACTGGCATTCAATAACCGTGGATAGCGATTGATATTGTTCGATGAATCTAACCATGCATGGTCAGATGCATGTTTTATTGCTCTCGGATTAGCTTTAAGAATGTACCTTCTATATCAAAGGGTAAAACCTTCAGTCCTCCAAGCTCTCCCTATACTCACACTGGAAAAAAAAAATTCCTAAATTCGAGCAATATTACCAGAAGCACAACAAAATGTGAACCACAGAAAGTCTAGTACTTTGACTAGACAAATTCTGGTGTTATAATACCAGAATATGGTCAAAGAACTAGAATTTCCTCAAAATTTGTAAGAACTGTGGTACAAACACCAGAATTCCGGTAATTGTAGGATCTCTTACATCGGTTCACACATCGTTATGCTTCTGGTAATCTTTTTTTTTCTGTGCATCCTTGGCGACATGGTGCCTGTAAACATGTTAAACTACAGTTCAGTATGAATTCCAAATATCACTCTTTTTTTTTAGGTGAGGAGGGGGTTATTAAATGCACTTCCTCACCTTCATACACAAACTATCATGAAAAAAACAAACCCTCACAGTGAATCTTCAAGTTGTGTCTGATCTTATGATGGTGCAAAACATAAACAATTTTTTTAATGATACTTAAAATTGAATTGATATCTCTGATTGAACCTTTATAGTCTATACAATAATTTGAGTTTTAAAAACAAAAGACTTATACTAAACTATACTGTATTAATACATGAATCATGTATTAATGACCATTGTATTTTCAGAATAAATCAGATTTTGTTGAGTCTTTGTTTCACTGGAGAAAAAGGAGGGGGCGGAAAAATAATAAAAGAGTCGTTTGTGCGGATTTCAATTCATTTTGATTTCTGATTTATTTAGAAAACCCCAGAGGCGTCACCACTCCCCAAAGCCACTCCGCTCTCACCAGTCACCACCCGCCGAAATTATTAGGGTCATAATGGGCGTTAGCAACAAAATTTTTCCCCACCTCAGTCCATTTTTCTAGGAGATCTCATTTCTCGGCCTCTCCTCAATCAGACCTGCCCCCCCCTCTCTCTCTCTCTCTCTCTCTCTCTCTCTCTCTCTCTCTCTCTCTCTCTCTCTCTCTCTCTCTCTCTCTCTCTCTCTCTTTCACTCTGGCCGAAGAGGCCAGGGCCGGGCGGAGCCTCAGTTCTGAGTTGACATTAAGCTACACAAAGAGACATCTGTTCCGCGCTCATTCTATTCTAATTTCTGAAGTGTGCGACTGTTATAAACGTGTGAGCAATGAGCGCGAAAAAAAAAGTGGACGAATTCGGAAAGATGCAGCGCTAGAGCTCTAGAGTGATTATACGTATACGCGCTGGCCATTGTGAAACGGGACTGACTTTCGTGTAGGCGATACAGGGTGAGGCACGGGCACGCGCGCGCATATGGCAGAGATCTAGTGTGAGATTTATGACGCAATTAACTCGACTAATGGATGCAAAAGTTGCCACATTGAGTCATTTTGAATCGAGTTCAATTGGCGCTCAACACTAACCATGAAAGTGCGTTATAGTGCGAAAAGAAATTCTAAAACAACCCATACGAACACTTAGGGTGCAATTGGGCAGTTGTAAGGGTCTGAAATGTTGTGTTTTTTATCAACAAAATGATAGTACTTGAATAGCTGAGAACAATGGTGCCTTAGGTTTTTTCCCAAGTGCCCTGGTTTCGGAGATAAACATGTGTAAAGTGATAAAAAAGCGTGTGCGTGGTGACGTCACTGTATACACGGAATTTCCATTTAAAACGATATGCATTAAGGGCCAAACTCTCATCTCCGGAACACAGTATGGGACTTAATTAGAAACAAAAAACATCTTTGTTCTCAGTTCATCAAGTACCTACTTCCATTTTCTTTATGAAAAACACAACGTTTCAGACCCTTGCTATTGCACCATTCAGAAACTGTCCTTGGGATCTCTTGGCTTGGCTTGGATTTGCACCGTCCTCCAGATTTAATATGGAATTCAAAAACACATATCGAGCTAAAACGCCTTGTGATTTCTCTTCTCGAGGAATTTTCAAGTGAGATTGAGACACGAATTTGCAATTCAAAGACGCTCCAGAAACGCACAGTAGCGTACCTACTCAAGAGAAATATCGAGGTGGCTCGATATTCAATGTTTACGATGTTTACATCATCCAATCTTATTGTTAGATGACAAAACCGTCGACGAAGTTTGATTGGCAAAATTACCGGTGTTGGGTATATAAATTTTAAAATTCCGTAGGAGTCAACGGAACCCTATAAACGAGTAATCAGAAAAAATTGGCGCGATGTTTTCTCACGTCTGTCATCGTGTATGCTGCCAGAATTCTCAGAACCCACTAGAGTGAATTGCAATGTTGCAATATTGCAATACTGCAAGTGTATTCTATGAGCGTGTCGGAAGGTTAAAGCTAAGTATATGAGAAAAAAAAAAAACAAAAACTGATAGTTATTCGATTCATGTATCACGCAGCGCAGTCGGTGCAGGAATACGAAGAGGGATAGACAGAGAGGAATGACGGAGAGGGGACAAAATCCCTCCATGGATTGTACTATTACTTTCAAAAGAAAGTACACTGGTCGAAATTCTTACTGTCCTTTATTTTCAATGAAGATTTCAATTTTTCATGACGTACTTTAAAAGAGGCGTTTTGGTTAGTCCTTAAACTTTTGAAAGCCGAAAAATTGTTTAAAGATTGCAAAGATTTAAAAGAATAAAAATTTCGACCAGGGTACTTCCTTTTGAAGATCATAGTACTTCGTTTTTTGCATACTTCATTCATAAAAAGGAAGGAGAAGAAGGAGAAGAAGAAGAAGGATAAAGATAAGGAGACGGAGGAGGAGAAGGAGAAGGAGAAGAAGAAATTACACGCATAATCTACGAGATTAAGTTCCATAAAGCAGCAAAATACCGTACACGCAATCAGCTCAGAAACAATGCTCAGAATTTGAAAGTTTACAGAACCCAAATACTTCAAAGTGTTTGCATCTCAGTTCTCACTCACGAGTCTGTGCGACAAACCATGGAAGCAAATTCGAGAGAATTCGGGATATAATTACAGAGCTTAATTTGCAAAACTTTCTTCCTTCTCAATTTCAATTTTTTCAATTTCTCTTTTGTAGAATGGTTAATTCACAGGTCATTATATTGAAACCATTAGGTATAGTTACCAATACCCTAGCTGACTTAGCTGTGTAGACAAAATATGCGTAGAAATTAGTACGGGTGTATCGACCAAAAATGATGATTTGTGTTATCTTTTTCACACGCAATAAGATCTTGAAGGAATGGAAAATAGAACAAAACTAGTGGAACTTTTTTCTCGAGCATTGTATTCTGATAATCTAATACAGCTAGATTGTAGGTAATACTACTATTGTCTGTCTATTACAGAGTAACCACGATGGACCCGTTTAGTTATATTCCATCATTTTTTACAAATAAATAAATTATATAGCATTTTGTATTCATACGAAGAATATGCTCTGTACGTCCGGTGTTTCAGATAAATAAGAAATACCAACTTTACTATAATCATAGTTTCACACAATAATGCTTTTTAAATCAGGATGTTTAATTGCTTAAGGACCAATGAAGTCAAATTTGGCAAAATTATACACACTCTTTATTTAATTATAAGCAAACTCTGTAACTTTTAGGCTAAAGTTGGCACCACTGTTGAGAACGAGAATAACCTATGCTTTGTTCACTGTTTCTGCAAAGAAAGGCTCAATTGAGACGATGCACAATGGGAAAAATTATCGATTTTACGGTCAATAATCAGCAAGTTGAAATTGCGTAAATTTGTCATTTAAAAGCTTTCAGGACTAAATTTTACTAACTTGAAACACTCCTACCTGATGATTCCAGCTGGAAACTGTATACACAGCGTGCCGAAAATCAGTGCAGCTTAATTTATTTCGGGTGATTGTAACTTTCTGATTTTTAGCCGCAAAAAAGCATTTTTTCACCCACTGTTCGGTGTCCAGAAGAAGGGCCAGAGAAACATCAGGTGTCCTCTTACTTGAAAACCAGTATTACGATTAAGGCTAGAATCTCTACTAAAGATCACACCTCATGTTTTGACCCTCCTTCCTGATACAGCTTTAATTTTTAATCTGATACATTCATTTGAGGCAATTTTCGGAAAAAGGGCCCATCAAACAGCGGGTGTGCTATTTCTAAAAATCAACATTATGTTTGAATGGATACTTATGACCGTAGAGCACACCTGTTGTTTTAAAGGCGCTTTTTGCGGAAATAGCTTATAATAGCTTCATTTCTATTTTGCGCGCGCTCGCACTGTTAAAAAATTCAGCCCACGCATTGCTATGCCGTTCTATGAAGGAGCATGATGAACGGAATTCCTTCTAATTACCAACACCTTATTGCGTTCCCATGTCCTTCTTGCCCTCTCTGTTCCGACCAATTTGGTTCCGATGACGTTGAAAACGGTTCCTCCGGAACAATGGGCAAGGAGCTGCGCGGATTCTTGAACCAGTTCCGTGCCGTCATAATTATGACCCGAGGCAGAGCTCGCGAGAGACCAGACATTAAGAAGAGAATTTGTCTTTGCTTTTTTTTTCCGGGGCTAGGAGCGGTATTTTGCTGCTCGTGAAAGATTTACGACACTCATCAGAAGATGCGTGTTGCCAGGACGGTTAGGAAATTGTTAGTTTTGCTAAGTTCTTACTTCTCGAGCCACAATCGGAAAAAATGACGTGTAGATACCCGCAGTTAAAATAATTTAGATGTCCTCGAATTGAAATTATGTTATTTTTTACCGAAAATTCTGTTTGTTAAATAAAGGCAAATACCGTTACAAGTTCCGATTATAGAAGTTTCATGCTTATGAACTCACAATAATTGCTTTTGCACTTTACAAGAAATTCTGGTCATTTGAATTACTACGGATGTTCATTTGCCAAGCCAATTCCTTACATTAAAAAAAAAAAAAAAAAAAAAAAAAAAAAAAAAAAAAAAAAAAAAAAAAAATCAAGTGATTTCAAACATAATTTCTGGCATTGAAAAACGCTTGCCACAACCTGATGTTACGTCCAGAGATACCTCTATTCAAGGACTGAGTGTTTGATCATTCACTGCCTTTTTTGCCAGAAATTTGACCATAGAGCAGAGTCTTATCGTTATCCGAAAAACCGATATTTTCAGGCGATTTAGAAAAACTTTTTCTAAAAATGGACAGTTCAAATGTTCCAGACTTTATGTGAAATTGAAAGTAAAAAATTATTCGTACAAAACTCTGAGGATTTAAAAGAAATTAAAGGAAGAAGAAGAAAAACAACATTAAATACGAAAGTTCAGGATTATGTCTGTCGATCTGACAACAATGTCACAGTCCTGCTTTCGCGCAGTATTTTATTAACCTTAAAATAAACTTCTGAGCACTGAGATAAAGTCCAGAATATATTTCGACTCGCAAAAGTAATAAAGTTCAATGATATCGCGCGACCAATCAGACAGCAGTATTTCATAAATCCAGTTACAAATGCAGCAGATATAAACTTTGGAGGATAAAGAGCCTAAGGATCAAATAAAGTCTCTCTTTCTTATGTTGGTGGTACCTATTGATTAATTTCGCGCTTTTTCAAGTGCCGGAAAGATCTTTTGAAGTCGGAACGGGAGATAATGCAATTGAGACCGAGCAAAAATACGGCTTTTTGGTTCACGATTCAGACGGTCCGATAGTTTCTCTTAAAGCAATGATTTAACTCTACTGATTGTTAGTTCAATTTCGTAAAAATAAAGGCAACAAAAGTTAATAAGGGCGTGACTCTATGGATCTTGACACATCTCGTTTGCATCTTTTGTGAAATTTTGCCAGATATCGATACAAAAACCGAAACTCTGTTTTGCTTGGCAGCGGAGATTTTTTGAACTCTATAAGGGTGTTCCGGAATGTGGTCATAATTTCAAAACGGGCCAAATGGTGTCCCAACCAGATTCCATTTTTAAAAAAGATCAACTAAATTCGATGTTTCGATTTTTAAGTCAAAGGAACTTAGTTTTATGAGGAGCAACAGTAATAATTGCTTTTAAAGTTGTATAACACTTCTTTTGATTGTTTTATGGTTCAAAAAGTCCATCGGTCACAAGATCCCCAGACGTGTTTTTGGTATTTAACCTAAGTTTCTGACCATACTTTGAAGCTGAGCTGAAATGAATTTTAAAGATCATGGAAATGCTCAAAAAACTCCGTAGAACACAAGTAAACCATTTTTTTTACGATATTATTTCTCTTCGTGCCATAAATCGTGAAAAATGAATGTCCCCCCAGTTCCAAAGTGTTCGTCAGTTACACACGGATTTTACTGTTTTACAACATCTAAAAATTTTATTTAAAAAAGAAATCGGTTATCTTACAATTTTTTCAACCACGCTCCAACGCTCCAGGATTTATCAAAATCTATGCAAATGGATTTTATTTGGAAACGTTTTTCATCAACAAATCCGATCTCGTGATTTGCCTATGGTCTCAGTCAACGGCACTTAAATAGACGAAAAAAGTAGGTGATACTGCAGTAAATAAAGTTCCGCCTTATAATTTTTAATTCAATTCAACTACCGTACTTCGCTTTTAAAACCAACATCGGAGATTATTGTAACAAGTAATCTTTTTTTTTATTAAGTTGTTTTGAAATAATCGCTCACGTAACCGACAGCGCACCGACAATCGACATTAAAGTTTTCCATTTGCTCATCATGCGTTTCCAGCTGTTTCCGCGGTTCACATGAGAAATGTCGAAAATTCAGCGAAACCCTTCGGTAAAAAGTCTTTCCTAGTAGTACTGAAGGTAAATAATTACTCGTTGAGTTTAAATTTTGACTTGAAATTTTCACGGAGCATGCATGCTCAATTGGCCCGATTTGAAATTATGACCCTGTTCATTGTTCAAGATGTGGAGTATGAAATGAGAAGATATAAAAAAACGATATTTATGGCCTTGACATTACTTTCTCCTCCAAATTCAGACTCGTGCAATACGCATTGTTTTCAGATCCAGTCATTTTGGCTCTTTTTCATTTGACGGTTACACTTGAACTGGAATTTTTTCACTCCATTTCAGTAACTGCTACATCTTTTTTCCGAGTATGCTGCTTAGTAAACTATAAATATACCTGTTTTTTAACCTAACTTTACGAAAAACAACTTCTAAATGCATTTAAAAATTAATGAAATTTCTATGTGATTCGCACTGAAAAAAAAAAGATTGCCAGAAGCATGACAATGTGTGAAGGATAATGTAAAGGATGGTAAAATTACCAAAATTATTCTAGTGTTTGTTCCATAGTTCTTGAAAATGTTGAGGAAATTCTAGTTCTTTAACCATATTCTGGTATTAACACCAGAGTTTTCTTGTTAAAGTACTAGACTTTCTGTGGTTCACATACCGTTTGTGCTTCTGGTAATATTACTAGAATTCAGGAATTATTATTTCAGTGCGCTAACAATTTAAATTCAAGCCCTTATATAGATACCATAATTTCACAAAAAATATTTATTTTAACGAAAATAGTACAGCGACTGAGGTAAGAGGGAGGCAATCTTGGTTAAACACGGCATGCAACTGTAGTGCAATGCTGACCAAAGGTTCCGAATGATTGCGAAGGGGCCAATGGGAAACCGCAAATTACCAGTAATCACAGTCGGCCTGGCTTCTGGCTTGACATTTTAATTGAATCTCAGAGAGACGCCGCCGCGTCAGCCCCCCCCCTCTCCTCCTCCCTTTCCTACTCCCTATCATCCCCCCTCCACCCTAGTTTCAGCGCCAAACTTTGTCTTGGATCAAGTGAAGTCCAGTCACCGAAGGAACATAGTAGCGCCTGACTCCTGACTACCGAACTACCGGAGACTTGAACGCTGGGATAGAAAACATAGCCAAATTTCAATTCTGCGTCCTCGCGTGGCTGATGAGCTCCATAATTTTACTGATCAAACTTCAATCAAAGTGATCAAACCAGCGGTCTCTTATACATTCTTACTAACCTAGAATCAAATCTTCTTTGATACAAAATAATGTTAAAAATTGGAGCATATTTATACAGTCGAATCTTCTGTTGAGAGGGTTTGTTAATTCTTGTCAAGTCATGACGCGAAGAAACCCCGTCGATTTATCAACCATAAAAAATGTATGATGTATTGGGCTTGGAGATTCGAGGAAAATGTCAAAGGCCCATTTAAATGGGAACTTTTTCTGTGCTTTTTTATTTTTTGTTTTCATTCCCTCGTTTTTCTTTCTAATGCAACTCAAGCTTTATGACTTTTATAATTCATACACAAGTATGAATAAATATGCACATCAAAAAATTATGTGATACCAATAAAGGTATGATATTGACGGAAATGAATAATGAAACAAAAATAAACAAAAAAGATGAATGTAGAGCTACTCAGAAAGAGGCAGTTGCCCCTAATCCACAACTTCGAGGAACGCAATCGTCCACTCGAGCATTGCAATTTTTCAGATCTTTAAAGGCATTTTACAATCCATCCGCGATTCACCAGTTTGAAGGAAAGATTATATTTGTCAATCGAGAAATATAATAATGGAGTAAAGAAATACTCAAATTAGTAATCTTCGCTTCAACCGCGATTAAATCACCGATAGATCGTAGAATTATTATGCTATTAAAAATGAACAGTAAAACGGCAACCCTCTAGAGGTCGATCCTGGAAAGAGCCTCGCCAAAAATGAGTCCACATTTGGCGAGGCTCTTTTCTTCTTTGCGAAATACACTGGGTTGTATTAGAAAACAGTGATTGGTGGAGACGAGTCACGTAGTTGTCAAGTCTAATTATTATATGGAATTTATCCAATTTGTTACTAAGACTGTCCAAAAACCAATTGAGGCCGTTTCCGGAAAGAGGGCCCATAAAGCGGGTGTGCTCTTTCTGAGAAATTAGCCTTGTAATAAAAAAGAGACTTTTGTCTAAAGAGCACACCTATTGTTTTATATGGCTCGTCTCCACCAATCACCGTTTTTAATTCTAATCCAGCCGATTCAAAAACTCTCGATATCAAGGATCGGTCATCTATGCTGCGTTCCACTCGTCAAAAGGGTCGTTGGCTTCCGAGCGGTCGGTCGGCCAAACAAATTACATCACAATTTGATGTCACATGAACATACATCATAGATCAATGGTCTTGATCTTGACATTGGACGTGCCAAAATTTTTTTCAAACACATATTCTTGTGAGTGTCTTCTGACATTTGCTTAACGTCACGTCATAAAACATAAACATGCTCAGCCAGAAGACGTTCCTTGGTTGGTTCGGCGGCGCAGGCAGCGCACAGTGGATCCAGCGAGCTGTACATTTACTTATAGAGTGGCAGTCTAACGGGTATAACCTGCGTATCACCACGGAGGATTTTTAGGTTAGGTTTAAGGTGCCATTTTTTCCCATTTATTCCTATATTTTGATGCGGCGCACAGTGGATCAGAATCAAGGTTATAGATTAAAGAGGTATATGCTCATCTGACTTCGCACCACACATTCAGTGGCGCGCAGTTCAAAATCACAGCAGGCAAGATGGCCGACAAAAGCAGAAAACTTATACTCTTTGCAGAAAACATTGGGCTAAAGCAGAAAACAACCCAATGTTTTCTGTAAAGAGTATAAGTTTTCCGCTTTTGTCGGCCATTTTGCCTGCAGTGATTTTGAACTGCGCGCCACTGAATTTGTGGCGCGAAGTCAGATGAGCATTCCTCTTTAATCTATAACCTTGTGGTTCCACTCCCTGATACTTACAAAATGAGTCAGATCACAAGGGTTTTCCAAGAAAATGTTAACACAAACATGTTTTTTAAGCACGAATACAACTTTTCATTACCGGAAAAATCCATGTTTCGATCTAATGTGCGGAGAGATCACCTCGCACGACCTAGACCTTGAGCAGTGGGCACCTCGGCTTTTGTGCTACGCACCGTCACCTGATCGAGAGAAACGACCTCAAAACGAATGTATAACGCAGCGTTTGAAAGCGAACTTTCCTGGAGAGAATCAGGAATTGTCAAGAATTTTTGGGGAACAATAATACTTAAGTGGAAGTTTTGGAAATTCCTAGATATTTTTTTTTTTTTTAACTTTCTTCGACAGTTTTGAATTTTTTTCAGTCTCTCTCGGGATCGCTGGCTTCTGGATTAACACAAAACTCACGTCAACGTTCTCAAGTGTGCTGCTGCATTCGAAGTTCATCTTTTGAATCGACACACAGTGGTACTATGGTTGCAATTAGTTGGACGCAAAATTTTTGTCTTTCTTCAGTTTTGTAAAGAATTTTCATCAGATACGTAATCATGATAAGATCAAGACAAAAAAAAAAAAAAACCCAACAAATTGAATTACCACAGTCATGAAATTTAATCCACCAGTTATTGTTACACGGATAAAAACGTTCTACTAAAAATGGTTAAAGTCGAAAAAAATTTCCCGGTAAGAAATTCTGCCAGATTATTACACTGATAGAATTCTTTTTTTAATCCAAGGTGTATTTCGTTTGTGTTAAAAAAACTGCACAGTGAAATATTGACTAACAAATTCCTTTAACCTTAGGAAAATGTCTGTTGCTACGGGTAAAAGATTCCTTGTTGTGACATTGATTCTCCTTCATGCAGCAGAACTTTACTTCGCGTAAGGAAAACTGTCAAAAGTAAACGTGTTTCCTTGTTTTTAAAGAAGTGATTTCTCATAGTGTACAGGAGAATTCTGGCCATTTTTACCGTCATTTTTCACCAGATTTTTAGGAAAAAATTCCAGAATATCTAGCCAAAGTGGCCAGAATTCTGATCAAAAGACCAGAATCTTCCTGAAAACTGCCAAAATTTCTTTTCGGGAACTTTTAATTAGAGTTTTGGCCATTATAAGTAGAACATTTCGCTCCGTGTAGATTGGCTATTCTCATGCCTAAAACGTTCAAGTTTCGCCCCACTGGACGCGGTCACGGGGCTCATTTACATTCGTATGTTCGTAACGCTGGGTATGCGAACCGTTTGTTAATCACAGGAATTTTGGAGCTGACTCAGCTGACACACTGAACTTATTTCGGCGTGTCTCGGGGCTCTCCCCTCTCCCCGCTCCACGGTGGGCCAGATGCATTTCGTAGCGTGCCAAAAGTCCGAAAAACGAGGTGCTTTGTTTTGACCGATAATGACCTTAATGTACTCCATATGACCCATGGGTAAGGTCATTGTAAGGATTTGTCTCCAAATTAACTGATAACTGAGATACGGGGGTCGAAAGATGCATCTATCCGCACGGATCACCCGAGTTGAAAAACAGGTTCTCGGTCATGTGCTTCATGTCTGTTTACTTTATGAGTTTCAATGCAAAGCTATGGCAAATCTGGCTAAATAAATGGCTTTTATAGAACCTGATGAGTATTTTTTACTCCTAACTTTTGATTTTTGAGCAATTATTTTACATTTTATGGCAAATTTCATATTGATGCCAAAAAACCTCGAAAAACGTAAAAAGTGACAACTTTGTTAGACCCGGAAACAAAAATGTCAAAATATGTCAACCCGGTCTCTTCATTTTCCAATTGCACATATGCTGAAAAACGTGGAAAAAAATTCCCAATAGGGACTTGTAGGGACAAACCTTTTTTCTTTAGTTTTAAGATCACTGTTTTTACCGAAATATTGAAATTTTGATGAATCCTGTGCTTAAATTGAATTGGCTTTCAAACCAGAAATTGAATAATGATAATGACGATCAATAATGATTAGCCTCAATAAGAGTGAGTGTTATTGAGATCCAGTACGAATATGATGACAGTTTGAGTTCTAGGTGAAGGGGGGGGGGCTCGTATCCATTCCAGTGTTGCCAAGTAGAAAGAAAAAAGTTGTTCTGGAACTCACGCCTTTCCTATTCCTATCTGAATTACTCATGCATCAGCACAACGACACATAGTCAGCCAGTATTGTTACTTTTAAAAGGAGATCAACGCGATTGATTATGAGATAGCTGGTTTTGATAATAGTGAGTTTCGGCGCTGGTGGCGAACTCGCGAATACCTCGGCTTTCATTGACGCAGGGATTTAAATAGAAAAGTCAGTGGTTCTGATGAAAATATATGTTTGACTCGCGCATCGACCTATACAGTGACATTCTTTATACGTAGCTTAAAAAATGGAAAATGAGACAGTGTTGCCAAATTTTAGAAAAACTCATACAGCGTTGCCACATAGTGCAATGAAAAGCTAAAATTTCTGTGCCATCTGCTTAAAAAGTTGAAACATCCATTTGAGACTATTTTCCACTAATCTTCGAATGAAGCTGAAATTATTGCTGTCCTCTTAACTCACATCCATAAAACACTTCATTTAGCACGATTTTTCCTGATTAATTTTTTAACGGTTTTTTTTTTTTCTTTGAAAAATGTTTGAAAAAAAAAAATATTAGACAAATGGACAAATCGAAACAAAGCTGCTTTTTCATTTGTAAGCCTAAACTTAGTTTTACTAGCATACTACGGTCTCTATATAACTCAGGATTGTCATAAGGTAGTAGCCAAAATTTAAGCCAGAAAATATTGAAAACTTATGAAGATGAATGAAAAATTATTCAAGATTTTTCTGTCCTGTAAATAGATTAAAGTCAATTTTAATGGGTATAGAGACTTTATTCTTACTTATATGACTTACGAAAGTGACAGTTTACTTTCAGAAACAACTAAAAAACATGTGCGATGTATTTGAGAAGTTACGTATCGTTCATTTTTCTTGATTCTAATTAGCGAAAAAAAATGCGATCAATTTCTGTCAGAAAGGGGGGGGGGGGAGGCCCCGCAGGAGAAAAAGTGTCAAAAAGTTGACTGTCAACTGTAATTAGACCGAAAGAAACAAAATAAGGTCAAACAAATGACCAGAAACTCCACTATGTATTTATGGCACGCTACGAAATGCATCTGGCCCACCGTGCGCTCCTCCGGCCATACTACATCAACACTGTGAACATGTCAGTCAAATTACGGTAATCTCGCATCTCTCGAGAATCATCTTTTTCACATGGGTCTGTAATTTTAAATCAAAACAAATTGAATATCATGTTCGTGTAGCATATTACGAGAGGGCTTGCGACAAGATCACGGTTTCGTAAACTAATACTTTTCAATTCGCTACAAAAATACTCCCGAACTACAAAACAACCTCCTTTACTGTTTACCTCTTTCTGCTATAATCTCATTAATTTGATACTTCAGACTGCATGATTTCTAACTACTCAAACTTGGAAATCTTTAAATATTTCCAAATAATTAAAGCTGTCTCCAAAAGCGAGATGGAAAGGGAGGGGGGGGGGTGTAAATAATTAAGGTGTGTTTTTCTAGGGTAATCCTGATTTGTTTAATCTGCGAGTTTCTGTAAAGAGCAAACAGACTTCATATAATTAATGGGCCCTTCTTCCGGGAACTGGCTCAATTTGGCCTATGATGATTACTGTGAGTAGCAGAGCTACCGTTCTTTTAAACCAATTTTCGGTCGGTGAATAAAGTGATGGAATAAAAGAGAGAGGGGGGATGAGAAAGAAAAGGAGAAGAGAAGGAGGCTTGTTCAAATATTCGACTCATCTTAAATCTATATAATTTTGGATTAACTTAAAGTCGATGTGGCATCAAGTGTTTAGCTAGAGATATTAATATTGTATGCTTTTCGAAATGGGTCGATGAACTAATCAAAAATCAGAACAGCTAACTTTCGAGTGAAACAAAAGGGTGCGCAGTGAAATATCCCGAAAACCGCTCAGCGAAATTTTGAAAAGAAAAACAGTTGATTCGGCATTTGATTGGTACTTATAGTCGGAGACAAAACAAACGTCAGACTACTATACTTGGATCTTGTCTTACAGGTAGACCACCTGGAAGTGTCGAATTAAATACAAGATTGAGGGTGTTTATTTCATCAAAGATGGCTTGTAGGAAATGTTTACACCCCGAAGGTTATAGTACGCCCCTGCCTGACATTACAGGACGACAGTGGCGGCGCGTTTAATCTGGTAACGTTGCATTCCATAACTCATTTAAAGTCACAACAAATGTCGAAAGATTAGGAGTACATCACTTGGGAATCGATATTTTAAATTGGTTTAAATGGACGAAATGCAACGTTGCGAGATTGCACGTGCCACCACTGGAGGACGATAGTAAATTGATGAAATTTCAATCCTACACCAAGAAAATCAACAGAAATGGTTTAGATAGGAGGAAAAGCTGTGATCAGATCAGTTCTCTCTCATGCCCCCCCCCCCCCGATAATTTTGCCTATATCCTCCCAAAATATTGCGGTAACTTTTCTCGCCGAGGTTAAGACACGCCCTCATCATCTCATCAGTTCTCGCGTGCTTACTGTTCCTGCTTTTTTATTTACTCACCGATTAGACTTGCGCGCGATTGACCAGAAACAAACTCCCATCGGCCATTCCGAGTGAAACCTGCGATGAGGAGTGAAACCAAAGAAGTATAGAAAACTTGTCTAATAAATTAATTTTAGAAATTCTCGCTCTTACATTAGTCTTCGCGGTTGGATTCTGCGCCTTGTGGTATCCAGAGGCCATTATACATTATCTAGTTCCTCGTGCGAGTTCCTCAGTAATTGGGTCTCTTCATCTCCTTCAATTTCAAGCCATTCAACCGAATTTTATGCCAGCGTTTATACTCCTACTATATGGTACCGAACTGACTAATTCATATAAACCTTGATAAGTATTGGTAGAGAACCATACACGGGCATATCTCATTGTCAGGTGAGCCTGAACCCAATCTTTCTCAAGCTGTTAAAAAAAACGAGCTTGTGCGCATGCCCGCACGCACGCGAGCCATGACCGTTGATCGTGCGTAGATTTCTCAGACCCGCGCATGCGCACAGCATGTTTATAAAGTTGCTGCAAATTCAACTGAAAGTAGAAAGATTTTGTATTATACAGTAAAAACAGAAAATACGCTTTGATATAGCGCTATCAAAACATTTAGTAGAAACATGATCCAGCAAAAGACTTTAGTAGAGCTAACTAAAAAGGTTTTTTACGCCTAAATTATAAGAGATTTTGCTGGGTGAACCAAAGATTTGGTTGGCTTAGTTAATGTCTTCTGCTGGGTCATTTTTCTACCAAATCTATAGGTTTTGTTAGCGCTATCGAAGTGTGAGTATTTTTCCTATTTTTTCTGTGTATTATATATTTTAATTTTCAATTAACCCCCCCCCCCCCCACAAGTGGCGTCGAGTGCAAAGTTGCACTAGGTCCATTTAAACCCAAGTAAAAGGTCGAAATATTGGGAGTGAACTCCTACAAATCGATATTTTACACAGTTTCGAATGGACGGAATGCAGCATTGCTAGATTGCACGCGTCACCACTACAACACACAAACCCACTTCACTCACACACACACCTTGCAGAATGAAATTAGCAAGTCATATAAGACATTGGGGTCAATTTGTTTGCCATCTAGAATGGTCTTACACAATATCGAGTGCCGCCAGAATTCACCACGCCTATTCGATCTGTGTTCAAGTCAGTTCAACTTGACAGACTCGCCGAGAACAATGCCCTTTGAGGGAGAGGGGGGAGCCGTCCACTTCAGGTTACACAATTTTTTGGGGTGACACCCAACTCCCACCCGCTTTTGCAAGAAGGTCGTGGTATGTATACCAAAGAGGCGAAAATTAGCACACACAAAAAATCCCCGTTATTAGATTTGGGGGTGACTTTTCTAAACAAGTGGTGTAAATATAGCATTGTATATCATTTGTCACAATTGTGTATTTTCGTAGCGCCCTATGACATTGGCGGATTCAGCCCCCCCCCCCGTTAGGCCAAAAAATGCGAAAAGAGGGGGGTTGACGAGGGAAATCAAGAGAGCAAGAAGAAAAAAAAGGGTCGCTAAGGGGCAAAAATCCCAAGTTCGCCCCCCGTTTATCCAAAAAAGTATGCGAAAAGAGGGGGGTTGACTGGGGAAAGCAAGAGTGAATGAAGAAAAAGGGGGTCACTGAGGGTCAAAGTCCCCCCCCCCCCAATTGTCCAAAAAAAAGTGCGAAAAGAGGGGGGAGGAAGGGGGAAAGCATCAACATTCAACAGTGAAAAAAGAAAAAGGGGGGTCACTGAGGGGCAAAATCCCATGTTCGCCCCCTCCGTTCGTGAGAGCTGGATCCGCCACTGCCTTATGATTTACGCATCGTTTAAAAAAATGAAATGTTATTCGGTGTATCGAACTCCTCAACTTCTTCGGTTGGTATACTCTACAACAGAGTTGGGCAAATGGGAATCGTAATCGTTCACACGATTACCGAGTAATCGTAATCGTGAAATCTTTGGATGGTAATTAAATCCTTTTTTAACAGATAAATAGTAAAATCAAGGGTATTTTTGATTAGATCTAATACTTCTGCAACTAATATGATGGGTGGCTTGTAAAAAATCAGCATTGATTACCATAGAATCATCCTCCGAAAAAACGACGATTACGATTACTTGGTAATCGTGTAATCGATTACCACCCTCATTTGCCCAACTCTGCTCTAGAATGGTGGTCCTTTCAAAACTTTTCATTTTCATCCGTCCCGTACTTTATTAACACCCTGTATCAAATGGTGTAAAATTCGTGCGAGACGGTATAGGTGTACCTGGCGAAGGTTTTTTTCTGTGGGAAACAATCTCGGCGCATTCTTTTTTTCCCATACCTAACGCTCTATACGACTGTAAGTATAATGTAAGTATGTGTATATGACCACACTCTGCACATCACTCAACCAACGTGAAGCACGCGATTTAATTGATATCGCATTTCCTAGCTCAGCTATCGAGCGCAATGTCTGTTCAGTGTTCATGACTCTCAATCTCGGTATTTTTACTTTTTTTTTTGTCTTCTTTTATTTTATTTTATTTATTTATTTTCGTTCAATTTCTTTTGATTCTTGCCGAACTTTCCACTGAGTAATGCGATGAAACGTCGAAGAAAGGAATACGTGAAAATGAGTCGAATGTCGCACGGACGAGTGCCGTCGAGGTATTCCTTTCTCTCTCGAAACCGGTCGGTCTTTTTAGTTTTTGAACGTGACCTCTCTCTCTCCTTCTTTCTTTACCCACTGTTATGTTTACAGTTGACCAAACGAAACAACACGTCGCTAATTTGTGACGTGTCTTATGGATCTATTTAAGTCATAATGAATTCTGGGATTCCGAGTATAAATGTAAGACAAAGTCACGTCATTGAATCACAGGATTTTAAACAAGAAAAATCTTAAATCATACTTCACTGAAAAAAAAAAAAGAAAAAAAAATTGATTGTCATAATACCAGATTCTATTCATATTACCACAGAATAATACAATCAGAACGGAAACTCTGTCGGATTTTGAAGCAAATTCATTTCGCGTCAGCCATGTTGGGATGTAGGATGTTTACATCTGGATTCGCGCTTGAAAAAACCAATATAGGACATGATTCGCGAAATTTTCATTCTGAAATGCCATTAGAATAAAAGTGAGGCCGGAAACTTAAGATTTCTTTCCAGAATTTATAGAAATAAATGAGTTTCAACACAAACCACACTCGTCCGCCATGTTGGGATATAGGACCACAGCGTTGCCTATTGGTGCTGTTAAATTCCAAACTTGCTTCCATTGGCTCTTATGGGAGTTTCCGTTCTGATTGTATTATTCTGTGATATTACCAGAAGCACAACGATATGTGAACCACATAGAGGCTAGTACTCTGACCAGAAAGTTCTGGCGTTCATACCAGAATATTGTCATAGAACTAGAATTTCATAAACACTTTCAAGAACTATGGTATAAACACTTGAATTCTGGTAATTGTACTATCCCTTACATAAGTTCACATATTGTCATGCTTCTGGTACTATTTTTTTTCAGTGTTACATGCCAATATAAAATATTGGCATCAGTATAGCTTTGTAATAAAAAAAAAAAAAAAAAAAAAAAGTCAGTAGACAAGACTCTAGTTTTGATGTGATATTGGTCAAGTCCTCTACGAATCATCACCAGAAATACATACCATCTGCGAATCTTATGCGAATCTAATGTGGTGCAGTCAACAAAAATAAAAAACGTCCATCGGCTCCTTAGATTTTGTTTCAGGTAGGTAGGCAACCTGTAATACATGTATTGGCAGTATTGCGGGTGGCCCACCCTCAGCCAACTGATAGCCTTTAAGGAGTCAACTGACATCATTTAATTAGCTAACTTACTGTGTTGGAGTCACACAGACTAAAAGACAATATCTGGAGGTAGGCTATCCGCAATACCTATCTCAATAGATTGAAACACTGTTCAGCCTCAAGTCAGTGGCCCGAAAATAACTGAGTTTTGGTGACACTCATGGCTCAATTGCGACACTGCATCTTCTCTTTTATTTCTCTATCTCTGTCCTCACACGCACGCGTAACTATTTCTAACAATTCTTATCACTCGATCTATACAAGCGGACCGCGAACGCAGATGGAGAGATCACAGCGCTGCCGGATTGCGTATGATTAACCCTTTCAGGCACGCATTTTGGATTTTTACTGTTTCTGAGATTTTTTATAGACCGTTTAAAAGAGGACAATTTTCGAAGACTTTTGATGGGTCACGCAAGTTTTTGCAAGATGTCTACTTAAATTCCATTAAAACCCATGATACATAAAATGGTACATATGTATTATGTGTACCACTTTGCTTGGAAGGGTTAATGGTATTCTACATTCCATCGGAGATTCAACCGATGTACCGATATGGTCTGAGATCGAAAAAAAGTGGCAAAAAATTAGTGAAAAAAAGACATTACAAATCATCGTTTTCAATCATTGCAGCTTAATTTAAAACATTTCAGTGGCACTCCTCGGTTAGAATAACTTGTTAAAAGTGTTCTGTGTGGTTTAAATTGGTCTAGAAAGTTTACAAATGATAAATTGATGAATTCCCCCCCCCCCCCGATTTTTTGCCACTTTTTGACCAACGGCGAGGCGTGAAATTTGGCAACAATGCACTTTCTCCCTTTAAATTCACTTCAGTCATCGGCGATGACCAGGCATTTCGACCGTTCTAATGTGTTTGAATGGGAAAAAGGAACGTTGCCAAATTGCACGCCTCGCCATTTTGACGATCTCAAACCATGGTGCGATGCGATCAAAGCAAAATTTCTTAAATTGGAAATATACCTCTCAACTGATGTGACAGGTAGAATATCATCGATTGAGTTGTAGAATGTCATTTCAGTGGCGGCTCGTGCAATTCGGCAACAATGTTTTCCATCCATTTGACTCAATTTAAAATAATCGAATGCTGGTGGAGCGCTGCTTTACTATCGAATCGATCGTTTTACATAGAATCAAATGTAGGTAAACCATAGTTTCCAAATTGCACGAGCCGCTACTGATGTCATTCAACTTAAGAAAAGCGGCCGCACTGGAAGAAGAGCAATCAGCATTCAAAAAATAACCGAAGCAGGCGTGAAAATAATTATAACAGAGCAAATCCTAGCTCCGAGCTCAAAATGACATCTCCATGGAAAAAAAAAAATAATCGTAGTTCCGGTCGAAGCCTCACTTCCAGAAGCCACTTTCGCTCGACACTCGGTCACTTGCCAAGGTCACCGATAGTAAAACGATTCAAATAATTGCACTTACTCCTCCACCTCCGACCTCCCCCTCACTCTTCCTTCTCCCACTAGCGCCTCATCTTCGTCTACAATCGTCATCATTTACATTTTTCCTCTCTACATACAGAATACAGATGTGCATTGTAAAACGCGAGCTCTCTCGCGCTCCGTGGATTCGAGGAACGCAAATACTCTCCATTGTTTTGTTTCGTGCTTTCGACTTTTCTCAAGGTGAATCGGAATCGTCATGGCTTACTTCTCTCTCTCTCTCTCTCTCTCTCTCTCTCTCTCTCTCTCTCCTCTCTCTCTCTCTCTCTCTCTCTCTCTCTCTCTCTCTCTCTCTCTCTCTCTCTCTCTCTCCCTCTCTCTTTCTCTCTCTCCCTCTTTACTAAATTCAGGTATATAGAAACTTGTTAATCGTGCAGTTTGCCGATGCTGCATGTGAGTTCGGCTCAAGGAATGCGATGTATCGATTTACTCTCCGTATAAACCTACAGGGAGTGTAATTGAAGTACCGATAAATTGATACTATATTGCATGGTTTCACAAATGGGGGATACCAATGAATTTGCCTCAAATGCCACCCATCTTTTATTCTGAACTGTAACTTGAGAAACTATAAATATTTAATTAGTTACGTGCAAATAAACTACGTTCGATTTCAAGATACATTAGTTTAAATTATGCGAAAATTGCGAGGCTTTGCGAGATTTGCACGTTAACACTGCGGAGTTCCGAACTTGGGTTGACGCGGAATCGATGTCGAGTCAAATATTAAGAGACCCCCAGCGCTAAACTTGCGACATTTGTCCGATTTTCCATGCAGCTTGAAAGTGGTCGGGACTCATCGAAGCAACAGCCAAAAACCACTTATTATTGAGTGACGGACATAGGCTAGGCTTTCTTCATGATTTATATTGACTTTTTTCTTGACAGAATGACTGCTTCTGATTATAATTTATTTCAAAATTATAATAATTCATTTGAATGACATTTTGACTTCAAAACAAAATTGCAGGTAGAGTTCGATTAGAGCAATGTTCACAACTGTTGACTGCTGTTTTGTTTAGCCTTAGAACGAAAATGAGCCCATTTTAACTGCCTCGCTTTCTTATAACCCTCCACTGCATGAGATTTTTTTTTTTCCCCGACCAAAAATGGATTTTTCAATTCATTAGGTGATCAAATTTACTATGGGAAAAGTAACAAAAAGTAATAATTGGACAGTTTTTCGTTGAAAAGTCTCATTTTTCTATTCTACTCGTTTCTTACACGTGCTGTAACACCATAAGACTTAACGGGAAAAGAGATACTTTCAAAATTTTCAAAAAGGAAATGCCAAAAACTTGGTAAAAATAATGAAATTGGGGTTGAATTGAATGCGGAGGCAAATTTTGCCCCCGCCTTGATTTCCATGATTAAATGCATTACAATTAATGAGTGCTGGTAGTCTTTTGAAAAACGTTTGAGCCCGTTTGATTTATGTTTTCTTACAATGTGACACTGGAGATAAAATTTAAAATAAGTCAAAATATACATTCAAATGTCTGATAAAGGGATTTTTACATCATGTGACACCGGTGTCACACCGTGCAGAGCAGGGATAAAACGGTAAGCATAGTGCTGAGTCTCTAGTTGTCTCTACATCGGTGTAACCAACACGAGTGAGGTTGAACACGCGTTAACTGCGGCCGCACCACACTAAAAATAGCCGTCATTTTCGTCAACTACGTAAACAGAAGAAAAGAAGAAAGAGACCCTTCCAACACTCAAGTTGAAAAACACCGATGTTTATGCGCTAACCCGGACTGAAAACCAAAATCGAGTTGGCAATACCCGAGTTAAAATCTCTCGCATTAATTAAGCTATTATTTCGACAGTCATGCCCTGGAGCCTGGTGTTATAAGAACCTTTCATATATTGTACATTTACTCAATAGTTGTGAAAGTTAGCTCTTTTCAAAGCTTTCACGCAAAACTAATTTAGTTGAGATCTACAAAAAGGCCCAAAAATACTTTCCTCTCTCTGCTTCCTGTTTATACGACTTAGACAAAGGAGAATCAAAAGAGCGGGAATGCCAGCAATCAACGCCAAGAAAAAGACTCGTTCTCCTGGTTCTAGACTCCTGAGTATATTTTCTTGTGTAGAACAATGCGAAAGAAAGGAGGATTCGGGAGAAGAAAAAGGTTTGTGAAGTGGAGACCATTCCATAGGCGGATACAGGAATTTGTCTTTCTCTCTCTTCGGCTATTTCAACACATGCGTTAGAAAAGGATAGCTGAGGGGGCCATCACGTGACTTAAACCCCTATCTCCGTTCTTTTCTAACACACGCGTTCAAATGGGAAAAGAGAGATAAAGACAAATTCTCAAAACCGCCTGTGGACCATTCTGGTAGGCATCAGGAACCCATAACTCTCGTTTCATGAATAAACTCGTAAACTCAACAAAGCGACGAATTTCGACCAGCTTATTTTGTTACCGACAGAGGAATAAATAGGTGAGTCGTAAAGTAAAATATTTGAAAATAGGCGTATAATTAACCACGGCCAAAATATCTATAGATATAATACGCCCGTTGTGCGGTCGCCGCGGTGTAAAGACAAGAGAGAGAAGAGCCATAAGAGGTCGAGCTGGTGATGAAAGGGCAGGAGGCAAAACTGCACAATGATTGGTGGATGCAGAGGAAAAAAAAAAAAAAAAATGAAAGAAAGCTAATGAGTGAAAACATAGCGCCCTGTTGCCAGCTCCAATCTTCCACATCCTCCCTCCACTCCACAACATTTTTATTTTCTACCAATTCATACGTCATTTAGGAATGGAGTAAGTAAGGTTGGTATGGTATACTGTGCCTAGATTCAGATCACAGTTCTATTTTGTTCACTCGAGAACTTTCTTCTCAAACACAATTTTTTTTTATTTAATTATTTACTGCTTCATACGCATTCGAGCCTTATCCGGGGGCACTGGCGCAACTCTCCCCCCCCCACACCAGAAAATAGCCCCAAATTGCTTCTTGCGACGCTTCAAATTTCAGATTTCAAATTTTTGGCATCCCACCGCTAGAGAATTTTACTGGAATATCCACTGTGGATAAGAAATTTGGCAATCATGAATTTAGCCCATTTGAACGTATGAGAAACAATCGATTCTTGAGGGGGCCATAGCCATTTTATGAATAGCTTGTTTCTCATATATTCAAATTGGAATAGTACATTTTTTATTTTATTTTTATCTTAGTTCATTTACATTCGAATCCTGGTTCGTGCAGGTCATTTTTATATTACACTACAATATTATGAACATGTTTGTTTGTTTTTGTTTTTTTTTTACAACAAATTATGAATAGCAATGAGAAAAAGAAAGGAAAAAAATTGAAAAAAGAGCTTACTAAGTGATTACAAAAAAGGTTATATGCAGGTCTGATCTTCCATTTACAAGCAATTAGAGTGGAGACAATAGCTCATCCACACTGTAGAAGGCACCCTCTAGGACAAAATTGCCAGATTTCAGGCTCCGCCTTTGACATGTATAAATATACTTCGAGCAAAATTCCAACCATTGGAACTTTTTATTTATAGATTTTGATTTTAAAATTCTAAATCATGGAACAATAATGAAGATGTATTTGGCAACAGGGCACTCGGGAATGATCACACAATCAGTTGCCGATCCTCGCGGTTGGAGAGAATTTGGAATTGAAAGAAATGCGAGAAAAGGGAATATAGAGATGACTAAATAGTTGCCACATTGGACAAAAAACAACATAAAAACGAAAAATCAAAAAATAAAATAAAATTGATTATAGTGCTTGAAATCTTAATAATAAAAACCGCC
Organism: Trialeurodes vaporariorum; assembly: GCA_011764245.1. Lineage (NCBI taxonomy): Eukaryota > Metazoa > Arthropoda > Insecta > Hemiptera > Aleyrodidae > Trialeurodes > Trialeurodes vaporariorum. Next base: position 35,002,321 of record VMOF01000369.1, on the reverse strand, counting down.
GAAGAATTATTATTCACGGCCAAGTCTTGTGACCAATGTCAAACTGATTCGGGAAAAAGAATCTCAAAATTTAGGGACAAAATATCCACACCGCATCATGAAGATGGACCATGATACATTTCGAAGCTTTTTTTCTTCCATCCTTCATATTCCAAAATTTAATGGGATTACGATTACTCCTACTGAAATTTTGGAAATGATACAGATAATTTTCAGACTTATGTACTGGGGCAGGGCAGGGGTTTGGAGCCAGAGCTACTGTTAAAATTTAAAGCATTTCTCACGGTACAACACCATGAGAAATACTCTGAGACCAGTAGCTTATCGTTCTGAAACTGATTTCACATGTTCTCGCATAGCCATAAATTGATGTCAAAGATTACCGATTGGACCATAGCTTTTGGAGCTCTTAGCTCGGGAACAAAGCTGCCGTTTTGCGTATAATCAATGCTATTTTTCAATTCACCGATGATTCCACCGGATGAGAAAAGATTACACAGTTCAGTTCAGTGTATGACTGTAACAAACTAAAACACTCGCATCTGTAATCTTTTTTTAACCGGTGGAGTCGTCGATGACTTTAAAAAACTTGCGGATATTTTAATTAATCAACGGAGTTTCCACCGATTAAGGAAAGATTATACAGATCAGAGTATTTTCGAGCATTACAGTCGTAAAGTGAACTGAGCTGTGTAATCTTTTCTCAACCGGTGGAATCTTCGGTGAATAGAAAAATAGCATTGATTATACGCAAAACGGCAGCCCTGCTCGGGAAGCTCCGAAAAAAGAGCTTCCACTGCAATAATTCAATCTGTAATCTTTGAATTCAATGTCTGTGAGTGCAAGAACACCTGCAACCGCAGTTATATAGCGATAAATTTGAGGTTTTTGAGAAAATTTCATGATTTTCTGCTGCGAGCGATGCAAATTTTGATTAGAATTGTGGCTCCAGCTCTGGGGACCCCTAACTGAGGGTTCTTAAAAAAAAATAAAAAAACAACAAAAACAAAAAACAACGAAAAAACAAAAATAATACAAAAAACAAACAAAATCAAAACAAAAAAATAAAAAACAAACAAAAAACAAAAAAAACAAAAAAACAAAGCAGTAAAATGCAATATTAAAACGCAGAGATTAAGGAAGCATCAAAACGTGACATAAAATGCCCTCGGTGCCTCTTAATGAGTGGATGATAATGAACGACAACAACGCATCAAGAGCTATAATATACAATTATTCTGACGCCAATTTGACGCTCAATTTGATCGATAGAGAGTTACTGCGCTTAGTGAATTAAATATCCAGCCATCATCAGCTGCAACAATCAGCAACGATTAAATGACAGATGAATGGAGCTGGGCAAAGGTGCTGTCCACCACAAGAGCTCCAACCTGTCTAGTGTCTACTCAAGTTAGAGAACCTATAATCTTGTTTGCAATTTACAGCACCTTGAGGCTTGGTATATTCTTCTGTCAATTAAACATATTTCAAGTTGCAAAAAACACTTTCAAAATGATGTCGAGGAGAATAATGGAAAAAATATTTATTTTTTATTTCCTTCTTCTCTTCAAAGCAAACAAGCTGTACCAATAGAGGATTTGTGGGACGTGATACTGAGGCAGCAGTAGCGCACCGAGAGTTTCTTCATCTCTCTCTTTTCTCCATTAAAAAACCTATGTTAGACAAGGATGGACAACGGGATAAAACCCTCTCTTTCTGTCATTTTCCTACTTATACATTCAAATGGGAAATGAGAGAGATGGAAGAGATCCTGGTTGCGCCAGTATCAAGGAGGCAGCCATGATGGAAACCTTTTAGGGACATTTTTTTCACAGGCTAGGTTTGTTTGCCTCATATTTGTTAACCTTAAAATTAAAATGTAAAAAAAAAACAAAAAAAAAAAAAAAAAACAAAAATTGTGACAAATCCATTTGAAATTGGTTTTAAACGAAAGTGCAAGTATTTTAGAGTGGCTATCTGGACACAGAAACTGATATACTGTTTCTTTTGAAAGGATTTGCACGACAAAGGAATTGACACGTAACAGAAACAAGCAAAATTTTCTCACCATCAGGGGGCCGATCACTTACTTCATCAATAAACCGATCGTTAAAACTGTCTATATCTATGAGTGATGCTATTGGTAAAAAATTACAAAACTTGGCGATTGCTACAAGAACAATCGTTTAAGTACCCCGGGTGCCCGTTTTTTAAAGCCATCATCTGGCAATTAATGGACTTTAAATAACAAACACTTTAACGATGGTTACCATAGCAACCGCCAAAACTTACAATTTTAGATCAATAGCATCACTAGTGGACAGTCTTAACGATCGGTTTATCGATCAAATAAATGATCGGCCCGCTGGATAGTTTTATTAGAGTTCTGTGTTCAGACATCCACTTTGAAATACATGCACTTAAAACCAATTTCCACGGGATTAATTAAATTTTTGATTTAAAGTTAAAAAGTATGATGCAAACAAACCAGAATAACATCGCCCATCCATGCTGCATCATTTTGGGATATAGGACTTATAACATGTATCAGTCTCTTTATTGCTATACTTCGTTGCTTTCAATGTTTTGCTCGAAAGTTGGCAACAGCGCGTACGCCCCGGCGATCGGAGATTCGGAGAGAGAGAACAGAGAGCTGTGCATGGATACTACGAGTATTTTACTTTGACGGGGACACTTACCGGTGGGTGGTCTCTCTTTGGGGTAACATATTCTGAACAATCCTTTGGTCCTCGTGTAGTAGTAATACTTTGAGTTCATCTGTTCTATCAGCGACTCCTGGCCGCCTCGTTTCGCTGCATGCTGCAAACACACAGAACCAAGAGTAATATTTAACACACAGAATATCGAAACGAAAGTAGAGTGTAGAACAAAATTCAGTTATTAAGTGCAAAGGTCGAGAAATATTCCGATGTTTTAGTTGCAGGTGTATAATTATTCTCTTCCCCAATAAATACCCAAATACCTGCCCAAAAGTGTTAGGAATTTATGGGTGTTTTCTTTTTTGTTAACCAGAGGATAAAAACAAAAAACAAAACAAAAAAACATGAAAATTTATGACCAGAGAAAAGAAAAAGGCTTAAATATTTCAGGCTTTTTTTTTTTTTTAGTAACATTGTTCCATTTTTTATGGAATTTCAAGGTCAAAATGTTGCTCGGTTCAGTGGCTAGGCGTGCAATTTTACAACCTAGTATTTCGTCCAGTTGAAACCGTGACAGAGGCCGAATTCGAGGGTTTAGGGATGGTTAATCCTCATAGCGTTGAATTATGACCTTTACTGCGGTAAATCGAACTAATTTTTTTCAAATGATTTCATGCTCTTTTTTTCATTGCATCAATTTTTAAGAAATTCCATTAAAATCTGAGCTAAAAGAACGTCCTCTATGTTGGACTAGGGAGCGAAAGGGTTACATGAACAAGATGCAAAATTGCTAGATTTATAACGCCGACACTGTCTCGGTCTGAAATTTAAAATGACGAATCCTGAGAGAACCATCGCGTCTGCAGATCACTATTGGCTGGCAACCAAGTCACCACACACTGTCACCGAGCGAAATTTGCGGTGTTGCCGGATCTATGGTATTCAAAACTTCAAGTACTGTCGGCGTTATGGCTGTCAGTGTTATAATTGTCGGCGTTATGGTGTGAGTGTTATAATTGTCGTGTTAACGTAGGGGTTAAAAACGTCGGGGATATGAACGTAGGGGTTATAAACGTCGGGGATATGAACGTCTAGGATCAGGGCTGCCGTTTTGCGTATAATCAATGCTAGTTTTTCTATTCACCAATGATTCCACCAGTTGAGAAAAGATTACACAGTTCAATTCAGTGCATGACTATAATAAACCAAAATATTCGCATCTGTAATCTTTTCTCAACCAGTGGAGTCGTCGATGACTTTAAAAAACTTGCGGATATTTTAATTAATCAACGGAGTTTCCACCGATTGAGGAAAGATTATAGATCAGAGTATTTTCGTGCATTTCAGTCGTATACACTGAACTGAACTGTGTAATCTTTTATCAACCGGTGGAATCATCGGTGAATAGAAAAATAGCATTGATTATACGCAAAACGGCAGCCCTGTCTAGGATTTGGACGTCGTCGGTGCTATGAACACTCTTAGCGGATTTATTATATTTTCGGGGTTATGCACGTCGGTGTTAATTACCCGGTCTTTACCCTCCCACAAATCTACATTCTGTCATTTTCAGGTGAATTTGGGGAAGGAGTCCGCGGGAGGGTGATGAAGCAATTTTGGTCCCCGTCACCTCAAAATGGCGGAAATTGGCGGAAACAGTAAACGCCGGCGCAATTGCACTTGCTTTTGTCGCCGATAGTACACATCAAGGACTGGGAGTCGGAGCCACGGTTCAAATCGAATTTTTTATCTTTCACGACAGAAAACCGAGGATAATGCTTAATGACCAAAAATATATTGCTCCAAAACTGAACTAGAGTATGCTCGTAACAGCCAGAAATCGATTTCATAATTTAAAAAGTTATTTATTAAATCAATTTCTAGCATGACGGTGCGAGACAATTTAAACAACTGCAGTTTTGGAACGATAAATTTCTGGTAAAAGGGAATTTTTGTCTCATTTTCTACCAAGAGAGACCCAAAATTCAATTTGAACCGTGGCTTCGGATCCGAGTCCCTGCCTTGATGCAAACGCAGTCAAACATTGCGAAAGGCAATCAAATTAATTGGAGGATACATGGAGAAAACATGTGTTGCATTACAGAAATTACCAGAGATCTATAATCGGAAGTTTATCAAAAGTTTTTTCCAAGGTCAAAAAAGCCTGGATTTTAAGCCGAACCAACTTACAAATAGGCCAATATGTTCCTGACAACTGTCGAAAATTCTTTTCGGCAACTTTGCAACATACTTTAGGTCATTTCAGGCGGAAAATGTTCCTTTACGACCAAAATTCTAATCAAAAGTTGATCAAAGATTATTCTAGTCAAGAATGCCCGAGTTTCTAGGCAACCCTACTAAAAAAAAAAAAATACCACAACTATCCTGATTACTGCCAGAATTTTTTTTCGGGAACTTTTGAATAGACTTTTGGTCCTTTCCACTTAGGAACATTTTTCTCCTTGTATCTTTTTTACGTCTTGAGCATGCACTTTGGCATCCTAGCAACAATTTTGACAAGAGATTGAGGCGCATTGGCACGCTGCACTGCATACTGCATCTCCTGACTCTTAGGTGTGCCGCGGATTGCGGGGTTCCGCGAGTATATACGCGCGCACCTTCGAACTCCTCCGAGACGCGAGACGAGTGAAAGTTAGTGTCGCGTCGCGTCGCTTTGAACGTTGCATTTTTACACTCTTCATAATCGCTGCACTATCCGCGCCTGCGCGTTGCGGTCGGGTCGCATCTTGCATCCCGCCAGAGCTGCCGTTTGATGTGTATTCAATGATTTCAATGACATTTTTTAATTCACCGATGACTCCAACTGTTGACGAAAATCTTACACAGCTCAATTCAGTATACGACTCAGGGCTGCCGTTTTGCGTATAATCAATGCTATTTTTCTATTCACCGATGATTTCACCGGTTGAGAAAAGATTACACGCGGTTCAGTTCGTAGTTTATTACTGTGCTGCACGAAAATACTCGCATCTGTAATCTTTTCTCAACCGGTTGAGTCGTTGATGACTTTAAAAAACTTGTGGTTATTTTAATGAAGTAACGGAGTTTCCACCGATTAAGGAAAGATTACAGATCAGAGTATTTTCGTGCATTACAGTCATACACTGAACTGAACTGTGTAATCTTTTTTCAACCGGTGGAATCATCGGTGAATTGAAAAATAGCATTGATTATACGCAAAACGGCATCTCTGATACGACTGCACTAAATAAAAGATTACCAGAAGCATGACTATATGTGAACCAATGTAAGGGATGGTACAGTTACCAGAATTCTAGTGACTGCACCATGGTCCTAGAAAATCTTGAAGAAATTCTAGTTCTATAAAACCATAATCTGGTATTAACGTCAGAATTTTCTGGTCAAAGTTCAAGACTTTCTATACGGAAAAAGAATATTAGTGAAAATAACCATACGGATACCTGATTTTGGCACCCGCTAGATGTTATGGTAAACTTGACCAGAAGTATGGTACATTTACCGATACTTTGAGTAAATTCGACATGCAATCAGGAAACATCACCTAGTACCTAGTCAAAACATAGTATACTTCTGGTTAACATTATACCATAACATCTAGCAGGTGCCAAAATCAGTCCGTATGGTTATTCTCACCGTAGTTTTTTTCCGTGTATGTGGTTCACAAATATCTGTGCCTCTAATCTCTTCTCAATCGGTGGAATCATCACCTCCTTAAACCGTCAAAATACCCGCAAAGTTTTTTAAAGTCGGTGGCGGAGACTCATCTACTGGATAAAAAAGATTACACAATTTAGTTCAAGTGTATGATTTTAATGCACAAAAATACTCGCATCTGTAATATTATCTCAATCGAGGGAATATTACCGTTTTGAATTATAAAACTCACAAAGTTATTTAAAATCAGTGGTGCAGACTTCAACAGGTCAGTGTATTTACGTGCATTACAGTCAAACGTTAAACGGAACTGAATAATCTTTGGTCAACCGGAGAAATCATCGGTGAGTTATCAAAATCCCCGTAATTTTTCTTAACCCCTTATGGGCCAAGCCCGAGTTTTCCCGTTTTTCTCCTCTAGGTCTATTTTACATTGTTTTAGTCTTCATTCCGGATAAATGCAAATACAGATGAGAACACTACAAGATAAGATCTCGTTGGGCGCCTTCAATTCGTCGGATAGGCAATTCCAACTCCACCGAGTACGTACAGTTAACTACCTTCCCTCTAGAAACGGAGGAGTGGTGTTCTCTTGAACTAACCTGGTCCTTAAAGGGTTAAAGTTAGTAACAAGGACTCCATCGGTTGAGGAAAGATTACAGATCAGATTATTTTTGTGCATTATACAGTCAAACAGAATTGAACTTTGCAACCTTTTGGTCAACCGGTAAAATCATTAGCGAATTAAAAAAATGCCATTGAATGTACAATGACTTTCAAAAGGAAAACCTAGGTCGAAATTTTTACCATTTTAAATCTCGGCAACTTTTCAACAATTTTGCGGCTCTCAAGTGTTTAAGATCTAAACAGAATGATGCCATAAAGTACGCCATGAAAAATCAAAAATTCTATTGAAAACAACAGAACAATTTAACAATAAGAATTTCGATCAGATCAGGGTACTTTCTTTTGAAAGTCGTAGTGCACAAACGGCAGTACTTAATCTCGCTGAAGCAACTTCTCCATCTGCCCGCTATCAACTCGCTCCTCCGACGTTTTAATAATAATAAGAATAAAAATAAAAAAAATAGATTTAAAAAACAACTCCGATAAAATTGGCAACGTCGCAATGTTTGTCGGTCATGCGCATCAGCTCTTCAAATAGCCAATGACTCGAGCGAGAGAGCATAATAATTGAAAAGGTCAATATAAAGGTAAAGGTATATTATGGTATGAATAGACACGGCCAACAGCAACTTGGTCAGGTGCACTTTTAAAATTGCCGCCGTTTTCTCATCGATATCAACCAGCGGATAACGAGGTTACCAACGTACCCCTTGACTTCTTGACTTCAGGGTCTTTAAAGTAGATTTTGTAAAAAAAAAAAAAAAAAAAAAAAAAAAAAAAAAAAAAAAAAAATCGATCCTACAGTACTAACCTATACTAAGCTTTGTTTTTGGTCAGAGCAGTGGCGGATCGTGCTATTAGGCAACCATGTCTTTTCGCCATTTGAACCTAGGCAAATGTATCGATTTCTCGAGGATTCAATGTCTCCCTTGAATATCAATTAATTTCAATACATACGTTTACAAGAAGAGAATCCGTTGCTGCAACATTGCTCAAGCCGCCACTGCGGTGTAGAGATAACTCGATGGACTTCTATCGAAAATTATCGCGGGAAAGGTGTGCTGTTTGGAATGAGAGGAAATAAAGACCGATGCTTTTAATTTTTCAGAATGAAAACAAGAGATACTTGCAGTTGTAATTTTTCCGAAAACAGTAAAAAAAAAAAAAAAAAAAAAAAAAAAAAAAAAAAAAAAAAAAATGTTTCTAATATACAAACACTTTCTGAAGTGCTTTTATACCAGCCTCCAGAATCCACCAATTCAACTAAAACAAACTGCATTACAAGTTTCCATCTTCGCACTCAATCGTCAAAACCATGAATCATGATGGAGAATCTTACCTAGTAATAATTTTCTGTTCTATAGTATTTGGTACTATCTGCAGCCTTTGCTTAGAGCTTGAGAAATGAGGCAGCGGATGAAAAGGCAAGGTCTATAAAACGTTAAGTCTGCTCTTAAAAAGAACTCTTGACACAATTCTAAAGTATATTAATTTTTGAAAAAAACACACCTGATGTTTATACAGCCAATGATGGTGGCTAAGCCACCATCATTGGCACCGTGGCTCGTGCAATGTGGCAAGAACGAAATTATCTTCATTTAAACCTACGTAAAATAATCGACCCTCAAAGAGACTCGCTGAATCCATAAGAAATCAATTCTTTTGCGTAGGTTCAAACGAAGAAAAAAAACAAAACAAAAAACATACACTTGTTGCCAAATAGCTTGAGCCACCACTGACCAACGGAGCCCATTTCCAGCTGCGAATTTAATTATGCCTTAGTTGACTGAATGCTCATCTTAAAATATTCGTTATGAGTACAGCGGAAGTCGCATATTCGCTCACAATGATGTCGTCATCGGACATCGGGGATTCTTTTTGGCGGAGCAACTGACAGACCGCCCGGCCCGCGTTTATGACGCGAATTGCCCAATTTTTCTGTCAGATCTGATAGAGAAATGATAACATAATTGAGACGAATGACGATTACCATAACGGGGACCGGACCACCACCGTTCCTCCAGACATAATGGGGAAGAAATGTAAAAGGAATTACCCGGCATGCAAGACGCACGTGCACGTGCAAACGAAAGAGGCATGAAGATAAGGTCAGTCGTGACGAAGGAGGAGCAAGTATGAATGACGAATTAACTTTTGTTACTATATAATTGAAAGGGTATAGAGTAATTACAGTGCAATTAACCATTCGTAAATGCTTTCATTCATGCAGTGCGCAGCTTGTAAATCCTTTTCGGGTGACTGCGTGGATGAGCGAAAGAGCGATGTGAAATGGTTCTGATCCAAAAGGACGGGTTTTATTGACGCCTGAGTTTGATGAACGACTTGGAAATCATTTGAATTTAGACCCCTTCATCATCATCATCTGTATTGTGACTCGCCGAAACTCAACTAACCAGTGGCGTAGTGTGCAATAGGGCTCTTGCAAACTTTTGCTGTAGGGGATTGAAGAGTTAATTCTTGCATAAAAACCTGTAAAAATGACGATGAGTACACTAAAAAATCACGAAATTCACTCTCAGAATCGGGCTTAATGGCGGAGAGACGCAGGTATCATGGGAGATTCCTATCTAAACTTAGACGCATATCTCTGTGTTTCCGTAGAGAAAGTGACATAATAGACAGGAATTTCCCATGATACCTGCGTCGAGCCGCCATTACCATCTTGCCGTTAAAGCAGATGTATGCGAGTTTATTACTGACTTTTAGACTGTTTTAGTGTGATTTTTGTGATTATTACTGGTCTTTACATAAGATTGGACTATTTATTTGCTTGTAGCAAAAGTTTGCAAGAGCCCCATTTGGCAACGTTGTAATGTGTCCATTTAAGCCCACTTAAAAGGTCGGACTCGAAGATTTTCACCGACCACCCAAAAGTTCGATATTTTATATGGGTTTAAATGGAGACAATATAACGTTGCCAAATGACACGCTAAGCCTCTACAACTAACCTTTATTACTGAGCAAAAAAGACTTGTATCACCTCATTGTGGAGAAAAGAAATTTCCACCAACGCGTAAAAAATACTTTTTTGAGGGATGTGTGAAATTAATTTTTTATTTTAAGGAACCCCTAAGAGGTAACAAGTCAATCACATTCCCTCTTTTTACAGACGCAGACACAATCATACAAATCAAAGCACACTTGGGGTCAGCTCCACCTCCTCCTCCTCCCTCCTCCTTCTCCCCCCCCCCGGTCCAGAAAATTACGTGGGTTGATCGATATAATTTTATTCTGATGAGACCTCTCTAAGATTGAAAGTTTAGTGGATCAGATTGCAGTTTGATGTGACCTCGACTGAGTATACTCGGCCGTCCATTGCGGATCGATATTGAAGCACGATCATCGATTTATGGCCCTTGCATCGATTTATTTCGATTGTTTTTTTCTCGATCTAACCACGCTCACCATCGCGCCGAGTGCTGTTGCTTTGGTAATCCAAAACACGAGGCCGAAATTGTACGCCGCACAGTGGGTTGTTTGGGCCGCTTTCAGGGCTGAAACATTTTCAGTTCTTTACACTTTCTTCGATGAAAAAGGAAAAGAAGAACAAAGAAAGTATTTCTTTATTGTTTTTGACTTTATTACTAATATTTCCATTTATGGATGTGATGCAATTTTTTGTACAGTACAAAATCTGATGGTTGATTCATAGAGAGAAAATCTGCAACAGATCCATTTTTGTATCCATAGTTTTTCGTTTTTTCCGTTCACGGTGCGACGAAGGAGTTCAGATTATTGTCGGCGCGACGGACCAACCGCGCAATTGGTAATTTGTAGCACGGACCGAGAGACGAGATTGCTGCAATTCGAGAACTTACAAAAAATTTAATAAATGAAAATGATCTTTTTTCGTGTTTACTGTCTCGTTTCAAACGCGAGAAAGAGAAAAGAAAAGAAATCCTGGCACTGTCGAAACATGATACAAAAACGCTAAAAAAAATTTCTCAAGACCATCATCCATCGATTCAGTAAGAATTTTTTTGCATATTGCACGCATGCAATGCGAAGCAGGTTAACAACCTGACAACTCGAAACTTATAGCATTGACTTTTTTGTTCTTTCTTTCTTTTTGGTGAAGATGCCAGTGGTCATGCACAGAAAAACAATACAGCGACATTTAAGGTGAATCCATACCGCAAGTCGAGTTTAGAGTTCAAGATAGGAGATGGTCTCACAGATCTTACGCTTTAAAAATGATTCTTTTTTGGAACAATAAAGGGCCTGCTGTCTAGTCTTGAAGAGATCGATGCTTTTATACCGCATACCATAGATAGAGTCTGTACCTAAATTCTCGGTAGAATCTTCAAGGACGTGCGCATGCTCCAGAGGGCAAAATATATTTGAAAAATTGCACTGAATAACGAGCTTGGTGTCCGAAAAAGAAAAATTTAAAGCAATTAGAAGACCTTAATAACGGAAGAAGTGCCCATAGGCCAAACAACATGAATAAAACGGCCTTTAGGCCATCATCATAATCATGATTAAGCTATAAAAGTACATAAACAGCTCGTTGAACCATCATATGTTGATACCACATCCCAAAAAAAATAATAGGATAACTCAAAATCAACTTTTTGGCATTTGACCTGTTATTCAGCATTTCTCATGAAACTGAGTCCGTACCCTCCAGATCAGACGATTTTTCATTTAAAATGATGGGATTTTTAAGGGAGAAAACGGTATATTTGACAACATTGCAAAGAAGATCAGTAGAGTAAGGTTGAGCGAGGGCGGGCAAGGCGGGGTTGATAAATTACGAAATAGACTGACAAGAAGGCAGCGTGTTCCAGAGTTGCCAAATGTACGGAATAATGCACTCTTCAGCGGATATATAGGACTCTCCTTTCATTTGAACACATGTGAAAGGAATAGCAAAGGGGGCCATCATGTGACTTTAGTCCCTGTCTCCGTCCTTTTCTAACGCACGCGTTCAAGTGGGAAAAGAGAGGGACAACTTTTTGTGTCCGCCCTAGACTGTACTTAGGCTTTGGGCCGTAAATTTTCCATAAGACTCAGCATTAAATAACCGATTTTTAATGTTTTTGGCAACACTGGTATCGTCGGGAGACTCGGAGCGCGGGGCTGTGTGGTATGGCGATTATGAGAGACTTGCATGATGAGACAGCAACAAATGATAGCGGGCAACCCACCCCCTCCCCTTTCCTTCATCAACCTCCCTCTCGATCCTATTCGGTCTCTTTAAAAAGAAAGAAAACGAAAAAGAAAAAAAAGCTCTTCGTTCGCACGATTTGACCCATCCTCGTTACTATAGCGATCACGAGTTCTCGATACTTTGGCTTCGACGTGCTTCGCGCAAACTCCACCGCTCATGCGCATGCGCCGTCAGTGCTGTCAAATCTGGCGGGAAATTCAAAAAATTTACATTGAGTTAAATGGGAGAAAATGCGTTTGATTATACGAAAACTGGCAGTCCTGCCCCCTGGCCGTGTCCTGAGATAAAATTACAGGGTTTTGGCAAGAGGCAAGGAAGGGACACTGAGGGGGGGGTGGAGAGGGTACACGAACCGAGAACGGTAGCTCTTTCTGATTGGTTAAAAAGTATACCACGTTTATATTCGGCCGTACGCGTATGAGTTATAAATATACCATTAAAAACTTTTCAAAAGCTGTCAAAGTTGACGCTTAAAATGGCAAGCCAAGTAGAGCATTAGAGTGACCTTTGTACACCATCCCTCATTAATTTAATGGTCAGCGGTGTTGTCTGGTGCCATCGTTCATCAGAGGGGAAATTCATGTACCTAACATGTTGAGAAAAATACCGATTGCTTTGCGAGGGATGAGTATCGGATCTGTGAGTACCACGGGCAGTGGCGTAGCGTGCAATTTTACAACATTGCATTGCATCCATTTAAACCCATGTAAAAGGTCGAATGCGAAGGTGTTCACCGAAACCGAACACCCAATAGTTTGATCTTTTTCATAGGTTTTAAGTGGACGGACTGCAACGTTGCCAAATTGCACGCTACGCCACTGACCACGGGCACGCTATGGCTTAGTTCAATGATTCAGTTGCAAGGGTCTGAAATTTGGTGAGTTTTAAAAAGATAATGATGAAATTCGATGAGCTGAGAACAAAGTTTCCTTTGGTTTTTTCCCTTGGTGACTGGTATCCGGTTTCAGAGAAACATACTCGTGTAAATTTGCAAGAGTGTGTACTACGATGTCACAATGCGGCATTCCCACTTCAATCAATAATGTGTTTCGGGCAAAAATCGTATGTTCGGAATTATGAAACCTAGTCAAAAACCAAAAGCATCGTAGTAATCAGCTTGCCGAGAACTTTCAAATTTGCTTACTAAAAAACACTGAAATTCAAACCCTTGCAACAATACCCTATTTTAACCAAATATTACTTGAACTTGTAAGTGTGTTTGCCTACAGGCATGGCACATGCTATCGCCCTTGTGTTAAGTAAACATCGTACAAATCGCCGGCCAAAGATTAAATAAAAATCTGGCATAAAAGATAGCAGATTACATCATATCATGGCAACGGAGTGACTTAATTCTCGTAGGTTTCAAAAATGCTCAGAATTTTTACATTTCTATGTCACTCATCGTATTGCTTGTGGAAAGTTTTCTGGGTAATCATTTAGATAGAATAAACAACATCAATCATAGAGGTCTCATAGAACGAAACGCAGTTTTCCTAAGGCGACAGATGAAGGTTAAAGACGCAATGGATCCATCATAATTAAAAGAATTAAATTTCCAAAACACTTGGTAGATTATGTTGTTTTAATGTAATCGATCATTTCAGCTGTTTTGATAAACACGTCTGTTTTTTAAGTTTTTAAAGCGTTGCTATGATTAAAAGACCGAAGATTGGAAAACGTTTCCTTATTAATATATTGACTGGATAAACTATTCAAGATTATAGATATAGGTATTCCACTTGTTGTTCAAACCTTGGAGACTTGGAGAGCACAAAGATTTGGTGTGAGGAATCAGCTGTGTTTAAACCGGTTCTTTAAGTAGGGCAAGTTAAAACTATCGAAGATCGTACTGAATTCAGGATTGGATGCGGCAAAATATAATCAGAAAAATTCACCATATAATGCCTTCAATGACAACGCCGAGCTGCAAAAAAAATCCGAGAATTATCACGTCTATTTCCCAGGCGTATCGTGAAGACTAACGATCGCGCATCAAAAAATTCGGCTAAATTGATTGAAAAAGTTTCGAGAATGTTAAGCCTGCAAAAGTTTCGAGCGAAACGGCCTGGAATAAGTTATAAAAACTCTATGTTAATGTCCATATGGCTGAAGAACTTAATTAGTACACAAGCTCACCAGCCAATCAGAGACCGTCTTTTAGTTCTGCTCTAAATCAACGTTTACCACTTATGCAATGCATAACCTCACACTTTGCTCACCAAAAGGCATCGATGATCCTCAAGTCAAGTTCTAGTGTGGCAAGCTTGACTTGAAGTTGACTGATGCTCATCGGTTGAAGTAGGTATAGTTGTTCAACTTGCGATCGGGCCCCTTATAAGCTCTCAGAAACTACCCCATAAAGCTTCAGCAATTCACATGAAAAAATTTGTTCGACTTAAATTGGCCAGCATTCTAAAGTAAAAGAGATTTCACAAAGAAATTTTGGCAGTCTTTAGTAAAATTCTGGCATTTTTGATCAGAACAATCTGACGTTTTCGAGTTTCGACCAGTATATTGGCTAGAGCTAAAGTTTCCGGTTGAAAATGCCAGAGTTTCTTTTCGAGAACTGTTTAGTAGAAATCTGGTCATTATTAGTTGAAATACTCTCCGCGCAAGCGCGCAAGGACAAAATAATGTTACGGCTTGATGGCCCCCCAAAAACGTTAGATGGTGAGTACTCACCCATGATTTTAAATGGCTGCGATATGTGCTTATCAATCATCTGAGTGCGGAGATCATGAGTACCTAAAACTATTTTGGTCCCAGTTCCCGAATCTCAATCGTAAAGAAAGTTTCATTCGAGATTTCAAGTACTCGCTCATCAGGTTCAAGTTTAATAAACCTTCATCTACCGCGGGACTATATAGAGTGGTTGCCATGGCAACCACAGATGAGCTTCCGAGCCGGGCTATTTGTCTTGTCCTGTCATCACGTCGCTATCGTCGCATAGAGGAGCCTACGGCGCGGCGCGGCGCGCCGCGACGTCTATCCGAGTCTGTAGCGCGTCGCTTTGCAGTCGGATCAAAAAATGAAGGTCAATCGGTGGTGAATGCACCGATACCGTCCGTCCGGCGCCGCGGCTCAGGCCAAAAAATTACCGCTATGTTGCCACACTTGTAGTGAAAAAAGTAAGTTACCTAATTTTAAAACTGACTGTTGGAGAAGATTCTATTAAAAAATAAACGATGTCAAAGAGTCTAGAAGTAATTAGCCTGGAGATGACCATTATAGCTTCAGAGACATGTAAAGACGGAGCACTACGTTAAAATACATAGAGAAAATTTGAGGCACACTGAATTTTCGGGGATTCAACAAAATAACATGTGAAACAACAGTCAACACCTTGAGATGTCGCATGGTGTTGAATGGTGACATTCGGAAAACTTGGGGGGGGATGGGCGGGAAGTGAACAGGAGGGTGCTCACCATTCAACACTGTGCGACGTTGACTGTTGTTTTGTTAAATCCGCTAGAATTCAGAGTGCCTCTGCTGCAGCCAGTTAGTGCTCCGTCTTTATTTGTCTCTGATTAGCTTTTACTTTCGCGTTGTGGCGTAGAGGTAGTTTCAGAACAATTTGCCGTTTGCAGTTCTTTGTACCAGCATGCGTGGAGGGATGTATTTCCGTCTTCTGCGCGAGTTGCCGTCCTTACAACCATCAGAAACATTGAATGTATCTTATTTGCATGAATTTTGGTCGCAAAGACCTGCGCAGAAGACAAAAGAACGCCCTTCCCCGCACGTAAAGAAATAGCTGTAAACGGCAAACTCTTCTGACAGGACCTCTATCTTTTTGCTAAGTTCTCGTAGGACGCGTAGAGACACATGGAACGCAGGTCGCAGGGGGGTGGAGCTGTTACAAGGGTCTGAAATTTGGTATAGCTTGTAAAGGAGATGATAGTACTTGATGAGCTGAGATGCTGAGAACAATGGTGCCTTTGGTTTTTTCATAAGTGTCCTAGTTTTGGAGATACGCGCTGGAGTAAAGTTGTAAAAAAATCGTGCGCGTAGTGACGTCACCACACGGAATTCTCGTTTAAAACATTGTATGTTGGGCTAAAATCTCATCTCCAGAACAATGGGACTTAATTAGAAACCAAAAGCATCATAGTTCTCAGCTCATTGAGTACTTTTATTTTCTTTATAAAAAAACACAACATTTCAGACCCTTGCATTTGCCCAATTCTCAAGATGTTTATAAAAAAACAAATACATTACATACGATAAGAACAATGGGTGTGTTGATAAATTGTGCCACAGCGTAAAATCCTGTGGAACATCGAGGTGAAAACTACATTGAGAGCATCTAAAAGTTTGATAATCCACTCATAAACTCACAAAATTCGTTTTAAGAGCAATCCAAGATGCCGGCGGTCAAATAAACGCGGGTCACTTAGCGTGCAATTTGGCAACGTTGTATTGTGCCCATTAAAACCCATATACAAGGTCGAATGAGAAGGTGTTCATCGAACACCCGATAGCTCGATCTTTTGAACGGATTTAAATGGACACATAACATCGTTGCCAAATTGCACGCGACGCCACTGGGTCACAATGAACCACTTTTCTTAGCATCGAAAGTTGTGAATAAATAAGACTCCATCACTGTTACCAGCTTATTTGACTGCTGTCTTTGAATTTAGAGAAACCAATTTATTGAGATTGCGAGTGGATTTTGAGACTCTTCGTTTCTTTCAAATGTGATTTTCTCTTGATTTTACAAGGTATAATCAACCCTCCACAACGCTGTGGCAAAAGTTAGAAATAGACCCATTATCATCTCACCGGATTTTTCGTCACCCCCCCCCCCGTGTATGTAAGATGGGATAAAAAGAACAACCACCTTTTCAAAACATCGTTACCACAGATTGAAGGCAACTCCAATTGGACGAATGTCAGGAGGAGGGATAAACGGAGTGAATGCTGAACAGTAGCGTAGCGTGCAATTTGGCAACGTTGCAGTTCGTCCATTTAAACCCATGAAAAGGATCGAAGTATTGGGTGTTCGGCGAACACCCTCGCATTCGACCTTTTACGTGGTTTTAAATGGAAAGAAACAACGCTGCCAAATTGCACGATACGCCACTGATGCTGAATGATACGGAAAAGA
Source organism: Trialeurodes vaporariorum (assembly GCA_011764245.1). NCBI lineage: Eukaryota > Metazoa > Arthropoda > Insecta > Hemiptera > Aleyrodidae > Trialeurodes > Trialeurodes vaporariorum. The sequence continues at coordinate 34,985,073 of VMOF01000369.1, read as the reverse complement.
AAGATTCGAGTGCTTTGAGAGCAGTGGTGTAGGGTTCAATTTGACAACGTTGTATTTTACTTAAACCACGTAAAAGGTCGAATTCGAGGGTGTTCACCAAACACTCTACAGTTCGATGCTTTTTGTGAGTGTAAATGGGGAAAGTACGACGTTGCCAAATGGCACGCACTGTCAGTATAGTTGAGAGACATCTTGTCTACGAAGCTGTCACACCACTTGCACCTTCTGTATTTATATTCATCAGTGTCCCAGTCTCGCGATGTTTGGTGCGGTGCGCGGTGCAACTCGACGGTTCCGACTGCTGAAACTTCCATAAAATGCGGTATGCGGTTTTAAAAAGAGGCAGGGCGCGAAAGGAATCGCTTGCGCTTGGGGCGCAGTGCGTGCGCGAACTCCACCGTGGGCACATTAACCTATAATAAGCTCGACGCATCTCAAACGCAGTCGAACACTCGAACAGAGTCGGAATAGTTAGATAGTCAACACTCGGCAAAAAGTGTGACCCATATCCGCCACCTCCGATTATTCATTCACCAAGCACCGCGGCGGATTCAGAGGAATTTCTACTTTGGTCTTTGGTGCTACTGACGCAGTGACCCCAGAGTGAGTGTATATAAGTATAAGTAACAGTCTCGTCGCATCGTGTTCGGCGTGCAACCCCCCCCCCCCTCCCCTCCCGCGCACTTAAAACATTATAATGCACTCCGTACACCTCGCGGATTTGATCTGAGATAGCGGCGAGAGAATGCATTGATAAGCGATGCATCACTCAATGCCACAAATGTGAAGGTAGAGAGTGGGCTTATGTGCCTCGATGGCTTCAATAATCTTCTCACGACCGACTGGGGGTAAAAAAAAAAAAAAAAAAAAAAAAAACATAATTTGCCTGCTAATTTTGAAAATAAAAGCACGATCCAGTAAACTCCAAAGCTCAAGGGAGGGGGGGGGGGAGTTCAATGTGGAACCTTGGCCACACTGAAGAAAATGATTCTGAAATTCGAGTAATATTATCAGAAGTTCGATTAAACGCGAAAGTTTTGGCAGTCAAGATTCGGGCTCTTGGAAAGTTTTACTTTTAGCAAATGAATAGTTAAGTCTAATGAAAAAACCAGAAAAATCACGAAAATCACGCAAAAAAGTCCCAAATTCGATTATAAACTCAGAAAACAGCTGTAACGGCAAAATCGTAATGGTGGAGCTACGCAGCTGATGCAGGTATCGTAGGAGATTCCTGTATCATTTTTGTCACTTTTTCGTAGAGAGAAACGCAGAGATATGTGTCTCGAATTGGATAGGAATCTCCTATTCTGAGGCCCGATTCTGAGAGTTAATTTTGTGATTTTTTAGTGTACTTATCGTCATTTTTACAGGTTTGTATAAAAGAATCAACTCGTCAAACACAATAAGTATAGCAAAAGTTTGCAAGATCCCCATTCGAGATAAGCGGCGAATTCTCTTGTAATCATACCAACCTTCACACCTTCAGAGGCCGTGTGCATTCTATGGACCGGACGGTCAAAACTGTTGCGTTTGCGAGTACAACGATATGTCAAACCTCGAGGAAAATATAGTATTTTTACCATAAAATGCTGGTGTCTCCATCAGGATCTAGTGATAGACACACCAGAAAATCCTCAAAATGATGCATAATTTAAAATAAAACTTATTTTTAATCTTTATTATTATTAATATTATGACGACACGATTCGTTCACGCCGTTTGATCGTGAGGTAGGTGATTCCCGAATGGATTGATCGACTTAAGGCCGAAACAGGTTGACTAAGGCGAATCAACACTCGGTTCTCTCCCATAAGACGCAACGTTGCTAAGTCGACTCAATCACTCGTAATCGGCTTCCGTGTCTGAAGTAGAACTAAACTCAAGAAGCTGAATTTGAGCCCCCGCAAAAGCTAGATAGCATGATTTTCATTTCTGTAAGAGCACGATCGAAATTGAAGTGGGCTAGCCGCAGTAATGGAGATCTGAAAACACTCTACGATCCAAATTCTGGCGGGAGGAAACGGGGAACCAAGAGCCTTGAATGGAACGGAACATGATCTCGTTTCTGCGGGTCGACGCCTGACAATAGTGATGTTGATCGAAAGTTGAAACAAATCAACCGATCATTTTCATACCTCAAACTAACATATTAATCAATGGTAAGATAATCCGTTGTATGAAACCAATGAAATTTGTGTGAATCGGGAGGAATGTTGCTTCATGCTTTTTTTTTTTTTTTTTTTTTAAACATTTATTTTTATGAAGACTTCCACAGTTGGAATTAATTCATTTTCTTATAACTAATGGTACATTATACTAATTATAAATATATCGTGTTGTTTGCTTCATGCAAGTGCTACACTGTGCAGTCGAGGACACTGGCGGATCCAGTGGGTTGCCTAGCTTTCTCTCTCTCTGTCCATTAGAACGCGTGTGTTAGAAAAGGAAAGAAGAGGGGGCGAAAGTCACGTGACTGCCCCTTATCTGTCCTTTTCTAACACACGCTATCAAATGGCCATGTAGAGAGAAGGAAAATTCCTGGATCCGCTAGAGGTCGAGGACAAAAAGAATGTCAGATGACTTCTTAGATTTTAGTTTAGGTATAGGCCACCTGCAATACTTAAATTAATTGAGATAAGTATTGCGGAAAGCCTATATCTTTCGGAGTCATTTAATGTTCTTAATGTCCCTGACTGTATAGTGTGCCTCAATATGTCCACACTGATTGTGAGAGAAAAAATGTCTCCTAAAAATAGTCAGTATTCTTCATTACAAGTTCCTAAAAGACATTCTGGCTTCTCAGAAGAAAATTCTGGTATTTCGGACCAGAATTCCGTCCTTCTAACCCAAAAAGATTGTAGTTTCTACCAGATTATTTTGGTATAAACTGTCAGATAGTTCAAGTCAAAATGTTCAAATTTTTCTGGTCATAAAGCCGATAATTTGTTGCCGATAAGTCCTAAAAAGGCCGAAATTCACGTGTCACAGTAGAAAGATTACCGATACTGAAACTTATTCGCGCAGAGAGGGGGAAGGGGGGGGGGGTTTGGGGAGACTTTAAGTCCAGATAAAATTCACGCTCAGATCCACAGCGCGTCGCTTTTCCATCTCGGAGCTCACGCACCGTTGCTTTGGATACCTCTCGCAATGAACCATAGACTTCACAACTGGAGCTGGCGCGGCGTGGTGTTAGTTGATGGGACAGCATGTTGCTTTATTTTTTTTGACACACGTGCTCCAAACGTCTCACGACAGATAACCGCATAACGGTCGAAGACACGAAAAAAAATGACATTGAGCTCCAAAAATTACGACAAGCCGCGTTCATGATCCATGGTACCATAGTGAAATGCTCCATCGCTCCATTGCCCAAAGTAATACGTCTTTCGACTAAAACAAGTGTGGCGTGGTACAGCTACATGGTATAGAACTCGCGCCCCTTTATGTAGTTAACAGAAACGAGATGCAGACATCTGTCGTCATTCTAATTAATCCAAGGCTGCCGTTTCGCTTCATATTTACACCCATTTTCCCCTTTAAATATGAGTAAAATATTTGAAGTTCCCGCCAAATTTGGCAACACTGCATTCTTTGGACAGTGGAAGTCGCGTCGCGCCGGACAAGAGGAGAGGACGCCGCGCCGCGTTAGAGGTGACCTTCTTATTTTAATCGAAACGATCCGTTCCTCAGAAGTCAGAACTTACGCACGATAGGAAGTGACGGGGGATTTCTAGGACATACAATCGGAAATTGACGATTGCGGACCACACTTATTTTGAACGTGTTCTTAAACTGATGATCTGTTAGATCATGATTAAAGCCGATCCACTGATTTTGTATTACAATATATATGGATGTTTTTCGGAGTTCATCTATTCTGATTGTGAGTGATAACTGGTGCATTTCGTGGTTCAAGGTTGAGGTTTTTCTGATGTTGACTTACTTCGAGTCCCTATATTGTTAAACGAGAGAGTTAAGACAATAATGTGGAATAATTATGGGCGCCGCCATTGGAAGCGATTTCGCACATTTGTTTGCATGTTGAGGGCCGTTGGTTCCAGAGAAAAGATCGCAAAATCGTAAAGTTTCTAACGGTGCAAATCTTTCTCTGCCTTTGCTGATCGACATCAATCAACACTCTCATCGAAAATTACCTCTTTTATCCGTAAAACACCGTGGGATCTTTGGTGAGAATGTAAACAAATGTGCATATTGAATTCAATGGCGGCGTAATAGCCTAAAACTCGTTGGTAAATCATGAGTTGTCTAGTGTTAGTGTCTACCCTCTTGTCTTAACTATCAACGTATGGGACTTTAGCTTCACCTGTCAATTTGATTAAAGTGGCTGTTCACGCACGAAAGCTTACCATGGGTTCCAGAGGCTTGCTGGTTTCCAACAAATCAAAATGTCAAATGATATCAAGAAGTAACGCTATAAGAAATATATAATTAAAAAGGACATTGTCAATGGCCGGTTTAAAAGTTATTCAAAATTTTCAACTCAAAAATGGTTGTCATTTTCAAGATTTATGGCGGCCATCTTGGGTTTGAAATTTTGATAAACTACTATCAAAAATGGATTCAGCAACCAAAGAGACTCCCTGAGACCAAGTTTGAAAGAGTTATTAAAGTCATTAATTTTTGTCTTCGGCCACTGTGTGATGCACGGATTGGTTTGGTTGCTGGTCACTCAATCGCATGAGTTCGACCTGCTCATTGCTTGCTCTTGCTCCGCCTCCGAGCAGCAGCCAGCTTCAGCATTCAGCGCCGGATAAACACTAATCGATCATCGATGGCAGAGTTGTCATGTCTAATTTAGATATGAGTTGAGCTCATTCCATTTTCGAACAACTTTGTACAGTCAGTCTTCTACTAACCGCGTCAGAATGGGGCAGTTGCAAGGGTCTGAAATTGTGTGTTTTTCATAAAGAAAAGGATAGTACTTGCTGAGCTGAGAATAATTGTGTCTTTGGTTTTTTCCCAAGTGTCCCGATTTTGGAGATTCACACGTGCGAAGTAGTAAAAAATCGTATGCGTAGTGACGTTACTACGCGGAATTCCCATTTAAAACAATGTATTTTGGGCCAAAATCATAAGTGGCGGTAGCCGCCCACTGCCCAGGCCAAGTCAGAAAACGCAAACTGGGAGAGCTCGGTGAACACTTATTATACACGCATCAGCTCATTTCATGGCATTTCATGGAATCTCATCTCCAGAACTATGAGACTTAATTAGAAACCAAAGGCATCTTTATTCTTAACGCATCAAGTACTATAATTTTCTTCATAAAAAACACAACATTTCAGACCCTCGCAACTACCCCATTTGAAGATTCTCTTTGGACCTTCGCACGCCCAGCAATTTTGCGGATCTTAAGTGGGATTTTTTTTTTAATTCACCAGCGCAAAGGTCTCATCGGAAAACGCAAAGATTGGAAGACGCAGTCCTGCGGGCTGATATTTATTTTTGCGTTAAACCGATTTTTTAGACTATCTATGAGTTATGCTATTGGTCGAGCGCAGTAAGACTTGACCATTGCCATGGTATTCATACTTGAGTTTCTTGTTAGCAAATAGCTTTATATTGAAAAAGATTCTCTACTCGTGGGTACCTGTTTAAGTATGATGGTTACCATAACAACAGTCAAGTCTTACAATTCTAGACCGATAATGGGCACTCAAAGACAGTCTTTGGTATCGGTTTAACGCAAAAGTAAATGAAATTATCAGCTCGAGGGCTAGCAGTTTCACTACAACCCACAAAAATACTCGGATCTGCGTAATGTTTTTATCCACAGAGTTTTTTTGTTTTGTTTTTTTTTTTTTTAATAATAACTTGCTTATATTATATTAATACTAAATACAATTATATTACTTACTTGCTATTATTAAACTATATACTTATATATGTTAAATTATATTAGTGAAGACACCGGTTACTACACAATAACAGTTTACTACTTTCTTATTTACCTTTATTTTTCAAAACCGCCATTTTCAATTTTAAAATTTTCAAAGTAGGCATTCCAATTCGTGATCAGCGACCCCACAGAACTCCTAAATTCGACACCTTCCATCGGTTTTCAGGTCAAATTAAAAGGGTAGTTAGATCAATGAGCTGATGCGCCTGGTAGTGGGGTATACTTAATGTCCTTAATAAGATTGTTCTCTCTCACAGCATCACAATCAGTGTATCACATGAACAGAATTTGAAGTTGCACCGGAGGTCTCTCAGTGTGGTCCTTTCAAGAAAACCCACGTGTGTATGAAACAGTTGCCCGAAAGGATAGTATGCGTAATAAATCTATCCGATATATGTAAAGTGAACATGGGCCCCAAAAAAAAGAACCGAAGAAAGAGGTGTATAACAAAAGGAGACGATTATATAAAGGCTGAGATCGAAGTGATCGCGATAGGGCATAAGACCTCATTGAATTTTTTTCTTTTTCTTTTTTTTCGGTGATGCAAGAGAATCAGAGAAGTAAGCGGCTGAGACTGGAACTGGGAGCGTCGCATCGTTGAGCAGAGTCCGGAGAGTTGCCAGACCAGATAAAATCCGCCTACTTCAAGTGGATCTTGAACGAGAAGTAGGCGAATTCTATCGGGTCATCTGGTAACGTCGGATGGAGCAAAAGAAAATATTCGCTGGAAGCGAAGCGATCGAGCATGGAACTAGAAAGAGAGAGAGAGGAGAAGGAAGGGAAAGAGAGAGAGAATGAGAGAGAGAGGTGAAGGGAGCGGACAATTGAAACTATAAATTAGCTTTTAAGAGAGTAGATAACGGATCGTTATGAATTGAGACCGTCCCAGATTTGGAGTGGATTACATAGTAGCACACCTTTCTACTATAGGAAGTAAGAGGGGGAAGAGTGGGGAGGGGCTGAGATGACCAACTGAAGTGTGAGCTTTGATGGTAATTTGAGTGACCTTGAACGAAAACGGAAAGATCAAGATCCATCGATCCATCCGGCCGAAAAAATGAAAAATGGGAAGATGAAAATGTTAGTCTAGGCTCAAATAGAATACGGTATGGACGTCGCGTCGGGCGCTCCATGGCTATCCCAAATGATTCACATAAGCAAAATAGTGTCGTTGAGCGCCTTCAATTGAATAGATAGGCAAAATTTACACTGCGGAGTAGAGGAGTCTTAACTAGCCACTAAATGTCAGTGTGTTGTCGTTGATTGATTTCTTGTAGTAGAGTCCCTTGATGGAAATATTGTATATATAGGGAGTACCGACACGACGCTTTATGCATTTTGACAGGAGTCGATTTTGTCGACCGCGTGAACGCATTCGAAGGTTAAGTTCGACAGTGGACCAGTGGTGGACTGGCGGATTTGCCGGCATTCCGGTCCGTTCCCATACGTTCCTCTACGAATCGACTCCTTTCGTGTGGAGCCTTCGATGTCGTCGACTCCTGCTCGACTCCGTGACAGCCTAAAACCAACGACCAATCACAACTCGTTGAGCTCGTGTCGGTACTCCCTATACAATATTTCCATCAAGGGACTCTATCTTGTAGTAGCCTGGATGTGAAAAGTTAGAAGACTCCTGATAGTAAGCAACCCGCAATACTTTCATCCCGATGAATTTACGCATTGCAGGTGGCCTACCTAAGCAATACCCTAGGGATTCGTCTCATTCTGACATTCTAATAGTCCCCGACTATGAGTAAGTAGTACAAGCAGTTGAATAACGAACATGCGTTAACGATTCGACGCGTAAACCGCGCTACACGAAACCTGAAATCTCCTTGCGTTAACAAAACAAAAGTAAAGAAAGAAACGAGCGCTAAGGTTTCACGAGTAATGCGGGTTGCGTCAAATCATCGACGTAGAGCAAATGCAACTGCATGTCAGTGGTGTATCGCTCAATTTGGCAACGTTGCATTGGTCCATTTAAACCCATGTAAAAGTTCGAATGCGAAGGTTTTCACCGAACACCCAATAGCTCGATCTTTTCGATGGATTTAAATGGACGAATTGCAACGTTGCCAAATCGCACGCCGCTGCCTGCTGCATGTAAGTAAGTATAGTCGCGGACATAAAGAATGTCAGACGACTCCGTATAGGAATTGACTTAATTAGGCCATCTGCAATACTTAAATTCATTGGTTTGCGAATTGCGGGTAGCATATCCTACAGGAGTCGTCTGACATGCTTTTGTCTCCCAGACTTCAACTTCACACTCTGATACAAAAATTCAAATGAACCTGAAATATTGTGAAATATCAACATGCAATTAGGGTCAATGCAAAAAACATCGGCTTCAAACCACCAATAGCGCAACTTGATTAAGTCAGGAGCAGTAAGAAGCTGATGTTTTCAGTCAATCTTTACAGTTGTCACGTCAAATCACTCTTAAAACAGCTTCTAATGCTTCTTATCCTCATGTGCTACAAGACCCCATTAAAACTCGACTTCGAAAGAAAGAAGAAAAAGAAAAAAAAATTGAAAAAAAAAAGTGATTTGATCATGTTCTTTCCGTGCGTTCTTCGCATCCTTTCGACTTCGATATGTACTTACTCAGTAAACCATTTATTGCTTGTAAAGAAATGTGTGTTAATGCTCAGCTCAGATCTTAATTCGTAAAATTTTGCTTCCGACTGAGGCGCGCAAATCGAAGCCCACTTTTCATTAGAGCCGGGCCCAGGGCGCTTTGCCAACATTTGGCGTAACGTCCCCGCCCTCCCTGAAGTCGCGGCTGTTTTCGGTCGGATATCATCGTCCGGTTCCGGTGGAGTGAGCAGGCGCACTCACACTCACTCAGGCATCATGAGTCTCGTCTAATCACATGCCAACTCAAGTGCCACTGCAATGCGATCTGGCGGCAAATTTAAATACGCGCTTCCCAAAGTGCAGGAAGAGTGGAGGAGTAAGTCTATAAGTAATATGTGGTGTGTGTGTATGAGAGGAAGTGAGTTAATAAGTGCTCTTAACGCTATAAATTTCTGTCTTCATCGACCGAAGAGCTGAGACTTCGAATTCATCTTGCACGAGACAAGTGTGAACAGCGTGTTGCCAAACCGAGGTTTTTATTATATTATTATTTTAATTTTTCTTGTAAAAAAAAAAAAAAGTACTTTCAGCATCAGTATAACTATATCAAGATTTAACATGCTTTCAGAAAAGGCTGCTAGCTTCAGTGACCACACGTTTATTTGAGTTTTGCAGAAGCAAACTAATTGATTTGCCTTGCCAAAATTTTCCAGACGCGCGCCATAGAATGCTCGGTATGCTTTGTACACCAAGTTAGTGAGGTTATATGATTTGCTGATGATTACCGCAAAATAAATTGGAAAATCATTTTTAAACGGTAAGATTTCCTTAAACTTGCTGAAATATGAAAGTTTGATGATTGGTTTGCACCACACAATCATACAATCATACATGCACCACCAAAAATTAGAAACATATTTTCGATAAGCGATTTGTGCATACTATACCATGCCTGCCGACATTTCGAACCATCGGTGTTAAGTGTTTTTGGGGGCAAACGAGGCGTCAAACACATCGATCTCATCTGAAACCTCTGTTAGTATATATTGACAGAATATGGTCGGGTAACAATACCAGAATTTACTCAAAATGTCTAGAACTGTGCTGTACAAACTATCACAATTTTGGTAATAATACCATTATACGTACGTCGCGTCGGTTGACAAATAGTTGAGCTTCTGGAAATCTTTTCTTCATTTTCTTCTTTTTCTTCTTTTTTTTTAGTGTGGACTACATACAGAAAAAAAAACAGAATAAAAAACACTGACAAAGATTATAGTAGAAAAATGACCCAGCAAAAGACTTTAGCTATGAGCCAATCAACATCAACGAATTTCCAAAAAATCTATTCAAAAATTTGAGCCAGCAAAATCTCTCTAGTTGGGTATAGAAAATCTTTAGTTAGCTTTTCATAAGGTCTTTTGCTTGGTCATTTTTCTACCACAGGTTTTGTCAGCGCTACCAAAGCGGTTTTTTCCGGGTAACATTTGTAATCTTTTGGTCAATCGGGTGGAATCATCAGAGAATTCAAAAAATCTCACTGAGCATATACACAAAACGCGGCAGCTTTGTGAAACAGTCTGACATGCTAGCTAATCCTAAAATTTGGCAACGTCTCATGTGCACCGTGCATCGCTGCACTGCATCACCGTCCACCATCCACCGTCCACCAAACGACGTGTATTACGAGAGGACTAATTGTGCAGCAGGAATCAATCCGCGCGGAAAAGTCGACGGGATAATTGTTATTACGATGGCGCATGGGGCAACAAAGAAAGCATTTAATTATGTCTTCCTTCCCGGCGAAGCATTTCCTTCGTCGAGTACTTACATCTATTCCACTATTCGATCCTCGGCGCCTAGCCTGCGCCTTGCCAAACGAAACGGTTATATATAGTTAGTTCCATCGCGCATCACATCGGTGCAATTCCGATGACTGTATTTCACCGACTCCCAATCCCACCATCCATCGGGATGTGCATGTCATTGTCCTGGAACTCTTTCAAGCCCGATTCCTGTGAGGTACGTATTTAAGGCTACCTCCAATTGAATGTTGCGAAAATGCAGTGACGGATGATGATACGCTCAATGATGAAAAGGTTATGGATCAAAAAGCTGACCGCCCAGAGGAGAGACTTTTCTTATGCCCCGTGGCTACGGCAAGGACAAAGTTATAATGACTCGAGCGTTTCTATTGGTGGAAAGAGATTAATATACAAGGAAAAAAAGAATGGTGTAATTTCCTAGCTGGTGTAATTTCCTAGCTGATTTTGGCCCCTACCAGAGTTAAAATAAAATTTACCAGAGTTATGGAACATTTGACCAAGAATCAGGTCAATGGAGCTGTTGCAAACTTTTGCTACAGGCTTATTAATAGTTGAAAAACGGGTAATACCCAGTAAAAATAACGATTAGCGCACTAAAAAATCACAAAATCCACTCTTAAACTTACAAAATGCTTTTTAACGCGAGACCGTAATGGCGGCCGGGGCCGCGGTTTTCATTGGGGTTCCCTATCTTCAATCAGCGCCATCTACACGAGGGGTTCTCGCAACACCACACAAAAAGAAGAAGATGCATACAATTGCCACAAGAAACCCGCGGCCTCGGCTGCCATTACGGTCTCGCATTTAAAAGCATTTCGTGAGTTTAGGAGTGGATTTCGTGATTTTTTAGTGCGCTAATCGTTATTTTTACAGGGTATTACCCCATAACCAACCATTAATAAGCCTGTAGCAAAAGTTTGCAACAGCTCCATTTCACTTGATACCTGGTCGAATGTTCCATAACTCTGGTAGGGGCCAAAATCAGCTATGCGAATGGTAAATTACACCATTATTTTTTTTTTCGTGTATATATTTCACGGAACAAAGTACTTGGTCAGATTTACCACACTGAAAAAAAATGGAAGTGTAAATACCCGTCGATGGTGCGAACTGGCCCATCGCGGGTGGGCGGGCGAGCATTCCCGCCTAACTTTACATTTACAACATCCATTGTAGATTGGAATAGTGTTGCATATCGCATTTTACAGTTCAATTTTACGTTAAAGCAGCCCAGACGCTCCCTGATTTGATTCAATAACCCCGCGGTCCCGGGCTGTTTAATTTACATCATCTAGTTCCCACAACGGGAAGAGCTAAAATACTACAACGCTATACCGCGGACTGACCTGTCAATAATGAGCCAAATGGGTACTTTTCCTTGGGCTCCCGTCTTCTGTCTCCTGGGCCCAGTGTTGCCAGATTGAGGGTAAAAAGCCGTATTGCGTCCCCATTTAAATCAATGTAAAACGTACTGCTTTTTCACCCTAATCTGGCAACACTGCCTGGGCCCCCGCCTGAGGGGAGGGGGCTCACATAGCCTGCATTCAGCCAGCCCTCTAATTTTGCAGGGCGAAACTGTCTTGAGTTGCAGGCTTTTGATTGACTGCGGCATGCAGAAACTTTTAAGTCTATAAAAAGCAGCCCTGAAATAACATTGCGCTAAATCGCAAAATACGACAAGAGAGTATCAAACAGTATTCTGTTGTTAAATTAATTTTTTCAACAGTCTATGAAATGAACAGCATTTCCAGAAAAAAATCCCAGAGGGGGAGGGGGCAAAATGAATCAGGAGGGGTGATATGGGGGGGAGACTAAAGTTCAAATTTTGCCAATTATTTGCCACTTTCAGGCAGTTTCCCGCCTTTTCCATACTTAATTGTTTATGCATTTTTTGGGAAAGGAGGGGTGCCTTCTCCTGCCGCACAGTACGCGTGCTTGCTTCAAAACATGATCTTCTCGACGTAACTTTCAGATATTGCGACCGAAATCAATAACATCCACTTTTCACTTTCACGATAGAGCGAACACATAATGTTACTGAAAAAGGCGGAGAAAAGTACATTCCGCAATATCGAATTACTTTCATTTTATGTACGGCAGCAGTTAGATTTCGTCTCTGTTTTGGCGAGATCGCGGAGATCCAACCGCGATTTCGGATCGACGCATCAAGTACGGCAGCGAGCAGGGGGCAGGGGTGGGCAGGCAGACTGCGGGCGGGAAATCAACGGGGCATAAAGCTCGGGTATTATGCATGCCCGAGCAAGCGAAGTTTATGTATCGAAAATTACGTACTACGTACGTTAAACGTATGCACTTACTTACATCGGGATCGCCAAGGAAACTACGCTCAATGCCCAGTGCCCAATGTACTTACATGGTACATGGCCCATTTACATTGTTGCTGAGATTGACGTTCACCAAAATTTCAGTGGTCCAAGTAAAAAAAAAAAAAAAAAAAAAAAAAAAAAAAAAAAAAAAAACTTTACGAACCTTTCACTAGGCAGATTGGAGAGGAGGGGAGGAGGGGGGGGGGTCCTCGCCAAAACTTTACTAATTCGCAAGGGAGGTGGGGGTTGAGTTTCTTGGCGGTGTTCACCCGCCCCTCCCCTCCTGGTTGCCCCTCAGTAAAACTCCGTATTAATCCTCCATTTCACCAACTTGTTGGCGACATGACAGTTTTTCCTCCGGTATACTTGGTAGCGTTCTTGAATTCATCCGTTTACTGCATCCCGTGCAAAAAATATTACAGTATTCTGATTTAGTACATCTATGTATACTGAAAAGTACTGCTATTCATAATATTTTCTGCATCGAGACAATAAAGGGATGCATTCTAGAATGCTTTACCCTTATTACATCACGGATTAGCAAAACTCAATTATAAGTACAATCAAACACCAACGTTTTGGCAGCTAACAACTCGAGATAAATGGCGACTCATTGTGTAATCAAAGCAACTTTCTGTGCTGCACGTGGATTCTTGACTGTCAAAACTTTAGCGTTTGCTAGTACTTCGTGATGGCCTGGTGGCTACCGCCACTTATAATTACGTTCAGTGTGATTTAATACGAGTGTCCATGGTCGTGGCCAGCATTTTTTTTCGGCGAAGGAGCAGATCTAGAATTTTTTCGTGGGGGGGGGGGGGGGGCTGCAGGTCTTTGGCCCTTCTCCCCCCCCTACCTTCCGACCCCCCCTTCTCTGAAGTTTTCGCGGAGAGGGGTGCTAAATCCTAATCTAGCCGTCCCCCTCCCCCTCCCGGTACGGCGAAGCGTGTGTAGTTTCTTCAGTCAACTTGTTTTGTAGGAGAATTTAAAACCTTTAACTCTTCTGTCGTCCATTTTTCCTAATCCCAGACTTTTTCAGTCAAAAGACCGTGATTTCCGGTCCGCGCCCCCGCGGTTCCAGAATCCGCCTAAACCTTTGTTCGGATATAATAAAGAAAATTGACCGAATCGGATCGGCGACAAGGAACCGGGAATGGAACCCCCACACTCCGGAATCACGAGTATAAAATGTGCCTGTCGTTTAAACACACTCATACACTGTACAGTGCAATGGGTGACATCGAAAATTGTGTAACGTCTCGAATGTCACGTCACATTGTCACGGATGGCTGCCATCACAAACTCAGTCTAAAGTCTGCACCCGCGTTCTGCCGTGACATGCTACCGCTCCTCCGGATAAAGCATAAGATTCATTCACCCCGTTGTCAGACTTATTTAAAATCTTTACTTAATGTTTTAAAACATGTTGAATAATGGCAACGCCGCACCGAACAAAGGAAAACCTGTTGCAGTGTTTAGAAGCGGAAACTTATAGAACTGAATAAATAAATCTCACGCTAAGCGCCTGACGAACAACTCGAGCGCTCAACCCCTCTATGTGAGAAAAAGGTCCGTGGCGACCGTGGCCAATGGGCCGCCCTTAGATCAAAATTCGTTTACATGTTCTCGCGGTATTTTTTCACACCCCCTCCCCCAACATTTAATATCCAGTTTCCTGGTCGATGTCTTGGAGGGTTGTACTTCACTTTTGTTTTTTTTGTCGCTGGTCGCTCTAATAAAATCCAATCCAAATATGAAAAGCTGATTCTTCGACTCAATAAGGACATACAGAATAGAGCTTAAAGGCTACACTGAAAAAAATAATTCCTAGATCCTATTAATATTACCAAAAGCACAAAGATATGTGAACCACAGGAAGTCTAGTACTTTAAACAGAAAATTCTGATGATAATACCAGAATATGGCTATAGAACTAGAATTTCCTCAACATTTTCAAGAACTACGGTACAAACACTCGAATTCTGGAACTTGTAAGTACCATCCCTTACATCGGTTCACATAATATTGTCATGCTTCTGGTAATTTATTTATTTATTTATTTTTTTTTTTTTTTTTTTTTTTTTTTTTTTTTTTTTTTTTTTTTTTCAATGTACAGATCAAAATTCCTATTTTTAGAGTATCGCTGACAGAGATTCTGATGAGTTGATTTAGTTGAACTTGATTCTTCAAAGGAGTTGTCAATCAGAGCACAGTCTATATTTCTCAGCTGAATGAATCATCCTGATTTAAAGTATCCTCATCTTGTATTAACACTTGAAAAATTTGGTCATAGTAGCATATCCTCTGTTTTCTACGCTCTTATGCCTAAGAAATCTTCGTAAGTAAGAGAGTTAACTATACTCTCTGACTTTCGCCCCCTGAGCTATCTCTAAACGACAGCCCTTGTGTAAGATTCTGTGTTGGCGCATTAAGAAAGAACGATCCCAAATAATAAAAGTACTTCATTTGGGCGTTATTAACTTTCGAATTGGATTTTGTTCCCATACCAATTAAGCGCAAGCTTTAACAATATCGGTTGAGATGTGGAATTAATTTGCATTCAAGTATTTTAACCGTCACGCGTCTCGAATCATTTGCATTTAATACACCCCGGGCCGATGATGGCTCGAAACTGCACCGCTGACCAATCAGGAGCGATGATTCACAACTTTCACGTGTTTAAGTGAATTTACACAATGTAGGACCGGCAGCCGCAATTAGGCCCTAAAGTCACTCACCTGACAGCCTAAATTGGTGCACCGATCAGATTTTATTTTAAGTGCATTGTGCCTCTGGGATCAGGGTCACGTGATGTATTCGCCAGCAGTCTGTATAGAGAAGAGCTGCCACTTTTGTACAAATTGAATGGTATTTTTCAATTCACCGATGATTCCACCGGTTGACCAAAATATCGAAAATTTCAGTTCAGTTTTTATGACTGTAATGCACGAAAATACTAGCATCTGTAATCTTTTCTCTAATCGGTGGAATCTCTGTTAAATTATCAAAATATTTGCTAACTTTTTTAAGTCAGTAACGGAGACAGTCAGAAAAGATTACGGAACAGAGCATTTTTGTGCATTACGGTAATGGGTCTGTTGCAAACTTTTGCAACAACGATAAAGAGTGTTTCATCGTATATGTAAAATCGCCCGAAAAGTCCATTGGTGGCATCAGAAAGTCATGAAATGCGATAATAAACTCACAAGAGCCGTTTAATAAAATCCAAGATGGCGGTAAAATATCGAGAGATCTGTATGCATGCACCTTGAACATCCAAGGATTGCCAACGTTGACAACCTCACAGCTTCAGAGGTTACCTATGTGTTTATTTACGTTGTGATTGGGTGTGATCGATAATGTGAGGTTGGCTATCCTTGGATGTTCGTGGTGCATGCACACAGGTTGCTCGATATTTTACCGCCATCTTAAATTTAATTAAACGTTTCTCGTGAGTTTCATACTGCATTTTATGACTTTCTGATGCCACCAATGGACTTTTCATGCGATTTTTCATGAGATGGGACACTCTATAGCGATGTAGCAAAAGTTTGCAACAGACCCATTCACTGAACAGAACTGTGCACTCATTTGGTCAACCGGTGGACTAAAATCTATAGATACGGTTACAAGACTTTGCATTTCTCTCCAGAGCTCCCGCTTTATTTATATATTTTAAAAAAATTGTTCAATCCACCTATAATTCCACCGGTTAATGACCTAAAGATTACACAGTTCAATCAAGTGCATACCATGTAATGCACGAAAATCATGTGATCTGTAATCTTTCCTCAATCGGTGGCGTCTCTTTGATGGACTTTTAAAATTGTGCAGCTACTTTCATAATTTAAAGAGGTAATCCGACAGATTGAGAAAATATTACGGACACTACTTTATTTTCGTGCATTACAATCACACGCTAAACTGTGTAATCGTTTAGTCAACCGGTATAGGACCCACAAATAATAACCAGTGAATTAAAAAATGCGTCATTAAATGTCAATTAAAAAAATAATAATAAATAAACACAAACATAAAAAATATACACAAGACGGCACCTCTGCTCCAGAATTTCCTAGCCGTCGCAGATGCGCTGAGTGCGCACACCTTAACCCTTTCATACCTGGTGTACATTTTAATGTGCATATGAATAGCATGGAATCTTATATGGAGAAAATGAAAATATTATATGCATATCGTTTTGTACGAGAAAATTGAGCCCAGTTCAGCTATGATGCCAAAAATACGTTCTTGAACAAAAAGTAGTTTCAGGTTTGAAAGGGTTAAGGTCAGTGAAGATCTACATACCGAGTAATAAGGTGAAGAGGGAGAGGCTAATATGAGGTTATTCAACGAGGGTCTTGCCCATTGGAGGGGGTGGGATTTTACGACAGTCTCACATCAGAATGGCAAGCAAAACATCGTTCAAGAGTGTGAGAGGGGGGCGGCTATAGGGGGGGTTCTCGCAAGAAAATTCCACGGGATAAATCAGAACCGCAACCGGAGCGGAGTATCGAGGTGCGTCGCGTATCCGTCACCGCGGTCCGGTCGCTATGGCAACGGCGAAGAAAGTGATGCAGTTTCTGCATCAACGGGTTAACCTGTCCTTTCAACCGGAAACAAGATGGCCGTCAAATCGTCTAAGTCATTCACTCCCGCAGACTGTCTTCAAGCCATGAACAACGAGCTGTCCGCACAGTCACAGTGGGATGGAATGTCAATAGGTTCGGAAAAAAGTGAGACATCTGAGGTCAATTTTAATGGGCGGTTTTATATTAGTGATGACGAAGACGTCATCCGATGATGAGCGTTCTAAACAAAGACAAACTGTCTCTCTCGCTCTCACGTAACATCTATGTACTGCTATCTTACTCTCATTTCAAAAATCGTACATGGAGACATATTTTGTGACATTTTTTGGCAGAAATGAATTCCTCGAGGCAATTTAATGCGATTTTGATATTGGTACGTCGTAAAACAAGGCCCTGTATACGAATTTTGAAACTAGAAAGAGATGGGTATACATAGGGGTCACGGGAGAGTGAGTGAAATAGTTTGGAACGCTACACGAATTTGATCAGAACCGATTGGGATCGATGAGTGATTTGTTGTGATGATTGATGGCTAACCGTTGATTTTTCACTAAAACCGTCTATAGGAGCTTCGAACCAAATAAGTGACAGTTTTACTTTTTACCGCGCGGAGGACGATTTTATAAAAAGAACCTGGAATTTCCCCTGTTGGTTTTCCTCTAAATTGGGTTTTTAATCTTGCTTTCCTGATACCTTGAATTTGATTCATCTCTGAAAGAAATAATTTATTCCTAAATAATTTTGATAATGATACGAGAAGCACAACGATATGTTAACTGAGGAATATCTAGTTCTATTACTAGAAAATTCTGATGTCTCCATCAAAATCTA
Source organism: Trialeurodes vaporariorum (assembly GCA_011764245.1). Taxonomy (NCBI): domain Eukaryota; kingdom Metazoa; phylum Arthropoda; class Insecta; order Hemiptera; family Aleyrodidae; genus Trialeurodes; species Trialeurodes vaporariorum. Next base: position 34,967,000 of record VMOF01000369.1, on the reverse strand, counting down.
GTCATAGTACTGGAATTCCATCAAATGTTCGATAACTATATGGTACAAACACCGCAGTATTTTGGTAACAGTATCTAAAATTGCCTAGGTTGACAAATCGTTGTGCTCCTGATAATCCTTTTATCAGTGCAAGTATATTGAAGGGACGAAATTCCTTTTTCTTTTCTTCCTTCCTTTCTTTCTTCCCATTGCGTTTCGTACAAAGAGAATTAAGGAGTGTAAATTGAAAACATTTCGAATAAACATTTAGTCAATAAGTTTGATACCGGTGATGGTGCCTATACAAGTGTCTCATGTTTACTACATCGTGAAGCTATAAGCCCATTGTGTGATGGCCGCTGGGAACTACTCGGCCAAGACTGGCATTAGTCCGCGATTAACCACTCTTTCCCACACCCGTAAGAACGTCTGAACGGAAAATCAGGGACGACCACCAGTAAGTTACTACACCACCATTAGTTTAAAATACGCTTCAAACGAAACTCAATCCTTCACACGGTGCGATGCCGATTAAAACACTTTCAGAGAGTAATTCAGGAAGAGCTTGTGAACGCTTAAAAAAGTGCTCGAATTGAAACAAGCTTTGAGGGCTCTCGTCCGGGAGTCCACCGGTTTGATTAAGAATCAAGTAGGCTAAACTGGTTAAATTTAAAATCTACCTTTCTCAAATTTCGGAAAATGGCGAAAATTCAACTTTTTTTTTTTTAGGATTTCTTTAGGGGGGGGGGGGGTCAAATGCAAACGGATTATTTGATGGTTGAAGGGAAGTGATATGTGGCGGAGGGACTGACAATTTCGTTGAATGAGGTTTTTTAGGTTCATTGAGTCCTTGTGTTTTAAGCAATGGTAATAACTCAATTTATAAATTTATCTGACAATGAGTGCGATTACAAAAACAACGTATTTGCCTTATGGAAAGGATAAAGTTTGGAAAAGCTAAAAAGGAGCGGGAGCCGTACACAAAATTCCAGGGTGGTGTAATACTTTGGTACTTGTAACATTATTTTCTCATTTCATACACCCTTGAATTAATTATTTTTGATTCGAAATCGTCAAAAGGGGGAAATATATCCACTTTTTATCCTAAAAGACTTCAATTAAATTATGAAACTAAAAAAAAAAAAAAAAAAACGAAACAAAACAAACAATATGGTAATACTTGCAACCTTTAACAGAACGTTTGTCGAAATAAAGTGGAAAATTCAATCATGGCTCAGCGTACCTGCAACATAAGAAACGATAAAATTTCATCAATGTCAAGTTTTAATTCTAGATCCGGCATATCACTATATGCGTTGACATACTGTTGACAATATACAAGTTTGAGCTTGAGGCTCCGGGGCGAAGTACGCTAACTGGCAACATTGCATTTTGTCCATTACAATGCACGAAAAGGATAAAATGATTAAAAAGGAATAAAGGATATGGAGGGACGGAGGGTATGTGCGGTGAACACCTTGACTGTCGAGCTTTTCCATAAGTTTCAAAGTCCAAACTGGTTGAAATTTGGACTGTTAAACCTAGTATGCTATCGTATTGCACTCTTGCCACGGATGAGCATCATGTCAAAAGTATACAAATACATCAAGAGCATTCAACCGTTGCATTGTACTTGAACGCAAAAAGTATTCTTTTAACTAGCTTGTAGCTTGTTAAGTTATGTTAAAGTAAAACTCCTGTTTACATTCGTCTTGTATTATTTTGAGACTAACAACTCTCGGCTGAAATTGTCTGAGACGCAAAAGTATCACGATAGTCGACCCCGAAGCTTTCCAAATTTGCGGTTACTTTGGTTAAAATGTGTTCCATAAAGGCAAACGGAATATTTCGTTCGTTCCAAATAAGCGTATTTTCGCGACCACACAGGCGCACCCGTATCGATCGCGATGACCCGATTGCAACCTACGAACGCAAAGCTGTATACATTTTTGGATCTTGTCCGGTTAATCGATGACATCAAAATCATCGGGCTCATCTTTAATGTACCTAAACCCTCCTAAAAAGTGGGGCTCACATGAATGCGAAGACTTTTATGCCATCGATATCGGGGGGGGGGGGGACATATAACATTTGTTTCCTTAAAATTTCAAGAATTACAGTAAACTTTAAGTAAGTTTCAGTCGGACTGAAAAAGTATAAATATATTTGTCAAGGCTATTGCAGTGAAATGGTTCAAAAACACCCTTCACAGTCCACAGTTGAACATTACACATGATTCTTCAACTTTCTAAGGGACGCCGAAGATATGAAAAAATTGAAGATTTTTAACCATCATAATTAACCGGGTGGGGGATATTATGCTTATTATAAGTGCTCTGCGCTGTTTTTTATGAATATAAATCCATGATCTTTCGAAACCTTCTCTAACTTAAGCACGTCTAAGGGGCCCATTTTATAAGTATCAAAAAACAATGTTATTACAGTCTTGACATTCATTAATGGATATTTATGACTCATCCACTCCTGAGGAAGAATGAGGAAGAGGAGGAGGAGGAGGAGAAGAAGGAGGAGGAGAAAGAGGAGAAGAAAAAATTAAAGAAATTGTCCACATGCGAGATTTATCAAGCATGTAAAAAGAACTTTCAATAAAATTATAGCTCAGTAAAATTAATAACCTCCTATACTTATACTCTTTAGTCACTTTAATTCGTCATTTCCCTATACAACAATATTCAGTTTCTTTTGAACTTTTCTCCGCAAGGTTGCTCTTTTGCCCGTGAAATCAGCGAGAGACCGGGACTCGACTTCTACATGTGAGGGAGAGCGCATGACACACACGAACATGGCGACATGACGTTCATCACTCTATAAATGCCATCGAAGGAATCGATGGAAATTAAAAACTCCATGGGCGAAAGCGCCGCCGTTTGGGTCATACAACGATACTACGATACAACTTTCACGCTCCATGATTCTCCACCGCACAATGGTGTCAGTTTAAAAAAAAAAAGGCAAAAATTCGGCGATAAAAGGCTTTAAAAATGTGAGTCCCTATAATTAAAGAGTTAAGACGAAAGGGGTAATCAACCTCTGATTGGTCAACGGGGTTTATAGGCTCAACGGGCGCCATTGAATGCGTTTTTGCACAAGCGGCTTTTTTTGTAAACATTCTTAACTGAGGTCCCACGGTGTTTTTTAGAGGAAAAAATTAATTGTCGATTAACTTATTAATTTTTATTATCATGGACGACCTTCAAGAATTTTTATAGTTGTCTATAATGCCCAAGATAATTTTTAAAAGCGTGTATATAGATGTCGATCAGCAAAAGAAGTAAAAACAACAACAACAATTGGAATGTAAACACATATGCAAAAACACATCCAATGGCGGCGCCCATGGTTTCACCTGTCTACAAATTGGGACTCTGGAAAAAAATAAAAATAAAAATAATATTTTTCGACTGTTGAAGCTTAGTTTAAAACTTTCCTGTGACATGTGTAGGAATTACTTGTTAAAAGTGTCCTCTGAGAATAAAATGTTGGCTTTTAAAGTGTAAAAGAGGATAAATTGAAAAGAAAGTTACTCTGAGAAAAATTTCCTGTTACCGTAACCGGACATCTGTTTAATACTTAGTGAACCGGTATTCCCGTTATTTTAAAAAGAACTTTCTGTTATTTTAACAAGAAATTTCTGTTATTTTAACTAGAAATTTCTGATATTTTAAGAAGAAATTTCTATTATTTCAACAGGAATTTCTATTATACTCCATCAGAAATTCCTATATTACTTCATCAGGGATTTTGATGAAGTAACAGGAAATCCTGTTGACAGTGGCGGCTCGTGCAATCTGGCAACCGTGCACTTTTGCCATTTAAACGTATGCAAAAAGATCGATACTAGGTGAGGCGCTGCGCCTCACCAAGTAATCGATTATTTTACACAGTTGTAAATGGAGGAAATCCATTGTTGCCACATTGCACGAGCCGTCACTGCCTGTTGAACTAATATAGAAATTCCGGTTGATTAATTATTAAACAGACGTCTAGTTGAATAAACAGGCTTTGTCTTAGTGAGTGTACTTTCTTTTCTTTTGCCAGTTTATTTTACGATCTCGGATCACAGTACGCCGGTTGTCGCTCGCATTAAGATATGACATTTCTCTTTTCCATTGCGCATGCGTTGTAAGCGATGTAATAGACCGACAAAATTGAGATAATCATCAGTTAAATTTATGATCCTCTACACTCGCGCGCTCGCGTGAAAATTACATCTCAAAAGTTTTCGTCGACTTCAAAGTCTCAAGCCGAAAAACCACGTATCTCATCATCCATAAACACCAAATCTGCTCGTTAAACTATGGGTTGGCGCGAAGTGTCGTTCGATTTACACGAGAGATCCTGGCAACGGTTATCTAACGAGCAGACCTGTTATTAATTGAAACGAAATACGTGTTTTTCGACTCGCGATATACGAAGAGTACTCTCGAAGACTCCACGAAATCTGCGCTGACGAAAGCGAGTTCGGAAAGCTGAACTTTTCGACGGTATGAACGCCAGCGCGTAACGCTTTTTTTCTATGTAAGAAAGATTCATTGATGAGATGGACGATCTCACTGCTCTCAGATTACGTTTCTATGGTCGTTGAGGCGAAAGATATCTATTCAATTGATTGTATCATCTTACGGAGGTGCCTGGGCGCATGGCTCTGACGTCATAAACGATTTATCGATGCAACGTATCGATTTCAGTTTCGGAGTGATTCCTATTTGAAATCTTGGCATGAGCTATGAATCAGCGATAGGTTTGAATCATAGCCAGAGCTCTGGTTTGCTTTTTGAGAATATGGCCTATAGTAAGCTTTTGCAGTCAACTATTACAAGAAGTTTAGGTTTTTGTGTAAAAAGAATGCCAGCAAAAATTATGGTGACACTGCAAAAAGTTTCAAAATCAATTTTTTAACCCTTTCAGACCTGAAATTATTTTTGTTCAGAAACGGATTTTAGACGAACATGATTGATCTTAGTGCTGTCTTCTCATCTACATTGATGTGCATATTGTATTTTAATGTGTTCCATAAGATTTCATGATGTTATTCCAATGTCTATTGAAATGGACTCCACATCAGAAAGGGTTAATTATAATTGAGACAAATTTTCCACCAAAGTTTTTAAAAGAACTAGGGTTCCTAGAACTCTGCTCTATTTACGAAGTGCTCTATTTACTTTGCTACTTAAAATTCCTGATTTTGACTATAACTACGGAGGTCCTAGAAAATTAAGTCATCGACTCTATGTAAGTATTATTCACATGTTTGAGTTTAAGATCACGAAACATTTCCAGGTTTTCCACGATCACACCCAAGCAGAGCTTCATCGCCAGTAGCCGTGAAAATCGGGGAAAATCTTGCTGTGCGAAACAGACGGTTTTCTTCGAAACGCTTCGGAAAGTTTATTAAATGGAAATTGAACGGTTCGAAAAACAACATCTTGGTTGACGAATTTCAGGGAGTGAATACCATCGGAGGATTCGGTATTGATTTAGATGAAAAATCCGTGTAAATGCTTTTACGAATAAATCAATAGAGCACCCTGGTGCGGTGTTTCGCGGCTGTGAGTCCACAGAATGATTTGTGAATATCGCTTGGCTGATTTTCTCAGCTGGGGCTCGGCGTGAAAGAAAATCGCGTGTAAATAACACCAGGGGTCAGGGGGCAAGGCTTATCGCTCACGAATGATGATCCCAAAAAAGCACAAACCAGAGAATCAGACGGAAAGAAATTAGGGGGGGGGGCGTCATAAATTGTCGGATGAAACGTTTGTGCTACGTTGCGCCTAAAATGACTTCTAATCGGTGCTGCACGAAATCGGATTGATTGAAAATTAGATTCAATTTCTTTCTTATAGCAGGAGGCTGGTCCAGAACTTGTCTTCTTTTCTCTCTCCCTCTCACCCCCTCTCTCTCCTTCTCTCTTTCTCTCTTTCTCTCTTTCTCTCTTTCTCTCTTTCTCTCCTTCTCTCCTTCTCTCCTTCTCTCCTTCACCCCTTCTCCCCTTCTCCCCTTCTCCCCTTCTCCCCTTCTCCCCTTCTCCCCTTCTCCCCTTCTCTCCTTCTCTCCTTCTCTCCTTCTCTCCTTCTCTCCTTCTCTCCTTCTCTCCTTCTCTCCTTCTCTCCTTCTCTCTTTCTCTCTTTCTCTCTTTCTCTCCTTCTCCGCTTCTCCCCTTCTCCCCTTCTCCCCTTCTCCCCTTCACTCCTTCTCTTCTCTCCTTCTCTCCTTCTCTCTTTCTCTCCTTCTCCCCTTCTCCCCTTCTCCCCTTCTCTTCTCTCCTTCTCTCCTTCTCTCCTTCTCTCCTTCTCTCCTTCTTTCTTTCTCTCTTTCTCTCTTTCTCTCTTTCTCTCTTTCTCTCTTTCTCTCTTTCTCTCCTTCTCTCCTTCTCTCCTTCTCTTCTTCTCTCCTTCTCCCCTTCTTTCTTTCTCTCTTTCTCTCTTTCACTCTTTCACTCCTTCTCTCCTTCTCTCTTTCTCTCTTTCTCTCTTCCTATCTTTCTTTGTTTCTCTTTCTCTCCGTCTCTCCTTCTCTCTTTCTCTCTTTCTCTCTTTCTCTCTTTCTCTCTTTCTCTCTTCCTATCTTTCTTTGTTTCTCTTTCTCTCCTTCTCTCCTTCTCTCCTTCTCTCCTTCTCTCTTTCTCTCTTTCTCTCTTTCTCTCCTTCTCTCTTTCTCTCTTTCTCTCCTTCTCTCCTTCTCTCCTTCTCTCCTTCTCTCCTTCTCTCTTTCTTTCTTTCTCTCTTTCTCTCTTTCTCTCCTTCTCTCCTTCTCTCATCCCTCTCTCCCTCTCTACCTTACTACCTCACTACCTAACTACCTCACTACCTCTCCCCCTCTATCCCTAATAATCTCTCTCCTCTCTCTCCATTAACCCTTAACCCTCTCACCCTTCTCACCAGAATTCAAGCATTTGTACCCAGTGTTGCCATTTTTCGGATTTTCCCCATCTAACTCAACGAAAAAGTCGGTAATTTATAAGAAAGTCTGGTGACAATTCTTTGTACTGTATTTCTTGAAAATGATAAAGAAATTCTGGAACTTTCACCAGATTCTGATAAAAAAAAAAAAAAAAAAAAAAAAAAAAAAAAAAAAAAAAAAAAAAAAAAAAAAAGTCCTACCTAAAGTTCCTCTAATGACCAATCATTCTGTTTCGGGTCAAATTCTTACAACATCGGAATTAGTATTTTCAATGCCCCAGTAGTCATTACTGGATCCTCATTCATTGAAAACTAGATTTTCTCAGGAGCAAGTAAACATACCAGAAAGATTTACGTTGATACAGAAAAATCCTTTGTGCAGTATTCTTGGATTTTTTCCATTCAGTACAATACGTATACGTACAGTCAGGAACAAAAAGAATGTCGGACGACTCTTTAGATTTTGGCGTGGATAGGAACAGAGCACCTACAATGCTTAAATCAGTGAGATAGGTATTTCGGGTAGCCTACCTCCAGGAGTTGTCTTTTTTTGGAGTTTCTCCAACTATGTATTCAGTGAATTACATATAATATCAGTCGACTCCTTGGATTTTGGCTTGGGTAGGCAACCTGCAATACTTAAATTTATTTCGACGAGTACAGTAGTTTGAATATCTGAACCAAAACCTCACCAGGAGTCCACTGACATTATTTAATTCGTTGACTATACGAGTGCTATAGAGAAAAAATCCAAAATTTAGCAACTCCCCGTGAAAAAAGGGGATACTGGGAATAAAATGAAAATCAAGGTCGCTCAGCCCTCAAGCTGTGCGGATCTTCTTCACCGAGCTCAGGCAGTATCCAGCTAATCGCATTCGGCGTGTAATCCAACGAGCAACGAGACTCCAAGAGCTGCAAATAAGCATCGTTTATCCGCATCAATAAGTTTGAAAAACGGAAAAGCGAAACTCCTCGCGCAGGCAGTTTAAATGCAATGCTTTTTCTCACCTTCTATACAGAAAGGGGTCTAAAAAAAAAAAAAAAAAAAAAAAAAAAAAAAAAAAAAACCGTTTAGAGAGAATATAATTCATCGAAAGAAAAATAGGAAGGGGGGAATAGGAGGAGGGGGAGTCGGTGCCGGGGGGGGGCTCAAAACGCACGTGCACGCGGCGGAAACTTTACTATGATTTGGGTATCGAGAGTCGACGAGACAGGATTTCTATCGAGTGCCGAGGCGTGGCTAGGCGGCTGGTTTTCTCCTCTTCGACGAAAAACTTCGGCATGCCATGGTCGCTATGGATACAATATCCGAATGATCGAGAGAAAAAGTAAAATATCATATTTTTGATTTATTTATCTGCCTCACGATCAATCTCTATCGACAATAAATTACGCGAGTCACCGCGCACAGAGATTAGTGCGCCGCGCCGGCCGGTGCGGTGCGCGGTGATATTGTTTTTCAATCGACTCGCGACAACACGGGCGTTCAAGTCACCGGCACTGCACACCGCGCTGTCAGCGCGCACCTTACCGTCTCGCCCATGATCTCTGTCGATGAGAATGGATCCGTTTCCAACTGTTCCTACAACGTTATGAAGGGTCGATTCCTGAGTAAAATCACGTGAAAAGCTCATTGGGAGCATCGGGAAGTTCCAAATTTTACTTACAAACTCAAAACACGCGATGAACAAAATTCCATGGTGATTGGAGGTCGAATTATAAGGTAGTGGCGTAGCGTACGATTAGGCAACGTTGTTTTGTGTCCATTTAAACCCATAAAATAGGTCGAATGCGAAGGTGTTCACCGGACACCCTACAGTTAGATCTTTTTCATGGGTTTAAATGAATGAACTGCAACGTTGCCGAATGGCACGCTACGCCACTGAAATAAGGGGCAGTCCTTTATTTTATTGCAACTTTCTATGCTAAGAAAAAAGAGTCATCATAGAGAAAGCTGCAATTGCATAAGACTCGACCCCCTTCTGTGACTTGCTCATTTGAACGCGTCATTTTGGCGGATTTATTTAACAGCACCTTTTGTGAATTTATGAGTGATTTTGAGACATTTTGATGCAACGTCATTTTCACAAAATTTTACAAAAGGATAGACCCTCCATGCGACGATTTAGTAAAAGTTTGCTACAGACCAATTCATAGCATGGTGCTCTGTTTTGGTACATTCGATAAAAACGAATTTTTAAAAACTCTAACTCACATGAAAATACAGTGATCTGCAATATTTTTTATCAATCAACGGAATCACCTTCGAAATAGGAACTTTAATTCATTCAAGCCAAACGGAAACCCTGAAATTTGGACCAAAATTAATTGTTCTAAGACCAACGAGTCTCAACAAACAAATGTACAGGACCAAAAACCGTGGTACCTAAAAAATGTGTACAAAAATTGTCTTTTCCAATTTGTTAGAAAGAATTATACGAATAGCTATATTTGACGCATTTTCGAGGACTAAAAATCGAGGATAAAGAAAGAACTAAAAAAAAAATAAAAAAAAATAAATAAAATACAATACTTTCTCTACACTATCGGGAGATAGAATGCTGAGAGAATTGTTTTCTTAACCCAAGGTGTATTTCGTTTGTGTTAAAGAAACTTCACAGTGAAATATTGACTATGAGGAAATTCCTTTAACCCAAGGAAAATGTCTACTGCTACAAGTAAAAGATTCCTTCTTGAGACAGCGACTCTCCTTCATGCAATCAGAACTTTACTTCGCGCAAGAAAAACTGTCAAAAGTAAACTTACTTCTTCGTTTTTAAAGAATTGATCTCTCTCAGTGAAAGTAAAAATGGACCTAACGATTATACATTTGTAGCCGCGGTGTGGGGGGGGGGGGGTGTTGAGACCTTTGCACTTTTTGAAATTATGGTCACTGGTCGGAACTTTGAAATCTGAAAAGTACGCGGTCAGTTTATCGCGCGCAGATCCGGTCACGCACGCGTTATGCGTCACGGGTCAATGACAAATTTGTCTCCCATTTCCGAGAAGTATCAAGTCTCAAGTTTCAAGTCTCATTTGAAGCCGGTAGGTCACCCAACAGTGGAGTGGCGACAAGTTCTCTTGTCTCAATGACCCACTTTGACGTCCAGCAAATCGCCAACAACAGAACAGAGCCGGAGCAGAGGAATGAAAAATGACAAGTGTCAGACCGATAAGATGACTGATGGACATCTGGGCTGGCAGATCTGTGAAGTGTGGACAGCGACGAGGAATCTCGTTTCATTTGCAGCGCCAGCGGTGCCGATTGCATCAAATTGCTTGCCGCTGTTCCGTTCCGACCAGACGTTTCCGGTCTTTATCATGCTCGCGATCGAAAAAAAAAAGAAGAAAAAAAAAACTTGTGTCCGAAAGCATTCATTTTTGCCATCCGATTATTTTATTTAACAATTGGCAAAACCATCTGCGTAACTTCTAAGACTGCAAACAAATTCACAAAAAATCAATCGACTATTAAGATGGAACACTCAGTTGAAGGAAATATCAGTAAGCAATTCCTCAGTTATTTAACCTTTATTTTCTATCAAGGGACCTATAATAAACCTCGTTTTCCTCCATACTGGGGAAGTACTCTCAATATACTTTTAGACTTATTATTCGAAGATAAACGGAAGATTTTATCCAAATTTTGAAATTTTTCGTCCTAATTAAGCGATGTTTCTTTTTTCATTTTTTTTTAAATTTAATTTTTTTTCCAAATTTCCAATTTTTTTGCAAATTTTTTTCCACATTGTAAATAATTTTTTTCATTTTTGTTTCAATTTCTTCAAATCCCTTCCCCCTTCACTCAAAGCAGCAGCGGCCCGTGAGATTTGGCAACCATGCATCTTTCCCACTTAAACTTAGGTAAAAAATCGATTCAAGCGGAGGCTGGCAGCCTCCTCGAGTTTCGATTGTTTTCCATGCATTTAAATGGGATAAAAACACTGTTGCCAAATCGCACGAGCCGCCACTGACTCAAAGTAACTGCGGGGCCATAAAGATACGGGAGAATATAAGAGACTTCATCTGTGAGGAAATTTCCGTTCTTCGCTTTTTATTAATGAAGTTTTCGAAGTAGGTTTCATTTTTCTCTCCAATCAATCCATGTCTCCTCTCTCCTTCATTCCTACTTACCTTCTCCACTATCTTGCTTTTTTGCTTCCTTCCTGTCACTTCCTTACTTGTTAAACATCCTCTCCATTTTCATCCTTCCTATACCACCCTCCATCGCCTTCCAGCTGACTTGCTTATTTCCAAGCTTCCTTGCTTCCTTCCTCTCTAAAAGCGTTTACTTTTTGTGTTTTTGTTTTCCTTCTTAAAAAGTAGATGGAGTGTTGTATATCATGCACATGCCTTATATTGTGCATTGGCGTCTCTTCATATTTTTCTCTGAGCTTCCAAACCATTTGTGACACTAAAATTTAGGGACAGTGCATTTAGTGACTAAATGCACTGTGTATACCTACAACAACGAGCTATGTAAATTGAGAGGTCGTTGTCAGGGGCGTTGCGTGCTATTTGGCAACGCTGCAGCTTGTCCATTTCAACTCGGGTAATATATCGATTCTGAGTCAGTTCACTTTGAACCTTCGCAGTTCGATCTATTTCGTGGGTTCCAATAGACAAAAAGCAGTGCAGCCTTTCATGCGACCGTGATGTCAATGGTCACAATAGCTTTAACTGAAATTGCGGTTTAAAGTAAAAATATTACGAAAGTCAAAAGCAGCTATCTGATGCGAAGGTGGAATCTTTCCTAGGAAAAAAGACATGAAGATATAAACAAACAACAAGCAGTAAAAATCTTCTACACGGTTAGCTGAAATTCATTCCTGTGTCCTTATTTATATTATATGGTCGCTTTCAACAATAACATTTTCATTGCGCAACCCGAATTTAGTGGCGTAAGCTAACTATATTAGTTATGATTTAAGTTAAAACAGAGGCAAATAAACTCATGCATTTTCTTTTCAGGCTTGGGCTCATAACGTAGCGCAGCGCGCAAACAGCTCTTTCTAAAGCTAGTTCTTTCAAGCAGTAACTTTTCCTGTGCACTGTAAAACCCCGCGCGCTTGTAGATGCAACTTACACGTTTCGACGGCACAGCAGAACCTTAAAATACTAATCTCATCGAGTAAACAAGTAAACAAACATCTCTCTCTCTCACACACATCAGTAAACATGATGACTGGTGAGACTCGACGACAGATTTCCACAAAGAGCTAGCAACTTGCCGCCCGCAGACGCACCACTCATTAAGAGTCTTGTTTTCAGCGCCAATTTCCCCCTCTGCCATTCACCGACCCTCCCTCCGCCACCCTCCTCTCTCAGACGATAGCTTTCAACAGAAACGTACAGCCGAGCGGTTCGTCATTGCGGCGACATTAAAATACCCGTTCAGGATAAAAGAAAACAAAACGAAAGAAAAAAAGAAAAAAAAAACAGCTCATCGATAACTCAGCTTGGCGGCCGATTCACATCAACATCCTCCCTCCGTTTATCTATATCTATAGGGAACACGATTAGAGGGCGGATGGTGGGGTGGTGGGGGTACACAAGGTGGAGGGGGATGAGGGAGCGCATCTTTATTCATAATCAAGCTTGCAAGGAGCTAGCTGGTTGGCCTGATCATCGATTCAGCGGCGCGCTTCTTGTGAAAGCTGCAAAGTTTCCGAGCTTAAAAACCTACTTAAGGAGGGGAGGGGGAGGGAGGGAGGGGGAGGGAGGGGGTTGCTTGCTTGCTGAGGAGCTGGCCGGCTTCAGAATCCCACATTCGAGGTTCGCTTTGGTCCAGTAGCTCAACCTCAGCGGCCAGGCATGGTGGCGGTGCAACATCCAAGAGCTGGGATGCTGGGGCCCGTGCCCCCCCCCACCCCCTCCCTCGAGGGCCCCCCGAGCCCCAAGCCGGACCAGTCTCACTCTCGGTCTGAGGCCGAGAGCTGACCATCGACCAGTTTCCTAGCTGAGCCAAGTCCGTATCTTGGAACTCTCGGCTCTGTTGCCGGTTTTCCGCCGCTTTAAAAAATTAATAAATACACATGCGCGTAAATTCATGGCCTCGTTACTATTTCCATACTGAGCTCGGGTGAGCTGATTGTAAATTGACCGTTGGTAAAAGAAAAGTAACTCTCAACGTTAAGTTCTCAGAAGCACGTGGTTTAAGAGCCAATAAAAAGCGGGTCGAATGGCGATATTTTTCTGGGTGTAGTGTGAGGATTGTAAGGCTAATAAGAGGCTGTGCTTTGGAAAATCACAGTTATATACCCCTGAAACAGTGGCGAAGCGTGAAATTTGGCAACAATGTAGTTTCTCCATTTAAATTCACCGAAAAAGTCGAAAACTTTAGTCATCGGCGATGACCAGGCATTTTGACCTTTCTAATGTGTTTAAATGGGGAAAAAGAAACGTTGCTAAATCGCACGCCTCGCCACTGCCCTGAAACTCATATAGGATACAAATTTTACGTTCGAAAATCCTCAAGAAAAACCGAAAAGTGAGGCTGTAACTACTGTTCCAAAGGATATGCTGCAAAGCACGGTGAATTGCAACGCTATTATTTCCATTTGGACTGGGACAATAGTTACAGTTATATCATCTCTCAATTCAATTTGGTCTTACGTTCAATTTTTTTTTTTTTAAATTTGCAGTAGATGAACTTCGAGAATGTGAGGCTCTGCTTTAAAAAACATAAAAAAAAAAAAAAAAAAAAAAAAAAAAATCCTTAGCATTCAGAGAAACTTACTCAATCCGGAATAAAACTCTAACATAAGTCCAGGGAAATACCTTTGAAGTCTGTGAGAGAAACGGGGAAACGTTCATTAAGAAGTTGCACAAATTGCGGAAGTTCTCTTTTGTTCAGAAAAAAGTTGACTTCTTTACGGCAGAAATAAGAGGGGGTCAGCCCATGCCGTGCGGTATGAATTGTTCCAAAGGTTTAAAACTCAACCACAGCGCAGGTTAAGTAAATTAAACCTCCGATAAAAGTCCCATAAGTGTCGTACTTTAGTTCGTCATCTGAGATACCGATACGCATATTTATCCTTTTTCTTCAAAATGACGCCAATTTCAATAATAATTCTGATTTTACTTTTAAAATCACTTAAATCAGAATTATCTGATGATTTTTACAAGTTTCGATGGTCTGAAAGTCCAATCAAATGCAGATTTTACAATTTTACCGGTGTCATCAGATGCAACTTTTGGGCATCTGAGCTTCGAAATTGGATGCTCAGGTTGCACCATTCGATAACATCGGTGCAATTGTAAAAATCTATACATTTTATGGATGGACTTTCAGACCATCGAAAAACGTAAAATCACCATAAAAGTCTAAAATCAAACGTACAATCAGATTTACTGTCAGATTTGTCATAGTTTTAAAGAAAATGGGGCTCTTGCAAACTTTTTTCATAGGGGATTGAAGAGTTGATTCTTGCATAAAAACCTGTAAAAATGACGATGAGTACACTAAAACATCACGAAATTTACTCTCAGAATCGGGCTTAATGACGGAGAGACGCAGGTACCACGAGAGATGCCTATCTAAATTGAGACACATCTCTGTGTTTCCGTATAGAGAAAGTGAAATAATAGACAGGAATCTCCCATGATGCCTGCATTGAACGGCCATTACGAACTTGCCGTTACAGCAGTTATGTGAGTTTATTAGAGAATTTTAGACTTTCCCAGAGTGATTTTCGTGATTTTCGCTGGTTTATACATCAAATTGGACTATTCATTTGCTCGCAGCAAAAGTTTCTTGCCCCATTAATAAACATCGGCATTCCTTATAACGAAATTAGGAACGACGATACTTTGGCATTAATGAGATAAAATCGATTGTTTCAAAGCCGCTTTTGCTCTCAATACTACGTCATCCTCTCTTTATGAACGTTAAGGAAGAAATCACAAGAGCTGTTAAGGCCAGAGACAAGATCATCAAGGGGCCACAGCAGAGGGAGACTAGACCCAGTCAGCCCCTGACAATGAGACCAAGCGACAAATCCCGTAAATCCGCGACCTTCCGCTGCACCTGTTAGCCCGCATTTTTTTCCGTTCCATCGACTAGAAATTTAAGAGGAGTTGATGATCCGGAAGTGATATAGTGTCCCACATATTCTCGGATGACCCGCAAGAATCCATGGTCCATTGTCGCCGCTCCGCCTAGATTTTACAAAGACCTATTGAATTTCACGCATCGTCTCGAAGAAGGAAACCTTAAATCTAGAAACTATTCGATGGATGAAAAATGCTTCGCATGCATCCCGACGCCTGAAATTGAGTTCTTTTTTCGAGTTATGAATTCCGAGACATCGTTTTTTAAGACCGATCTACAAAGGTGCTCTCTGAGGCAAAGAAAAACCAGTTTAGCGCCCTGACCAGTTCACTAGAGCTGCGACAATAGTTCCATTTCGGCTGGCCTCTTATCCATCAGATAGGAATACGTGGCCTTGAACGTGGAAATATTCATTCAGAACACACACATTGCTACCTGCTACCTGACGGGAAGAATATCGTTGGCAATGATAATAAGATCTGTGTTACGTCATAAAATAACAGTTAGTTTATACCGCTTGTTGGCACACATATTTTAACTAAAAGTTTGGACTAAAAGGTTCAGATTCCGCATAATTCCAATTTCCATTTAATTTTTAGAGATGAATTTTCCAGAGAAAAGAATACACTATTGCATGATTAACAACAGCCGGACCTGAACCTGGGACCTGGTAAAGAGCACCAATCTCGAGTATAACATTTTTTTTTTTTTTTTTTTTTTTACAACTTTTTAAAAACACGACGCGACGCGACGGTACAAAGATTATACAACAATTCCATTTTTCTAATGGTAAAACATCAATTCAATTATTACGATGTAAGAAGGGGATCGACACAATAATTTAGTACAAATTCGTATGTATCATGAACTGCAGGTGATATAAGGTATGTGCAAAGGAATTCAGAAGACAATTGATTTTCGACAAGTATTCGAAAAAAATTGCGGGGGAAAAAAAAAAAAAAAAAAAAAAACAACGGCAAACAAAAATTCAAAAACGTGCAAATGTAACATCAAACGTAAAAGTTTTGGCTGTCAAGAATTTTCACAGAGCACTAGAAGAAGGCATGGAAACAAAACAAGCAAAAAATCATGGTTAGTTAAATTCTATAACGTCAGCGGGCCGATCATTTACTCCATTGTTAAACCGATCGTTAAGACTGTATATGAGTGATTCTAATGGTCGAAAATTGTACAACTTGGCCGTTGCTATGGTAACCATCGTTAAAGTGCCTGCTTTTTAAAAGTTACTCAAGAATAGCCTTTATGTAACGAGACTCTTAACGATGGTTACCATAGCAACGGCCAAGTTTTACAATTTTCGACCATTAGAATCACTCATATACAGTCTTAACGATCGGTTTAATGATGAAGTAAATGATCGGCCCGCGGGAGTGTTTTATATTCTATTTTCAAGACGTAAGTCAAAAAATTTTGACACACAAAGATGCGGTTTTCAACCGCACAAGATAACCTTTCATGCCTCTTTCCTGCGGTCGTTGAACATTCTTGAGTGTCAAAACTTTTGTGTTTGATAGTAAAATAGTTATTTTTTAGGTGTAAATTATCTTTAACTAATTTTTGTTATTTTACTGTAGCAATTTTATCATTCAGAAACTTGTTTTGTACATCTTGACGATGAACATGAGAACAAGACACGGACATTTTATGAAGAAATATGAGAGCGAGGGTGAAGCCCATTTGACTCAAAGAAGGGTTAATGAGATTTCAAGGTGTACTTGACCACAGAAATAACATTCTCTCGAAGAAAACCGATCTACGCACCACAGTTGTTATACTTGCGACTTGCGAGTTGGGTGAGAGAAAAAAAAATAGGTATCTTATAAAGCAACAAGCAATAATAAACAACAATATTCATAATTTCCGCATGAACGGATTTACGCTTGGCCGAATAACATTCAAGAACAATGATTAAGATTTGCAATGTCATGACGAGAGATACAAAGAAAGTGAATGAAAGCAATGGGCTTCAATTAATTGTAATTTAAGAAAAAAAAAAAAAAAAGAAAAAAAAAAAAAAATCGGATCATTTGGGCGTTCAATAGTAGGAATGAACGGAAATTAATCGGTGATGTGGCACTATGATTTATTGATCATACTTCACTTTCGCCGACGCCGGAAAATTTCTTGGAAATGGATTCATTGAAACATTTACGGCTACGTCACACAGCGCACCGTTTCCGCGCATGGGCGCCGGCAGAAAAATTTCCAAGGAGAGGCAAAGCCTCAAAATCAAAGTCCCGGGGGATCCTCAATTTCCCAACTAAAATTTGAATTATTAGGGGGCTCAAGCCCCCCAAAATTATTGAGGGAGTGGTTCGAATTCTTTTTTGTTCGAACAAGGATCAGTATACCTTTTTATCGTAGCTCTGATACAAATGCCACGATTTTAAACACGCGCGCATACCTGCATACGTTTTCAGCCCTTTATTTTATTATTCAACTGATAATCAAAAATGCCTCCCGGCAGGCCGGTAAGACGAAGTAGATTCCATGCTTGGTTACATCATTTTTTCAAAAATTTAAATATAGGTTATAATTTTCGTTAAATTTTTTTTTTATTTCATCAGCTGCTCAATTTCCAAATATTATTGGGAAAAAGATTATATTACCAATAGAGAAATGTGTAATCTTTACAATGCAAGTGAGAAATAAAAGCTAGGTTATATAAGTTTTTCACAAATTTCAATAAATAGGTTATGTTATGATTTTCTTTGAATTATTCATTTTTTTTTTTTTTTTTTTTTTTATCAGCTGTTCAACATTTAAATAAAAATACCCATGAGAAAAAGATTATAGTACCAAGATAGAAAAATGTGTAATCTTTGTAACGCTAATGAGGAATAAATCTGAATAAGAGCAGCTGATCAAACAAGAAAATAAATAAATAACGTACCTAAGCAACAGTGCTCGTGTAAAACAAAGAACGAGCAATTATACCAATACTCTATCCTTGTCTTTCACATGTAAAATCCCATAAGAAACTAAATAGCTCGTAAAACACGTAAAACACAAGGAAAATTTAAGGGATGGAGCATATGAACTAAAACATCCTCCACGATATATACTGAAATTTTTGAACCAAAAAAACAATTTCTTCATATAAAAACACTGCCAAAAAACCCGAAAAACACATCACTATAACTCGCTTACAACGCAATAAACGAAAAAATGACTCGAGTAAAAAAGTTGCGTATCAAAACGGCTAACATAAATTTCCAAAAAAAAAATACTCAAAACAAACACTCCTAAAAATAAACCTCAAAAACACATTTTACGACTCAAACACGGCCCATAACGCGAAAACTAACTGTCGGATTTACACCATCTTCGAACTCATCCAAGAATTAAACCCAACGAATAGTTGAGACAAATTTCAAAAATAAAAACCAAAAATTACGAACAGGATCGTGGGACATAAAAACGGTAAAACTGGCTGAAACATACATATAAAGATATATATATATATATATATATATATATATATATATATATATATATATACAATTTTCAACGAGTGGTATTTCCTCACTCAGGGGACCATGAAACGTGCTCATTTGAAAAAATTTCCCGAAAAATCCAACATCGCACCCTCTGCAATAAGTAGATTCCTGGAATCTACTTAAAAGAAGGGTGGAAAACTCATCACATTCAAGCCCCCTCCCTACCCCAGCTATAAACCCACAAGAGCCGCCCATGGATGATTCTAACCTACAAATGTCTATCTAACTTTGCATCAGTGGCGGTTTGATCTGTGGCACCGTGCATCATTAAGCGCATTTTCGAGCATGTACAATTTATACCCAGAAAAAAGTAGTATTTATTTATTGGTTTAGTATCCGAAATTTCCGTACGAAACTGCCCTTAAATTAATTTATACAGAATCGGAGTTTGTTGGGAGCCAGAGGTCTTCGGACGCCAATCGCTACGATATACATCGTTTGACTAAAACAGTCTATTTAAAGCTCTAGTCTTTTACTAATAAATCCTTATTTGGATCTCTAAATTTCCCTCCAGCAATCTTTAAAGTATTTATGCGAGTTAATAAAGATCGTTAAAAATTCATTCCATTGGTAAGTATCGCGATAAAATCTCATCAAGGTTTGATTTATTGATCAAGATTAGAGATAAGGACACAGGGAGAGTAGATTTAAATAATTTGACCTTCGATAGTGGACTAGCAAGCACGCGAGCAATCGATGAGCTGAACTGCTCAGTTCGAGGCTTGTCAAGTACTTACTGAAATATTATTCATGGAAAGTTGTCACTTTTTTAAGCTCAAAAAGAAAGCTAAGGAATTCAGATTCTCCTGGGCACTTAGAATTCAAAGAATGGAAAAATGTAATTCCAGCGTTACGCGATTGGGACATTTGCACGGCTTACAAGAATTTTAATAAAAAGTTGAGTCGAGTCAAGTGAGAAAAATTGGAATATAAAAACGCTCACCGTAAAATCGACGATTTTAAACTCTAAATAAATCTTTAGTTTATAGTATTCGGTAGATAACAAGCAACATCTATTAAAATTACCTCCTTGAGTGGAAAAGCGCGTGTTTTCGGAGCGTCTCTCATTTGCAATGGGGCAGTTGCAAGGGTCTGAAATGTTGTTTTTTATAAAGAAAATGATAGTACTTGATGCGCTGAGAACAATAGTGCCTATGGTTTTTTCCTAAGTGTCCCGGTTTTGGAGATATACACGTATAAAGTTGTAAACAAATCGTGTGCGTAGTGACGTCACTACGCCGAATGCCCATTGAAAACAATGTATTTTGGGCCAAAATCTCATCTCCGGAACAAAGGGACTTAATTAGAAACCAAAGACATCTCTGTTCTCAACTCATCAAGTACTTTTACTTTCTTCATAGAAAAAAACAAAAAAACAACAACAATTCAGACCCTTGCAACTGCCCCCATTCGTGCTAATTATCACTAGAAAATCCCTTGAAACTTGCTCGAGAAATCTGAAGGCATTTTGGTGCAAGGTACATTTCTGAATTGCAAAGTGAACAGTGGGCGAACTCTTCAAGTTTGAGTCAAGTCAAGTAGATTTCAAATAAGGTCTCTGAATTACACCCTAAGTTCCTATACACATAGCTATCACATTCATATCTCCCATAAGAAGCGAGCGTATCATGGTAAGGATTGATATTTCTATAGTTTTACGTTCCTATCTCTTTCAATCTGTAGCTGACATTTTAAACCCAATTTTCTAGAATAGAAATGAGCTACCAATTGGAGTTGAATTTTCCTAATTATTACCTAGATAAAATAAGTAGATTCCTGGAATCTACTTAAAAGCGAGGGTATAAATAACTCAAATAATCAATATAGGTATAAAACTGACAAGTTTCAAATTGATTATACATGATGTCTTTTCGAGTTCGAATCGAGAGAGGAGACTAGGGATCGGTGTTGTCATTATTTGTCAGATAATTATACCTGCAATTTTTCCCAATTAACTTGATATAAAATATGGTAGATTATAGACAAATTTGGCAACACTGCTCGGTATCTTCCGTATTTTCGTTAATTTTCCCCC
This sequence comes from Trialeurodes vaporariorum, assembly GCA_011764245.1. Taxonomy (NCBI): domain Eukaryota; kingdom Metazoa; phylum Arthropoda; class Insecta; order Hemiptera; family Aleyrodidae; genus Trialeurodes; species Trialeurodes vaporariorum. The sequence continues at coordinate 34,946,492 of VMOF01000369.1, read as the reverse complement.
AAAATATTTCCACGACGAGGTGAGTGACTGAGAACGTTCCATGAGTGTTTCCTTTCTGTACATCGCGTCGTGTTCGCGAGTACGCGCGCGTGATCACGGTTGCGTCATTTCCCGGGCGCGCGAGCAGTCAGTCGCCCTCGTCGACATCCGAGTCGAACGTGACTGGAAGATCGGGGTTCTCTATGCTCCCTTTCCCCCTCCCCCCTTCTCCTATTCATCGTTTGGACATCTAAAAAAAAAACAAAAAAAAACAAAAACAGAACAAAACAAAAAACCAAAATCGGGATGACAAGGCGGTAAAATATCGGAACCAGAAGGTACAAATCGGGTGAGTCGAGAGACCAGTTCTTACCTCGGGAATTGTTTTCTCTTTCTTTCTTTCCTTCCATCCTGTCCCTTTCCCTTTCCATGCGTCAAATAATTGAATCAATGAGTAAATCCTTGTGTTTTTTTTTTCTCTCTGTTTCCCCCACGACATTCTGGCTGCGCGCGCATCTCTGTAAATTACACGCATTCTTAACCGTCGTGTTTTCCTCAAAAGTGCGTGATCGTCGTTGCTTCGAAATTGGAGAGAAATTGAAAGGACTGGTCGCACCAGCATGGCATGCGTGATCGCCGCTGCGCCTGCACAGCGAGGCGCAATTTCGAGATATTTAAATACATGGACTAATTTACACACGTTTTCGTTTGATGGTTCAAAAGTAGACAGCTTTGATAAACCAGGAACGAGGAACGTGCAGGGAAAATCTGTAACGAGAAGTAATACTGCTCGAAGCAATAAAGTAAACGAATAGCCTTCAACACAGTGAGGCGTCAATAAGGAGGGGAGCCTACCCCCCCCCCCCCCTTCCTGCGTTTTAAATTCTCCCGAAAATCCGGGAGAAGACCACGGCAACAGGCCAAGTTGTTATTGGTTGTGCGTCAAATCTGATTGTAATTATAACCTTAAAAAGCACGTCCGCCATCTTGAGAAGTGAGCGAACACGGTTGCCAGTTTGTACTGGTACATTCCAAATCTTGTTTCCGTTGGGCTCTTATGGGAGTGCAGTGTTGCCAGATCAAGGGTAAAAAGCCGTATCGTCCCATTTAAATCAATGTTAAAACGTACGGCTTTTTCACCCCAATGTGGCAACACTGTAGGAATTTCCGTTCTGATTGTAGTATTCTGTTCTGTGATGACCGAAATCGACAAAACAAACTGAAGATTCAGCTTCATCTGAAGTCAAGACGATTCTTAGAAATTTTGAAACCAAAGTGAAAACGTCATAAAAATATCAAGGTGTGAAGTTATGCAGTGTTGCCTAGATGAACCAAGGGATGGTAAAAGAGATGTAGGGAGAGAGTAATGGAGGTCAGGAATTGAGGCCAAAGCGAAGCCGACATCGGCGGCACCAGCGCAAGCGGCCTCATCAGCCAGCCTCCAGCAGCCGGAGCCGCGACTCAAGAAGCAACGTCCTCCTCCTTCTCTCTCACTCCCTTCTTCTCCTCGAAAACTCTTCTCTTTCTCTCTCTCCCTCTCCGAGAAAGCTGCTCTTCCTCTCTCACACACACAGACACGCTCACACACGTTCATCCGACTCATGTGTTGTGTTCATAACCAACTTTTACTTTTGGAGAAGGTTAATTCCTTGATCGCGGAATCCCGGCTCACTCCCTCCCCCCTCTCATCGATGAAAAATTAGCGAAAAAGAAAACAAAAAATAAAAAAGAAAAAAGCTAGCGAGAGAAAGACAACGGAGGAAAGAGAAGAAGAAGAATTCGTGTATCTTTTGTGCATGAGCATTGCACTTCAGGAACTGCGAAGGCCACAGAGCAACGATTTGCTGATGACGAGGTAAAAGGAGGGGGGCATAAATAGTTATTCTTGGTCGAGGCAACTTCTTGGCAAGTCCATTTGTGGATTCACAGCATCAGGACATCATCAGTTCCATATACGAGAATCAACTGATTGAGAGGAGGAATATAATGTAGGGGCGGACGGGGGGGGAGGGGGAGGGGAGGGGGAGGGGGAGGGGAGGGGAGGGGGAGGAGATAGATGTAGCGGTCGATCGGATATCCCTCTTTCTTTTTTCTTTGTCTCTGATTGCCTCTGACTTCCTTTCCTTGATTTCTTCGAAGTAGCGGATTTAACTTCACTAAATGGCATGTATATTGTACACGTATATGATGGAGCGAACCCAAACGTCACCTTGACTTTGACTATTTGAACTAGAGTCCCTATATATGAAAGAGTCTCGCCATACGAGGTTCCATCTCTGATTGGCTGCTAAAAACTGAAGAAGAATAAGGGGTATATGAAGCCTGGAGGCGCGCCTCTTGTTTACATCTTCATGGAACCATCTTCCCAACCACTCAGCTTTTAGGAAACTTTCAGCATTTTTAGCTTATATTGATGAAATTTTCTATTGAAATTGACGTAAGTATATGTTCAGAACAGAATAAAATTCAAACATTCTTCACTGTAAATTAAAACAGGTAGTGAAGCTTACGGTAATTGAAGGTTAGGTTGACCTTACAAAGATTACTTACACACGAACACGTGTATAAGTAATCTTTGACGGGAAGATCGTTGACTAAAAATGTAAACAAGAGGCGCGCCTCCAGGATCCTCAGACCCATTCTTCTTCTTCGCTTCTGTTCACGTGTCTTGACTCTTTCTTATATAGGGACTCTAATTTGAACAAGTGTCGAACAACTTAGGCGTTAGGAGAAAAGCGCTTCAGATAGAACGCTACACTTTCAGGTTCAAGGAAACGGGAGGATTGATATGGAGCAAGTACTATGACCTTCAAAAGAAAGTCCTCTCATCGAAACGGTCCTTAATTTTGCTGTTCATTATTTTACAAAGAGTTTTTAGATTTTTGAAGGCATATTCTTTCAAGTGGCGCCTTCAATGAATGGGGTCGGCAAAATGAACACAGAGGAGTAAGAATATTTACCTACCCACTTAACTAGAGCGAGCGGTGGGTTTGTCCGATTAACCTGACCAAAGCCACAGCCAGCATATTGCTTTTCTCTCTCTAATAAATAGCTCGCTTTAACTCATATGTATCAGAAAATGATGGATACAGGGGCTGCCACGAGACTCTAGCCCTGGTTTCTGCCCTCTTCTAACACATGCAGTCAAACGGGCAAAGAGAGAGAGAGACAGACAAGATCTTGGCTACGGGTATGAAACTGACGATAGAAGAATTATTAAGAATAATCTAAAGAGAAACAATTACGTCACCACCATCGAGAGCTTGAAAAGTCACGCCAGAAATTTGATTTTACCTGGAACAGAAATAAAAACGGAGACAAATTAACTCATGAAAATTCTTTCTTTTTCTTCAATTAATTGAGATATTCTCATTCGCAACGACGCACTTTGGTCTGATATCGAAAAAAAGCAGTAAAAAATCAACGGTTATTGACCTTTTAAGCTTACCTTGAAACTTTGTAGAGACATTTCTAGGTTTAAATGACTTGTTAAAAGTTTTTTCAGTGATTGAAATTGATCTTGGAAGTTCATGAATGATGAATTGGTGAGATATTTACTTCCTTATTTCTGGCCACTTTTTAACGATCTCAGACCATAGTGCGACGGTTCAGCGCGATATTGGCACTAGCGACTTACTATTACATACAAACACAACACACCTACCGACTCATTTTACTACGTGTTATTTTGGAACGAACGAAAATATTGCAAATGGTAGCGGTTTCCTTCTGAAAAAATTCTTTCTACAAGTTATTCAACTGGCGACGCCCATATTATGTTCTCTGACAGATGAATAATTGAGTGGCTGACCAAATGAGAGGGGGAAATAAATAAATAGTTCCATTAGTGTTACTGAGCCTGGGGGTTGGTGCAGGCTGACCTTGCGAGTCGACGGGTTGGTACAGTTCATCAGACAGGCCTAGAATTGATCGTTTGACCAGAAGCAGTCAGAACTTCAGAAGTCATGTAGCAAACAAACTGTTACAACTAGGATTATTTAAAGCCGCCTTCGATCATACACGCATACTCGCCTTACGTTAGACCATAAACTGATAATAGCCTCGAATTTGACTCTGAATTGCCTATTCTTCGAGTATAATAGATTATAGAAAAGATATACAACAAGTGGGCAAATTATTGCGAGTGACTTCAGAGTGGTCATCCGCAGCCAGAAAATATCCAGGGACAGGGCTGAGGGCTGCCGTTTTGCTGACTAAAACCTTTGGTAGAAAAGTGACCCCGTGAAAGACTTTAGTTGAGTCAACCAAATTTTTGGTGTCCCTATCAAAGCCTCTTCAGTTAGACCTTCGGTAAAAAAGTGACCCGGCAAACGACTTTAGTTGAGTCAACCAAATCTTTGGTGTACCTATCAAAACCTCTTCAGTTATACCTTCGGTAAAAAAGTGACCCGGCAAACGACTTTAGTTGAGTCAACCAAATCTTTGGTGTACCTATCAAAATCTCTTCAGTTAGACCTTCGGTAGAAAAGTGACCCAGCAAAAGAATTCAGTTTAGTCAACCAAATCTTTGGTGTACCTATCAAAATCTCTTCAGTGAGACCTTCGGTAGAAAAGTGACCCAGCAAAAGACTTTATAGTTGAGTCAACCAAATCTTTGGTATGCCTATCAAAATCTCTTCAGTTAGGCGAACAAAACCTTCGATTAGCTCTATACTGTAAAGTCTTTCGCTAGGTCATTTTTCCACCAAAAATTTTGTCAGCGCTACCAAAGTGTTTTTTTTTTTTTTTTTTTCTGTGCAAGTTGTATCGATATTCGATTACCACAAGTATTTGGAATGGTTTACTTATTTCTTTATTTTTAAATCAGACTTCCGTTCCGTTACGAAAAATTAGAGTCCCTGTATATCAAAGAGTCTCGCCATACGGGGTATAGATTCTGATTGGCTGCTAGATTTTAGGCTTTCACGGAGCTCAAGGAGGCGTTCTGTGTTATTCTCCATAATAGAACCGTTAAAACACCCCTACGAGGAGACGTACACGCCTTCTCGGTGAACCGAACCAATCAGAGTGGACGCCTCCTTCGATTTCTTCTTCACGTGTCGAGACTCTATGATATACAGGGACTCTACGAAAAATCAACATAGTTGTTTTATTCGCGTTGACGAGAAAACCCGAGTCATCCTGCAAATATTTTTTCACTGTGATCTATATCACACTTCGTTCAATAATCTTAGAAAAAAAAAGAAAAAACCACTGCAATCGTTCCACGGGCTCCTGCAGCCTTGCACCCCTCCACCTCCACCCTCACCCCACACCTCCCACTCACTTAACCACCCACCAAAACCATCAAACAAATGACGTCACATTAAACACATGCAAGCTCGTGTATATCTCTGTCCACATCAGCGCTCATTCCTTGCGTGCGCGACACGGACGGGTGAGAGAAGATGAGGGAATTGTGGAAACTGGAACAGATCACTGCTGGGGCCCCGACCGCTGCTGGAGTGCGAACGATCGTAGTAAGTAACGTCCCACGACCTTGGCGCTCCTTTCAATGGACCATGGGCTCTACTCGGGAGACTGATCAGTCAGAGAGCTCTTACCAAACGCAAGGTTATTAGAAGGGTGGGCCCTCTTTCGGACAGACCAGGAGGGAGGGTGGGAGGGAGGGAGGGCGAGCGGGCGTTTACTGATTTACGCTCCCTCTTGCCATCGCCGGCCGAAGGTGGGTGCACCACTGCACCACAGCACACCACATCACGGTATCCCATCGCATCAGTGCGGAGTGGCGGTAAAAAATACCACAGGTGACTGGTATTCTCTATGGTGAGTTCGGCATACACTTGACACAATGGCCAGCGTATAGGTAAGGCATTGGGCGGATGCCCTTTCTGTTCAGGGAATCTATGGGCACGGTGTTGCCAACATACACTGTCACTGAAGTCATACACTGATAGTGAGCTTGATAAAGAGTTTCTGAAACGTCAAGGATCAACGCAGTTGAGGATAGCGCTAGGGAATTGAGGAGTTCTTTGGTGAAGGGACCGATAAAACAGCGGGTGTGCTCGAGCTTAAAAGTCCTGATTTCTGATTGTTATTACGTGAAACACAGTTAGGGAAAACTGGGTTTTCCGAATTATCTAACAACCAGAACGTGTCGTCGAATCGTCAGATGATTAAGGAAACCCAATCTATCACTCCATACTTACGTTGGAGCTTTTTGAAATCAAGTTTTTTGAGCACGAGCACAGTGCACAGTGCACACCCACTGTTTTATCCGCCCCTTTACCGAAGAACACCTTCCATATTACATACTTTTTCGGAAGGGACGTGGCGACACCCATAAAACAATTTTGCGTTGTGAGCGCGTGTATTAACCGAGAAAATAGCTGTCAGTAATATGGGATGTAATTCAAAGTTTGACGAAAAAACCTCATTGAGATAGCCTTGCATGGCTTGAGAATTGCTTGAAATGTTCTCATCTAAACTGTGGAAAAGAGATGAGGCAGAGGAAAGGAGCTCATTCACTATATAATGAAGCTTTTAGGAGGCACTTTTCTGGGGGTAGCTAACGATTTTACCTTAGAAACGTGCCTCCAAAACGCTTCATTATAGTACACGGAAAAAAAGACTGGCAGAATTTACGATCTTCATAGCTGATTTTGGAGTTTGACGAGCTTCTACCCTTCGCCTTATTCCTTGTACACAGTTTAAATGCGAGAAATCTCAAGGCATTATCAAGCCAAGGTCATCTGAAGAAGGTTTTTTCGTTGAGCCTCTGAATTGCACTATTATGCTCCACATAGATTTTCCACCAAATGATTCTACCTCCGGATGGAGGCGGGATACGGGAGGAATTTGAAATAGAGATTAACATTACTTGCAATCATGAACTCTCCAGCTTTCAGCAAGGATCTTCTTTTCGTAGAAATCAATCACAATTTTGATATTTTATTATCTGTGAATTTTTGTTCGGTTTGGCAACAATGCTGGTGCAGGTAGATTACGTCCACTCCTCATAAAGCGCGACACGCTGATTGTTTGGTTTAGAGTCCCGGTGAACGCGAACGAAGAGAGAGAGAGGGAGAAAGATGATGGTAGAAAAGAGAGGGCCGAGGGGGTGAGAAGAGAGGATAAGAAAAAAATGCTCCGTCGGGACTCAGGAGCTCCCATTTATTGTTTGACCGAGATCTTCATTTCGTTGGTCCTCCTAGAGATAGACAGATTGTGAGTTCAATAAAAATTTGACTTACAATCAGGCTCGGATGTAATCTCTGCATTACAGGCGATTTTAGAATTGCGATGCATCGATACGTCCTCTGTATAACTCTAATGAAATAGTATAGGTAGATGGGTGATTCATTTGTCATCGTAGAGAGAGTGACGAAATGAAGATGAGAATCTCCCGTTATTGCTGCCCTATATGGGGCAGTATTACACGGTTTCAGATACAACAAAATGGATGAAATTTCGGTCCAAAAAGCCGCAAGTCGACAAAATTAGTTGAAATTGACTCCTCACCACCCTCGGAGATTTATTTTTTCGAGAATCCAATCAAATGGGGCAGTTGCAAGGGTCTGAAATAATGCGTTTTTTATAAAGAAAATAATAGTATTTGATTAAATGAGAACAATGGTGGCTTTGGTTTTTTCCCAAGTGTCCAGGTTTTGGAGATACACACGTGTAAAGTTTGAAAAAATCGTGGGCGTAGTGACGTCACTACGCGGAATTCCCATTTAAAACAATGTATTTTGGACCAAAATTGCATCTTCGGAACAAAGGGACGTAATTAGAAACCAAAGGCATCTTTGTACTCAGCTCATCAAGTACTTTCATTTTCTTTATAAAAAACGTAACATTTCAGACCTTTGCAACTGCCCTATTACACCCATACATAAATTTTTTAAAAAATGAATCTCCGAGGGTGGCGAGGAGTCCAATTTCGACTAATTTTGTCGACTAATGACCCTTCGAACCGATATTTCATCCTTATTGTCGTATCTGAAACCGTTTCTAATGTGACTTTTGCACAGATAACATTGATAGTCAGCCGATTCTCGGTATTGCCTCGTCCCGGTGAAGGTTCGAGTCAGACAAAGCCCTCGAGAGCTCAAATGCTTGCATTCAAAGGTTCGGCGTTGCAAAATAGTGCGTTTCTACCTGACTCGCCAAGTTTCTTCTTATCTTAAACAGAGTATAGTTGGGATTATGTTTCAATTACTCAAATGCTATCAGTGGCGTAGCGTGCTATTTGGCAATGTTGCCATTCTTACATTTAAACCCATGGAAAAGATCGAATGATTGGGTGTTCGGTGAACACCTTCGCATTCGACCTTTTACACGGGTTTAAAGGAACACTGTACAACGTTGCCAAATTGCACGCTACGCCACTGAATGCTATAGATAAAAAAAAAAAAAAAAAATATTATAATAATAATAATAATCATCCGATTCACCTGTGAAATCTGACAACCGCGAGGTAGATTGTCCGAGTAAAGCGATTCTTCTTCCAGAGCTCGCCCTGTCATGTCTCCTCTTTGTTTTAATTAAAGAAAAGTTCCCATTAAAAAAAAGGGAAATCTCCTCTGAAGCGAGGTTATCGGTGTCCAACAAAACTGTTACACTAATAATGGAGAGAACTAGGACTCCATAAGTGAATGGCTCTGTTCTTACTCGGTCACTCCGCCTTCCACCGAGAGCCGTCTCTTCCTCTAAGAGATTGTCGCGAATTCGAAAGAAAAAGGGGGAAAAAACTCGTTAATGGAAGATCGGAGGTAATAATCTACGGCGGGTGCTTCTTCTGGCTTCTGGCACAGAGCGACAGCAGCGCTGCCGTTTCGTGAGGTCATTAATATCATTCTCGATTCATCAGTAACTCAACCGGTTTAAGCAAAGATTACTAAGTTGAGGATTTTTTATTAAACTATTGTTATACTTCTTAGGTGAAAAGTAATCTTTGTTTCAACCGGTTTCAAAGATTCCTGATTTGAGTAATTTTACCAGACGATTGTTCAACTTCCGAACTGATGAGTAATCTTTGCTTCAACCGGTGAGTCACCGATGAATTACAAAATGTCATTAAAAATCCGCAAAACGGCAGCACTGAGAGAGAGTTTATGAGTTTGTTTTTTTTTTTTTTCAACCACCGACACAATCGTCGATGTCACTATGTCAGCGGACCAATCGTTATGGCCACAAATGAGGCGGTGGTGTGGGATGACTACCAATAAAAAGAACAGGTTTGCTCTTCACTAGAGATCCCGCTATCATCCTAAATCTAATTCCTAATAAAGAGCGCACCTGAAGTTTTTATGAGCTCATCAGCATTCTGAAGACTGCCTCAATTTATGCCGTAGGACGCGATGGTCGATCGATGCGTTTGTCAGTAGGTCTATGGACTTTGACCGCAAAGATTACGTGACTCGCACTTTTCGGAAATGCGATTGTCGGGTAATGAGTCATGGCTCATAGACAGCGTTGCCGGATTGAGGGTTAAAATCAAGAGTAATTTTTCCATTGATTAAAATAGGCAGATATGCTGCCTGAAGTGTAGTATACGGCAACGCATTTCATTCATTAAAGACGAAGGTGCAATTTCATTCCGCTCAGTCTCGATTTCAATTTCGGTCGATCAACTTGACGGACTGTGGTTTTCGTGCTGACGTCACGTGCGTAATTATCAACGTGATGTATCGCTATCGATTGATTTCGAAATGGAAAGGGGGGAAAATTCGCTTGCGCGAATTAATGATGCACATTATTTTGAGCGTCACCGTCACCGTAAGCGATAGTGAAAATCATGATGGAAAGAGAACAGACCCTGATGGCTACGGTTTTCTCTATACTTTCATTGGATTTGGACTGGGAATCTTGACTGGAAAGAAATCCTGGCCTGTAGGATGGAATGTGGCTGAAAAAATATCGATTGATGTTTCTACATTGCGTCCGATACGACTCTGAAAGGTCTGATAAGAATATTTTAAGTATTACTCCGCACATACCTATGGGGGTACAGGACGCTGATTATGTACACTAACAAAACAATTCCTATAAGTTCGAATAATATTACCAGAAGCACGTATTGATAAGTCAACCGAGGAATTTCTAGTACTTTTACGCGAAAATTCTAATGTTCATAACAAAAACCAGTTATAGTAGTAGAATGTCCTCCAAATGTTCAAGAAGTAGGGTAATTACAATATTAATACCAGAACAATGGTAACCGTACTAGAAGTTTCTTCCGATGACATATCGTTATGCTTTTGGATTTTTAGTTGTTTCCATAAAGTATGATAAAGTCGAAATATTAACATGATGCAAGTCTAGTGAGGCTTGGTCAAGTCGATTCGAATGGATTTGGAAGGGTGGGGGAGGGGAAATAGACAAACAAAACAATAAACACAACAAGCGGCAACATAAGGGTGGAATAAAAACAAATATACTATAATTTGACGAAAATCTCTTAAATAATGAGTTGGAAGCTAAGATTAGGAAAAATCAAGGGTTTGATTTTCCTGAACTTTTGTTTGATAACGATCGTGCTTTGAGGTAGACCTTTGAAACTTTTCAGCGCCCACATACACCTCTATATTTTAAATGCCTTTTATCGAGTAAATGAAGACAAGTCATTTTGTGGATAACCCGTTAATCTGAATCCGAACCAGCATCTATGGAGAAAAATATAGAAAATTCCAGGAACTCCTCTTATCTAGCAGCCCCTACAGAACTACCGATTTGCGTGTAATTAAGGGAACCCGTATGTTCAATGTACATCCAGATACTTAGTCGAGTGGACAGTAATTATTGCATATTCTAGTAATTTACAAAATATTGTCATCGGGTCATAACGGTATACCATTCAACTGATTGAGAGCTTAGTAATCGTTTTATCCACCAGTAAAACCATCGTTAGGTTTAGCGATTTCTTTTAAAAACACGAAAATCGCAAGTGAACGTTAAAAAAAAAAAAAAAAACTTTCGATTCGTCAATTTTTGCAAGATACGAAATTTAAAACTCTGGAGGCCCCTAAAAGGGAGCGGGGGACGATATTTTTTACCTACCACTGCAACATCGTATAGTGAGGAATGGCGCACTTCGTGTTGCTTGCACGAAACCCGAAAAATTTAATTGCACTTCAATCTTGTACTTATTTTCGTCTCGTAAAAAACTCTCGTACTATTTCTCTACGGTCTGGTCCCAGGTTCGTCCGTTCTCCCCGCAATTTAGAACCCCCCCCCCTCCTGCACCAGTCATTCGTGGTTGGATTAGATTCCATTGTTCTTGTTCATTTGCAGAAGTCGCGCGGTGGAGTCGCAGTCGGACCATGTTGATCTACACCTCGGCGCTAATCGTACCAACACCGATGCCTTGAATGGAGATCTCTGATGGCTTTCTCTCTCTCTTCTTGAGCGTTGAAACGAACTCTAGATACCCTCGAAAGATCGTACAACTGCTTTTTACGGCTATTTTCTCACATGGACGCCATTTGTGATGCCGGCCAGACAGAAACATTGTTTCATGATTGACGTCACAATTTCTGGCGCACTGAGGAAAAAATGTTCGGTAAGATTTTAATCAGGATTTCAATTTTTCTAAATTCGTTAGAATGAGAAAAAATAATTCCTAAAATCTAAAAATAATACCAGAAGCACAACAATGAATGAACTGAGGAATGTCTCGTAGTTTTGCCAGAAAATTATTATGTTTCCATCAGAATCTACAGTCTTAGTGCCAGAATTTCCGCCAATTTTTCCAACGCATAGTTCAAATGACAGGGTGCTGGTAACAATAACAGAAATTTCCTTGGTTGACGTAGGTATATAGTTTTGCTTCTAGTAATATCTTCTTTTCATTGAAGGTTCGCTGCTTGAAGTTTTAACCCTTGTGAGCCTAAGGGGGGATACATTTGTACCCCAGGCCAGTTTTTTTGACGCCATTTTGTCAAAACTGCTCAAAATTTTTTGGGACTTCATGACATTTTAAGTTAGGATACTTAGAACATGTCTACCAAATTTCATTAATTTTTATGAATTTTTGTCGATATTATAGAAATTTGAAGTGTTGGGGTACAAATATACCCCCCCCCCCCCTTCGTCCTGCCAGTTTTAAGTTTGGAACCATCTACACGGAAAAAAAAGATTAGTGAAATTAACCATACGATAGCTGATTTTGGCACCTGCTAGATGTTATGGTAAACTTGACCAGAAGTATGGTACATTTACCGATACTTTGAGTAAATTCGACATGCAATCAGGTAACATCACCTAGTACCTAGTCAAAACATAGTATACTTTTGGTTAACATTGCCATAACATCTAGCAGGTGCCAAAATCAGCTATCGTATGGTTAATTTCACCGTAGTTTTTTTTTCCGTGTATTACAGTGAATTTTACAGAAATTTTATGTAGATTAAGAATATTAAGTCAGATCATTGAAAAAAAAATTGGAAATTTATCAAAAATGGAAAAATAATATGGTACCTCATTTCATTTTTTCCATTTTTTTTTAAAGTAGGTGTAAATTTGGCAACACAGCAAAAATTTACTCAAATTTCACATAAATTACTCTCTTAGGGTACTAAGTACATAATCCATCCATTAAAGTTTCAAAATTATTGGTACTGACTGTGCTGCATGAAAATATCCTTGGGGTACAAAAATACCCCCCTTAGTCCTTTGTGTTACCGAAATACCTTAGGCTCACAAGGGTTAAGCAAAACAATTATTTCACGTTGGCAGTATGACCTGCTTTTTCAGCTTGATTTATTTCATTGGTGAAAATGGGTCCATAAAGCTTCAGGTTGCGACTTTCCCCCATAGATCTCAAAATTAGTTTAGAATGGTTCAAACCACAGGTTTCAGGGCCCTTATACCACAAACTACATTTACTCCTCATCTGTGCGCCAGCTTCTACTACACTCCGCAACACGGAGTAGGTATAAGTTTCAACTTTTCGATCATGTATGGAGCTCAGCCGACCGTAAAAACGGTTTTACGGCCGTCTCTCAAAAGGGACTCGCAATCAGCCGACAAGTTAAGCTTCTTTGAAAGTCACAAAGAGCGTTTCTTATGCGTGAAGAAAACGAATTCCGCGCGCTCGTGCATGCTTTATCGACTGATCAGCGTTTTGAGCGCGTTGTTACTTCAACACGGCCGGGTGAGCTGCATGTGAGATTGTGAGGGAGGGGGGTAGGGGGCGGGCGGGCGGCCAAAAACTCTCACCGATCTCTGATTAAAATATGCGATCATTTAAAATAGCAATTGGTGAGGTATCAGGACATCAGTTTCCAAAATAAAGTTTCAATCTCAAAGAGAAAAATGCGTTCTACAAAAAATGTTCAGAATTCTGAGAAAAAAGTTCTCGAAAAGAACTTCAGGTAGTTTTCAGGTAGTTTATGGTCGGCCCGCATGTTGATTCTGACATTTTTCACCTGATAAATATATGGGTAAAAAAGTCCGTATCATAAGTGGCGGTAGCCGCCCAGGCCAAGTCAGAAAACGCAACCTGGAGGGCAACCGTAAACACTTATTATACACGCATCAGCTCATTTCATTATTCTGGTCAAAAATGGCAGAAGTCTACTTCAAAAGACCAGAATGGGTCTGTTGCAAACTTTTGCTACAACGATTAAGAGTGTTTAATTTAATGAGAAATCGCCTGCAAAGTCCATTGGTGGCATCAGAGAGTCATAAAATACAATAATAAACTCACAAGAGGCGTTTAATGAAATCCAAAATGGCGGAGAAATATCGAGCAATTTTTATGCATCCACCACAAACATCCAAGGATAGCCAACCTCATAATATCGATCACAACCAATCACATCGTAAACAAACTCATAACCTCTACCTCCAACGAGGTTGTCAAAGTTGGCCATCCTTGGATGTTCACAGTGCATGCATACAGATTGCTCGATATTTATCCACCATCTTGGATTTCATTAAACGCCTCTTGTGAGTTTATTATTGTATTTCAAGACTCTTCAATGCCACCAATGAACTTTTCAGGCGATTTTACATTAGATTAAACACTCTTAATCGTTGTAGCAAAAGTTTGCTACAGACCCATTCTCCTAAAGACAGTTCCAGTTTCTTTCCGGAAACATTTATATTATAGAATTGGGGCCACTTTTTGCAGAAAATTGTTTTTAGCGCAGAGCTGCCATTTTGCGAATCTTTAATGGCACTCCACAATCCATCGGTAATTCAATCGGTTGAAACAATTGAGGCGGTGGCTGCAAAAACAGCACATACCGAAAAACCTGATTTCCAGAAAACGCATTTAAAGTTTTCATTTGCTAATAACGCGTTGATATGATTCGGAAATGAGTACAATTTTTCTTGGTTTTATGCTTTGAACCCTTTTTGAAGAGAATCCAAGGACAAATTTAAAAAAAAAATGGTTTAAGTTCATTCGCGGCCAATTTTAAAAAGTGAGTTATGTGCGGTTTTTGCACCCAACAATTAAATTAACGCAAATTTAATAGGATTTGACAGTTAAATGAGAGAATAATAATTGTTTTGCCATAATTTATTGAGACATAAAAGATTAAAGTAAAGTAACAACGCAAACTGAAACAAAAAAGTAAAAACTAAATAATAAATTAGCTATATTTGGCTCGCAATTAAATGTAAAGGAAAATTACCTCTCAAAGTACATGAGCATAGCCAGCAATTTGGCAACCATGAATTCTTCCCATTTGAACGCATGAGAAACAATCGACTCTTGAGGAGACCACGGCTCTTTTACTAATCGATTGTTTCTCATGCATTCAAATGGGAATAGTACACAGTTACACACAGTTATACGTATGCATGTACTCGTATGTGCTATTTTTGCACCCATCGACGCGATATCTCCGCGTAGAATCATCGTCACGTCACCAAATTCACAGGGGTGATACTTCTTGAGTATAATTTTCAATCGCGCTGTTGGGCGCAAAAACAGCATATACGCGCATGGGCTGTTAATGCAGGGGCCGCCTCTATTATTATTACTAGCAATGGCTTATAGAAATACTCAACCCAGTAATTTTTGCTTCAATCGGTTAAATAATGGATGCTGATAGATTTTAAAATGTCATTAGAGATCCATAAAATGGCATCCCTAGTAAAACAATTTTAAAAGTTGTTTTCTCCGTTAGGTTTGAGGAATTTGCTAAGTTTTAAAGAAGAGAAACTTATCAGCTAGAATGATGTGCTTGTAAAATTTTAAAGAAAGAAAAGAGACGAGAAGAACCAGAAATAATAAATAAAAAATGTTGAGCCAGCAACAATCCAGACCACTCATAATAACACTTAATTGCGTAAACATTCAAATCATAGTACATTGAATGAACAAATTTTGTATTTAATTTCACGGAATGTAAGTTGCCGCAATGAAATTCTCCAAGTAAAAAGTACCAAATTCTGTTGATGGTACCTGAAGTTTAACTGATTGTGAGACGAACAATTGGTGAAAAACGACTTCGCAGATCAGGGATTTTAGTCCTAAACAAACTTACAAAGACACAAATCAATCAAGAATACTTATAACCTTGCCTTCTGAGAATTGAGACTTCAAAAGAAAGTTAAACTTAACTTGCAACCAGAGTGTTGTGTGATGTGTGCCTACTCGTTTAATGTAAGTCGTGATGGATTCTCCTCACAAACTCAGTATCACCTTCAATTTTTATGAATTTATTATTTCTCTTACTAGGGAAATTGATTTGCATACTTACAGGCCTACTTTTAAAAAGCTACTTTTAAAAAGGCAAGCTTATGCAAATGAAAAGCTCGAGATAAGTATTTTACGGTCAACTTCTAAGTATGCAACGATGTTAAAAAAAAAAAAAAAAAAAAAAAAAAAAAAAAAAAAAAAAATCAGGTGCTTTTATATTAATCCCCTTTCGAACGATCTATCCAATCTCAACGACCCGTGTATCTTTATGTATACGAAGTATGCACAGTAAACATACCCAGAGGTATACACTATACAGATCCAGGAATTTATCTTCTTTTCTCGCTTAAGATCACCAAAGCCATCAAAATTCTAAACAGCAATGAAAATTCCCAAGAATCCATTGCTTCTTTTTAAAGTTACCAAAATTCTCACTAACTAGGCGATTTTGCTAGGAGAACCAAAACTTTGGTTGGTTCAACTAAAGCCTTATTTTGCTGTGTTATTTTTCTATCAAAAGTTTTGTCAGCGCTACCAAAGCGGGGGTTTCTGCTTTTCAGGGTTTTTATTTGTTCTTAGAGTTTGTTTTTAAAAGATAAGCATGGGGTCAGTTGCACGCAATTTTTTTTTAAATTGAAAAAAAAAAAAAAAATGGAGGCCAAAGTCAAGATGAGAACGGAAATGGAACTTGAGTCTCCATACGCGTCTATACTGTAAAATCAACAGGAAGCTGTGTAAAGCTTCAAAAAATGGCATACTCTATATTCCATGGTGTTATCGAGTACACCTGCCACAAAAAACAAAATATTTTTGCTATACTTTGGAATTTTCTGTATAGAGGTAGTTTCAGAAGTGTAGGCGCACTCAGACCAATAATCTTTGGAATTTGTCAATATTATTTATGATATTACTCAATGAAAATGAAAGAAAATGAGTTTGAGTGTTCACTTTTCAATAATGGACACTTTAAAAGCAAAATAATTTAGTCGTGCGCAACTTTTGTTTTGATTAAACTAACGAAAGTTGAAAATACGCCAAAGATTATTGTTTAGGTGTGCCTACACTTCTGAAATGAGCTCTATAGCTCCGGATCCATCGGACGTAAAAATACCAAAGATTACACATTACATTTTGAGCTTGGGTTGAATATCATTTTATAAATACAAATAGTAGAAAATCAAACTCATGCAACTGACTCATACTCCGTTTCTAGGGCACAAATAAATAATGCGCGGACCTCTGGTATCTCGACGACCACGGTGGTCGGTATGGTGTAACCAAATTTAAATTAACAGGATGTATTTCGGATGAAACAAACGGTTTTCCGCAATTCCCAAGATCCTAAAAAGGTAATAGATTATATATTTCGATGTCATCGAGCGGAAGCGTGTGAATAAATTTCACGGCGGGAAGAGATAAACGTCAATTTGAGTGATACCCATGCAAAATTCTCATTACCGTGGCCCATTGGTTGGTGACTGTCTTCACGAATATTTTGTTTTATGCACACGCCTGTCTCTATACTTCTAAAGCGAAACGATGTTTGGACAGATTCGACAGAATATATTTAGCAGGACTGCACTGCGGAGGGTATACAAGGAAAGGAGAGAGACAAGATCTTGACAAATGATCGACCACATTTTCTGATGGAGTTTGCGGTTTAGCTGCTGTACGTATACTGCCTATAGGCGGATAAGGCGAATTTGTCTTCCTCCCTTAAACTCTCATTTAAACACGTGCGTTAGAAAAGGACGACGATAGAAGGCGAAAGTCACGTGATAGCCCCTACTCTGTTTTTTTCTAATACATGTGTTCAAACGGCGTAGGACACAGGGAGACAAATTCCTGTGTTCGCCTTAGGTGCTTGCCTTATTCCCACTCGTACAGCTAAGATAGATCGACCATTTTTAACTCGGTTCGAAGTAGAAACGGTTAATGTTGAAGATACGGAAAAGACGTACGAAATTGATTTGGATGTGGATAGACCACATAAATCATTTGGTGTTAGATTTTCAAGGATTTCTGACGATTTGGACGAAATCGGGCCTCACAAATCAATAAATTAAGTTTGAGGATTGATTATTTTGAACCTTCAAAAATAGACTGACATGAAAAAAGAATGATTACTATTGAATCAGGTAAATGCGAGCCACTGGGAAAGGTGTCGTAGATTTGGAACTATAGCAGGAAGCAAAAACTTAAATAATTTAAAATAAAAATGTTAATTTTGGAAATTAAAAAGAAGTAATTTTTTTGCTGATTTTGAACAAACGTGTTTTTTGAATTACATCCAAGTCTTATCTTAAACTATTAAAATTATGATGGACACAATTTCTTAAAAAAAACGACTACAACTGGGTATAGCTCTCCGGACTGTAGTTAAAATCATACTGAAAATAAAGTTAATCAACAATCTAAATTAACCTAACGCGTTTAATTAATAAAACCCAACGTTGCCAAGATGCATGTTACACTATACTGCTCCCAAACCGTGACTGCGCAGAATGGTCTGAGATAGGAAAAAAATAGCGAAAAATCAGTGAAAAAAAAAAGTAATCAAAAATCATCATTTTTGACCTTTCACACTTACTTTAAAACTTTCAGGTAAAATTAATACGTTGGAAATACTTGTTAAAAGTGCGCACTGTGTTTAGAATTGGTCTTGAAAGTTCATAGATCATAAATGGGACTCTTGCAAACTTTTGCTATAGAGGATTGAAGAGTTGATTCTTGCATAAAAACCTGTGAAAATAACGATGAATACACTAAAAGATCACGAAATTCACTCTCAGAATCGGGCTTGATGGCGGATTGACGCGGTATCATTGGAGATTCCTACCTAAATTGAGACATATCTCTGTGTTTCCGTAGAGAAAGTGACATAATAGACAGGAATCTCCCATGATACCTGCGTTGAGCCGCCATTAAGAATTTTTCGTTACAGCAGTTATGTGCGTTTATTACTGAATTTTAGACTTTCGAAGTGAGATTTTCGTGATTTTCGCTGGTTTTTGCATCATGATTGCACTATTTATTTGCTCACATCAAAAGATTGCAAGAGCCCCATTGATGAGAATTTTTTTTTCTGATTTTTAGCCACCTTTTGACAATCTGAGAGTCTCAGACCACAGTGCTGCGCATGCGGAATCAGAGTTACCGTTTGGCGTGATTTTCATGGAATTCCTATATTCAACGGTGAATCCACCGGTGGCTAAAAAGATTAAACTTTCAGTTTAGCAGTATGATTATATCGCATGCAATTCCTCCTATCTGTGATCTTTTTAGCCATCGGTGGATTCACCGTTGAATCTAGGAATTCCATAAAAATCACACCAAACCAGAGCTGCCGATTTATGTAGATTTAATGACATTTTGAAATTCACCGAAGATTCCACCGATTGAGAAAAGATTACAAAGTTTAGTTCAGTGTATGACTGGAATGCACGAAAATACTAGCGTCTTTTATCTTTTCTGCGAATCGGCATATTTTAATTAAATAATGGGTGTTTCCACCGATTGAGAAAAGATTACAGATCAGAGTATTTTCGAGCATTACAGTCATACACTGAACTAAACTCTGTAATCTTTTCTCAACCGGTGGAATCTTGGATGAATTTCAAAATGCCATTAAATCGACGCAAATCAGCAGCTCTGCACCAAACGGCAACCCTGCGTGGAATACAAGAAAATTGCACGTTTTATCGGTTTAAGTTGCAGATCTCTTGAACCAGCGTGAATCGCAGCGCTGAGTGCAAGTACGGACAGTTCAGTAGAAGGAATATGATGATATTGACCTTATACTCTTCACGGAGTCACCGGCATGTCATCCGAGACACGGAGCCTCCGTCCTCCGAGGACTCCCCAGCAGCAGTCCTCTGTTTGGTTCTCTCACACCACACAACACAACACAACACCAGAGTCTCGAATTCAATCTGACGTCCGTGCCCCCCTCATCATCCCTCCACTAAAACCATCACAGGCGCAGGCAAGGCGTCACTTCACGTCATAGGACGTTGACACCATTCCACTGCCCATTGTTCCTATTGTAATCCTCTCAAGTGTTCAAGTGTTCAGAGCCGCATTCACTTATTATTCATTCAAAGCTCATTGAATTCGTTCGATCGCTTCATAACTTTTTTTCATTTTCAAAAATAATGACGTTTTTCTTGTTTGAGGTTCGGATTAACGTGATCCACCCATTCTTCAAAACCAAAACGCGGGTTATAGGCCCTGGGTCGGGATTGTGAGATATTGTCTGAGATGATAGAGGGTTACGTCAAGGGTCCGAATAAGGCCATTTATTTTAATTTGGACCCAGAGGGGAAGGGAAAGGAGTCTAAAATTTGAAACCTTTCACTGCCTAAACTTTTGTTGGGATTAAGATTCTGGGATAATATTTGCGCGAAAAAATAGATATTAGGATGGTCTTTAGAAAAAGGACTTGTTTCATTGCGCATCGGTACCAAAAACCCGAAAATTTGAAAGACATATAAACATATAACATATAGACATTTAAAATTGCATGGTATGTAAAAAGTTCAGCACAGAGTAACGAGTACTGTAGCGACGCAACCAGAAGGAAATTTAACTATTTCGTGCAAGTACTTCCTACGAGCTGATCGCATACTTCTACGCTAAATGGATAGTTAAAACTGTCTATGAGTGACGCTACTGCGGTCAAGAATTGTAAGGCTTGTCTGTTGCTACATGGACTGTTGCTATGGTAATCATAGTTAAACTGTCCAACATTTTTTATAAAACTGTAGCTAACGAGAAACTTAACCATGGTTATTAACAGATTGTAATGAAGAAATATACTTTGTAGTATTCGAAACAAGAATTGTATTCACAAATGAAAGATCTAGGGAAGTACGTTTCAAATGTCTCAAAACCCCAGTTTTGCTTTAAAGCTAAATAAAGGGGGAAAAGACTTTTAAAGGTTGCTCTTTCTCATAAGTATCAATGTATTTCCATCCACCAAAATTGATTGGCTGGCGGATCCGTTGATCTTGTTGTCCTTGATTCTTGATGTTGGTTCGTAGTGAACTTGGCTGGTCCAGTACCGTCCACCAAAATTCAATTTGTACTTTTGTATCACGTTAGATGATCATATGGAGACTTTAATTTTGGTTTTTGAGACATTTATCGTTTTTCCCTGGACTCTTCAAATGCCAGTTGCCAGAAAGTATACTAAACAACAAAAAAGTGAAACGTTTATATGGTTGCAGTTAAAATATCCTTCTCTCTTAGCAACAAACAAGACAATTTTATGCTAAAAATATTTTTTTGCTCGTCTAGATAAGCGCGGAATCAACCTGAAAGTTCTCAAATATTTACCTGCAGTTACACACATCCTGTATACGCCGCGGCACTATGGTCTAAGATCGTCAAAAAGTGGCCGAAAGTCAGAGAGTAAGTTTCTCATTAATTTATCATAATTTATAAACTTTCAAGACCTATTTTAATCAGTAGGTAAGAACACTTTTAGCGAGTAATTTAATCCGAGAAATGTCACTAGAAAGTTTTAAATTCCGAATAAAAGGTCAAAAACGATTATTTTTTTTTTACTTTTTTTCTCTAATTTTTGGCCACTTTTTCTCGACCTTAGACCACAGTGCGCGGATTCTAGACGGGTGGGCTCTTAAGTGTTTAGCCCTCCATAATCATAACCAAAACAAAATCGTTGGATTCGCTAAGAGCAGTCGATAAGCCAGAATCAACCGACTTCCCGACTTCCCAGCAGGCACGAACCACCTCAGTCTCTGAACTTTCGACTTTCGTGCCTTATCAAACCCTCCTGCGCGAACTCGGCAAGAAAGCTTTCGTGTTGGCTCGGGATACAGTTTTCGAGGCGCCTTTTTTACTGCGTGGGCATGAGCAGTGAGCAATAAGCCTGAGCGAGCGGAAGAAAACAAAACGATCCTTCGCTGTATACATATATATCGATGACAGACGCTTGTAAACATAAAATACGCGCTAACAAGTTTTCTCGCGTCTTTTTTGTTCCTCTCCCCCTCCTTCCTTCTCCCTCTTTACAGTACTTTCCGATCAGGAAGAGGAGAAAAGAGATGGAAGAAGAGAAATTTCTAAGTTTTCAACACGGAGAAGGTTACATCGCGACCAACGCAACGGCGCACAGTGGGTCAGCGAACCCACCGATGCGATGATTCCACCGGTTGAAAAAAGGTTACACAGTTCATTTCAGTGTATGACTGTAATGCATGAAATGGACTCGCCGATGACTTTAAAAAACTTGTGGATATTTTAATAATTAAACTGCGATTGCACCGATTGAGAAAAGATTACAGATCATAGTATTCTCGTGCAATGCAGTCAAACACTGAGCTGAATTCTGTAATTTTTTCTCAACCGGTGGAATCATCGGTAAATTGAAAAATGTCATTAATTATGCACGAAACGGCAGCTCTGTCAGCAATACATTTATCAGAGAGTGACAGTATTTATTGGGCCGTGGAAATTTTTTAAATTCGAGCGAATGAGGGTACATTTTTCAATCAATGCCCATATGTATTTCGAGTAAATTTTCCAATCCATTCCCCAATGCATTTCAATGAAAATGCAGAGTGGATTGAGCATGCTTTCAGAAAGGCACGTTATAACGATGTGAAAACCGGACCGAATAAGTAGACGTTTAAAACCGAATTCCCAGTCAATTTATTCCCTAACTTTCCTTGAAAGAATTGAACTTTGTGATTCTTCTTCACAGAATTGAATTCCCTTCTGATAGGCTAAACATAGTTTTCTTAACTCTGGCGTTTGGTGCCCCCAGTGGCGGCTCGTGCAATTTGGCAACCATGCTTTTTTCCCATTTAAACCTATGCAAAAGTATCGATATCTGGGGGTGCAATTGCACCTCCTAATGATCGATTGTTTTACAAAGGTTTAAATGAAGAGAGCACATTGTTGCCACATTGCACGAGCCGCCACTGGGTGCCCCTTGAAAAGTTTCGAACTTTAGATCTTCACCTGAAAATGCGATTCTTCTCAAGTTTGGAGAAATCCGTCTTTCGAACCGGTGAGCGGCGAAGCGCTCGAACAGAGAGGCGGCATGGCAATTCGAGGAATCTTAATTTCTTTCCGAAGCTCGCGCGTAGGATTGCCACATTGCGATGGAAAATTCGCCTACTTCCAAGGTAACTTCAATGGTAAGTAGGCACATTTTTCTTCGGCATCAGCGGCGACCGTTTTTGCAGCGCGGACGCGGCGAATTCAAACGCAAGACGGCGCGTCGCGGTCGCAAAATTATGGTCGATAAATCAAACAAAAAATCGGTAAAGAGAGAAAGAGGGAAGACGAGACTCGTCGAAGAACAATCGCAATTTTATGGCCGAGTAAAAACTGAAAATCAACAACTGACAGGAAAACAATGTTGCCAAAGTTATTAAAAATTTAAAAGAACCTGAAGGCCATTTATAGAAGCATTTCTGGCTGAAATCCATTTGTACCAACAAATTATCATCCCTTTTACTGCTAGGTTTCTAGAAGGGGTCAACGCTATCTTGCTAAGACTTATTGAGGGTAGTTAAATATTCCTACTTTACAGTTTTCATTTTGCCTAACCCTCTAATTGCAGGCGCTTAACGAAACACTTATTCTGAAAATGTCATAAATTTATAGCCACTACTAATACAACCACTATAAAATCTAACAAAATCCACTCTTAAACTCGTAAAATACTTTTAGACGCGCGATCGTAATAGCGGCGTTTTGTGTTAATCATGGGCAGGGCTGCCGTTTTGCGTATAATCAATGCTATTTTTCAATTCACCGATGATGTCACCGGTTGAGAAAAGATTACACAGTTCAGCTCAGTGTATCACTGTAATGAACTAAAATACTCGCATCTCTATTCTTTTCTCAACCGGTGAAGTCGTCGATGACTTTAAAAAACTTGCGGATAAGTATTTTAATTAATCAACGGAGTTTCCACCGATTAAGGAAAGATTACAGATCAGAGTATTTTTGTGCATTCCAGCCACATACACTGAACTGAACTGTGTAATCTTTTCTCAACCGGTGGAATTATCGGTGAATAGAAAAATAGCATTGATTATACGCAAAACGGCAGCTCTGATCATGGGAGATTCTTATGTGAAAATAGTGTCACTCCATCAAGAAAAGGCCGATGAGAGACGACTTTTACTTCGCACCTTCGTCACGGTAACACAAATCGGTTGTGAAGCACTACTACAGTGGCTAGTTAAACTTTGTGAATCTTTCCTGTCAGCATAGAAAGAGTGACAAAATCAAGATTGGAATGGTGTGAACACTGGGAAAAAAGTGCTTTTAACTATGGGTTTTGTAAAAAAAAAAAAAAAAAAAAAAAAAAAAAAAAAAAAAAAAAAAAAGTATGGACAACACTTAAAAACTGTTAGTTTTATTGTTTAAAATGTTCCAACTAACACAAGATGGAGGTTATTTATCTATTTCAAACGGTAAAGGTAATCATACTATTCACTATAAGCAAATAGTTAAATTTAGCACTTTTTTTTTCAGAGCGACGCCACTATTACTGTGAGCCCATCGTTATTTGTACAGGTTTTTACCTCAGAATCGATTCTGAAATCGCTTGTAGCGAAACTTTGGAACAGCCCCATAGTGACGCTATTCTGAAAATCTTCAAATGAAAGAGACTTGTCACCCGAGCACAAACGCACAAGGAAAGACATAACACAGGAGAAGAGGAAAGAACACGTCCATAAAAATATGACTACGCGCTCAAGTATACGCCCGGCAACCACTGATTCTTGGAAATAAATTCCGAGAAAAAGTGGCAGAGAAATTCTTTCTCTGGACCGGACTACACAGGACGAAAACTGAAAAATGCAATGCATCACTCGATTGATGGAATTTCGAGATAAATTCTTCGCATAGGTCCTCTCCTCATAAAAAGGTAAGCTTTAACATTTTGAAACATTCTATATTTAGAAGGATAATTTCATGGTCTACGCGGACTTAACCTGAACCTGAAGTGGATTTTGCAGCTGTCACGATTCAATTTCAATTTGAATGATCGGTGATTTATTATTGCATCACCTTGCATTTGTTTATCTGCGAAGCAAAACATGATATTTCACTTCTTGCGGCTTCGTGACTTATTTTTATACGCAGATTTTTCTTTTTTATTAAATTTTTGATTTTTCTCTTATGAAAGTTTACAAGTACACTGAAAAAACAGAAAAGGATTGGTTCGCTTTTAACTGATTCTTGGTGAAATTTGCGCAACCAATAAAGATTGCGAAAATTTCACTAACAACGAGTAATAATAATTAGTCAACGGCTAACTAATTATTTCTTTGTCAGTGTAAAGATCTCTTATGCAGGCATTTTACACGCCAGCATCAGATTTGTTTGCTTATTCTTATTTAACCCAAAATTAAAAGTTGTGACAGATATGCCCATGGGCGCCCGCAGCGGGGGGCAAGAGGGGGCACTTGCCCCCCCTGGAATTCAAAAAGGTCAAAATTTCACGGTAAAAAATGAAAGGATAAAAGAAAATGCAATGTTAGTCAAAGGATCAATAGTTGACAAACTTCATTATTTGTTTATTTTGTAATTTTAACTCACTTTTTGCAAGGAATATTAGAATTAAACATTTTCCTTGATATCGATTTCGTCTGCTGTCTCTTTACTCATTAGATCAAACACGTCAAAGTTATTACTATTATTTGATACACCTACCATGGCTTAATAAGTGTACACCATTTGGACGAAAAAAAAGTTTTCCCTTTTTCCCTGGGGGGGGGGGGGGGGTCTACTTGACCTTCCATTGAGGTTCAACAATTTTGCCCCCCCCCCTTGGAAATTTTTTTGCGGGCGCCCATGTATCTACTTTTGGTTCGAAACGATGGTGAACGTGTTATTTTTGAGAGGCTGTATCTAGACACAGAACATTTTTCAATTCACCGATGATTCCACAAGTTGAAGAAATATTATACACAGTTCAGTTCAGTGTACGGCTGCAGGATGCAAGAAAATACTCAGATCTGTAATCTTTTCTCAACCGGAAGAGTCGTCAATGGTTTCAAAAAAACTTGTGGATATTTTATAATCTAACGGCGATTGCACCGATTGAGAAAAGATTACAGATCAGAGTATTTTCGTGCAATACCGTCATACGCTGAACTGAACTGTGTAATCTTTGCTCAACCATAGTGGAACCATCGGTGAATTGAAAACTAAGGGCAGTTATCTACATCAATGTGAAAAAGATGGATCCTGACACGAAATCTTGCAGCATTGCTTCGTATAAGAGCATGTAGTAGCTGAAGCTGTCCTCAGAAGAAGCGTCCATAGCCTATAGAATATCAGGTGAGCTCTTGCTAAGGAATGACAAATTACGCTACAATGCTCATCTCAAAGATAGAGCACACCTCGTGTTTTATGGGTCCTTCTTTCGGAGACTGGACGCGGCGGGCGCCTCAATCTGTCGTGATTACTGGCAATGGATGGAGGTCCCGCAGTCCCAGTGAGTGGTCCCACATCCCACAGAAGAGCTGAGCACGAATGAAACATCGCATTGGTCGAGGTGGGGCAAGACAAGGGTATAATTATAAGACTCCGAAGTTCGTGGCCCGGTGAGAAGAGCAAAACGATTTTCCCTTTCTCTTTTGGCGCGCATTATTTTCAAAAAAGCTCATTCAACTTCATTCCGCATAATTAAATATGAGAAACAATTCGCGCAGTGGCACGTCCGTCCATAAGAACTTGTCTCCCTTCACTCATCTCTCTCTCTCTCTCTCTCTCTCTCTCTCTCTCTCTCTCTCTCTCTCTCTCTCTCTCTCTCTCTCTCTCTCTCTCTCTCTCTCTCTCTTTCCCGCCCCCTTTCTCACTCTCTTCGTTCGTTTAAATACATGTGTTAGAAGCGGATAAATATTAGGTCACGTGACAGGGCTCTTCTTCCTTTTCTAACACATTCATGCTTATATCACGTTCATGGACACAGAGAGAGAAAGGCGAGCTTTTGAATTCGCCACCGGATTCGCGCATAGGTGAAATTCCGCCGCTTATATGCTGGATCTTGGATTAATAGACGGATTTGGTGCCGCGTTTTCAGAGATCAACGGTTAGCCAACAGTGCACATACTCACTATCTCTCTCACTTTCAGGCGACCCTCTTGTAAGTACTATGACTTTCGAAAGGACCCAACATAGCCTGGTAGAAATTTTCATTCCTCCACTTCTTGACCAGTTTTAAAGAATTTTTCAGTTTTCAGGGATTTCAGAGTCTATCAGAATTGCCACTTGAAAGTAAGCCTTAAAAAATTTAAAACTCTTTGGAAAATCATGGACAAAATAATCAAGGACTATTTCAATCAGAGGACTTTCTTTTGAAGGCCATAGTACATTGTAGCTATCTGTTTCTATTGTCAAATTTCATGCACGGGGTTTTAGGGACTTATTTCATAACAAGTTCTTCTGAAGATCGTTTTAAAACTGCCTCCAGATATTGAAAATTTCTGTCAGGATTTTTAAAATTTTTACACAAACCTAAATTAGAGATAAACTTGTTCCAATAATTATAAGCCACGGTTCTGGTGATGATTTAAAAAGTAAACTCGTCTCTTTACCTCGTGAGTCGTGACGTAAGAAATGCATGGATGGGACTGGGAGGCAACAGAACGAGATCGATTATGGTTGATTATGCTGTCACGATATAACTTGGACAGGACTGCAATGTTGCCATGTTGAGGGAAACTCAATAAAAGTCTGCTTACAGCAAGCCTAAATAAGCCTAAACACACAATAGTGGCGACATTTCCTGGGATTTCAGACTTACAATTTTTTTTTCCGCAACACGATTTCTTGTTGCGATTGCCTTTTGAGTTCAAGTAGGCGTGCCATTTGGCAACCGTGGTATTCCTCAACGTGAACCGGTATAAAACAATCGATTATTACGGTTCAAATGAAGGAAAAACATTTTTGGCTAAAGATATAGGTTTCCGGTTTCACCATTATTCGCAATAGACTCATTCCTAATGGCTATGTTTGGCCGATATGCATGGGTAAAACTATAGAGCAATTCTCAAGTGGTTTCCGAAATTCAGAGCCATTGTTTGGTCGCAATGTTTAGAATGGGTTAGTTGGAATGAAATTATCTGAGCTTGTGCAGTCTATGAAGTATACGAAACTCCAAAAATGGGTAGGGATTCCTATCTTAAAGACATAATGAAATGAAATGGTTTTTAGGTGGTTTCCGAAATTCAGAGCCATTGTCTCGAAACAATGTTTAGAATGGGTTGGAATAAAAAGAAAAACCCAAACATGCATTGTAAAAAATTTTAATCCGTTCAAGTCTCTTTCAAAATATTTCAGGTTCTCCGACTTATCAGAGCTTGCACTGCAGTCTACGAAGTATGAATCTCAAAGATTGGGTAGGAATTTTCGCCTTGATAACATAAACTGACTAATGAAATGACTTTTAGGAATGGGTTCCGAAATTAAGAGCCAGTGTCTGGTAACGATGTTTCCAGTGGATTGGAATAATAAGAAAAACCCATAAATACAGTAAAAAATTCCAACCAGTTTCAGGATGTTTTCACAATATTTCAGGTTTCCCGAATTATCAGAGTTTGCACAGTCTCCGAATCACTAGAAAAGCGCGGGTAGGAATTTCCATCTTAACACTAAAATATGCAGTGTTTTATCCTTCCTTATGACGCGTGGCAACACTGTAGAAGTGGCAAAATCAGAAGCTGTGGTCACATCAGAGCGAGTAACGAACGACCAAGGGAAGGAAGATAAGGCCGAGGAGATCAGCATAAGTCTCGCTAATTAATAATTAAATTCTTGCATGAAATGTGCTAAAAACCTCAGGCAGATTTTAACGTGGGAAGTCGCAAGCCTGAAAGTATAATGATGCAAGCACTTGAAACGTAATTTTAGCTCAAATCTGTTTCTGAGAACGTCATGATCATATTCTCATTTTACTTTGAGAAATTCACGTATGTTATTGTTCAAGCAGATATAAACATGAAACAAGCTGTACGAAAATAATAATTATGTTACCAAATATGCATGACATTATGGTCAAAACGAAGGGAAAATTTTTAGAGTGCAATGAGCAATTTATTTTAGCTTACGTTTCAGTACTGAACTGTGCCTCTTAAGAGGTTTTTTTACTTAGAAATCGCCGACGAAATAAATTTAGAATCAACTAGGGCAAGCAGGAAGCACTGAGGATGAAATAAATGCCGATACCTAGTATTAATTCAGTCGGTAGGTACTCTTTCATTGTCTATTTCTGACTGTGAAAAAACATCTGTCATCAATTTTAAAACGATGCTATAGTCGTAAAGTATTTTTCATGGTTGTCTGCTTCGAGAAACGAAAATTTCGATTTTAACCGTGGAGCTATGAGGCATCAGCTCTGATAATAGTTTAATTATAGAGTAATAACTACAGTTGTCAAACTGCAGAGATAATTTTCTTATTAATTATGGATAGTTTTACAGCACACTTCTTAACTACAAAAAGTTTAAAGTAAACAAACAAATCAGTTGATTGCTTAAGAGACGGTTTAACAACTTTACCTTCGACTAAAGTATAAGTACTGAGAATTAATTGTGTATAGAATTTATTTTTCTCGGTAAAAAAACACGTTCATTCATCAATTTTATTAATTTAGGATAAAATGATTGTAATTGTTGACTTTCGCCGAAGTCTCTCGGGACACACGGTGGGTTTATGCAGAGCTGAATAGTATCTGACCATCGCCGATAGACGATTCTTCAATGGCTTTTTACAAGATATAGGATTCTCAATAATCCATGGACATGCTTTATAAACAAACATTTATTTTGTTGAATTTTACAAAACAGAGATATTCGCGAAAACGCAGAATTAAATCGCAGATCTATTCCCGATAACTGAATCAGGCAGGTGAGTTGGTGACAAAGCACTTTCTTAACTTAACTTCACCGTTGAGTCAAAGAATAGGCAAAACCATTTCATCAAAGGAGAAAATAATAAACCCCCGCGAATTTAAAATTGAGTATAAAGTGTATGAGAAAAACAAATTAAAAAGGACAAGAGATTCAAAAAAGGGAAAAAATGGAGGAAAATATTATAAATGAATTTAATTAAATTTAATGAAATTAATTAAATTATTAATCTGTATTTATTACAAATACTCATTATTCTTACACTTGACACGAAAACGATCAATTAGGGGGGGGGGGCGTCTAAGCAGATTCGCAAACAGCTTTGTGATTTTGAAAATAATGGTAGGGGAGAGGCACCTGCAACAAATTAATCTGTATTTATTACAAATACTCATTATTGTTACACTTGACACGAAAACGATCATCAATTAGGG
This sequence comes from Trialeurodes vaporariorum, assembly GCA_011764245.1. Classification (NCBI taxonomy): domain Eukaryota; kingdom Metazoa; phylum Arthropoda; class Insecta; order Hemiptera; family Aleyrodidae; genus Trialeurodes; species Trialeurodes vaporariorum. Next base: position 34,916,556 of record VMOF01000369.1, on the reverse strand, counting down.
GGGGGGGGCGTTTAAGCAGATTCGCAAACAGCTTTGTGATTTTGAAAATGATGGTAGAGGGGGGGCACCTGCAACAAACGGCGCAACTCCAGATATCAGTAGAGGGGGGGGGCATCTTATTAAAACGCAACATCATTTTATAGGAGCAAGTGTCGCTTGGTCACGAGTAATTAAGTCTTATAGCAAATCATCGTAGGAACTCCAATTCGTTCCCTGCAAAAAGTCTGCGAACGCAAAAAAACTGACCCCTAAGCGAATGACATCTTCGTTTATTTTCCTCTCTGTATAGATGTTTATTAGGTCAAACCCGTTATTTAACGAGCGTTGTAAATTGACCCTGTTTTTCAACGTCCTCGAGCCGACCAACGCATCGCATCGGCAGAGATACATGAATGAAAAAAAAAAAAATTTGTAAGTACAATTGAGAATTATCCGAACGGCGATAATAGGAGATGGAAACGAAAACATCAAACAATTCGCCATCTAAAACCCGTGCGGAGGGCTCGTAAAGCACGGTAATTATGAATGGGCGATGCTTGCGAATCGATGAATGAAACCAAAGACATGTGGGCGGGCGGATTATTTCGCGTTATTTTTTTCATGCTTTTACACCCTCGCAAAAAAAAAAAAATGCCGAAGGGAAGCGCAGGCGGGCGTTGGATAGGAAACTGGTTTTTGCACAAAGCAGTTCTCTGTACACTTCTTCTTCTTTCAAAAGGAAGATCCCTCCTTAAGTTCATCTTCCTTAATTCGTTGCCGGGTTGAACGGGCGAAGTCAGAGACTTAACCAGTACACCTATCCAGGCGTCTTCCTTCCTCTTTACCATTTCATTAAAAGATTATGTTATAAAAATGGACAGCAGGCTGATCGTGAACAATCGTATAGTAATGCTATCGATGATCGAGTACGTGTTATTCTTATGAGTGGTGGCTTTAACGATAGGTTTCATTCCGATGGAAACCCTTCCATCTCTGCGGAAATTCTCTGATAACTCAGGAGTTATCGGTGAATTTCCGCAGAGATGGGAGGGTTTCTATCGGAATGAAACATATCGTAATGGCACCAACCATAAGATAACACGTACTCGATCATCGACTTGATAGCATTTCAATAGGATCGTTCATAATCAGCCCGCAGATGTAAGGGAATGGGCATAGCTATAGGACATTTTTCTAGGCGGTGGGAGGGGGGGGGAATCAGAGTTAGCCTTTTCTCCAAATCATAGCACCTGATTCAAAGAAAAATTTCCTGTCACAATAACCGGCATTTCGATTAGGAACGAGTCAAGCAGAATGGATCTGTTGCGTACTTTTGCTACATCAATATAACTCATTGTTTCTAACGTGAAATTCGGCGAAAATAACAATGCACACATTAAAAACTTTCAAAATCCACTCATTAACTCAGAAAATACCTTCCATTTCAAACAACCCGCGCTACACTAGACACTATAACACCGACTTATAACTACATAGATGGAACCATCTCGTTTACGTAAACATGAACAGAACTTACAAACATTGGAATGTTTCGTTTAGATGCGTACATTTTTTATATTATTTTGTAATCTTTGATAAACCGAAAAGACCAGACAGCAAATGCAGCCACAATAGTTCATGTATTTAAAAGGGCATTCTATCATTTTGTAGTTACGATGTTGTTTGCTTATGCACGATGGTTCCGTCTGCGTAGTTGTATACCGGTGCGGCTCCGATTGGTGACAGGAATTTCGATAAGTGTAACCGGAAAGCCGGTTACTTCCAAATAGCTTCCGGTGTTTTCCAAATCTCCCATTATTATAACTCAAAGTAAAATTTGGATGGTTTTTACCGTAAATGGCAACACTGTTGTGTATAAATGAAGTGGTTTTGCCGAACAGTCTGGCAACCCTGTTTCCCTGTGAGTGCGAGCGTTGATGCGTGCGTGTGAGAAATATCCGCGAGCGCAGGTTCGAGTTCTGACACCGGGTGCGTTACGGCTCGCGGCCTCGCGAATTGCAAGTTCGTCGGATGCTCCTGCTCCGATGTTCCATGCTCCCGGTATCACATCACACAGAGTTGCCAAATTGAATAAATGAAACAGGTAAATTAAAAGCGTCAGTCTACCACAATAGGAAACAGGGATAACACATTGATCTGTGCGTAGATGTTACACGGAGTTGCCGTTAAAAAATTGCGAAATCTTTGATAACCTCTTAATGCGAAAAAACCAAAAATAAAAAGAACAGACGAACAGAAAAATAAACAAAACCAAAAAAATCTTCGAAGGGTTCAATTTGAAACTGTCTAATACATATTTTACGTCAACTAATTATGTGTCGGTAGAATCGGTGATTAAACGAAAACAGTTTTTTTGGCAGATTATTTGCCACTGCTCGACCTGAGTTCTACTAGGGCGAAGTGGTTTTGGCTTGACTTGCTTTCAGCAATGTCAAATTTCATCCATTTAAAGTTAAAAACCGATAATTAAAACCGATAAACCGTTAACCGAAACCGGTTAAAATTTTAAACCGATATAAAAGGTCGAATTCGAGGAGTGTCACAGCAACTAATCCACCCGGATTTCGGTGACCCGATAAACTCACAATGAGTACAGTAAAATTCATAGGTCGGTCACTCGAACCATCTGGTTTAGTTGCGGTGACTGGGTCTAGTGACAAATACTCTGAGTCTGAGTCTAAATAATACTATCAAGGATCAGGAGACGATTATTTTCTCTCGCACAATTCTCTAATGCATTATAAATTGGTAAATAAAAAAAAATATGTAATTAATTACTATAGTGATCTTAGGTCATATATTTCTAACGGATTCATGATCAATAAAAATACCCCCTGACCGTAGTTTTCGATGTTATACATGCTTTTATTTTACATGGAAGGGATGAGTAATATACTAATTTTTTCTATTCCACACCTATATAATCTGGCAACTTAAAATACGTAGAATAGCCGGTGGCCAGTTTACGTTGCGTCTTCGTTGGCACCTGAACTAAATTGCGTCCGGTTCGGTCTCATACTCGACCTTCGATCGACGTTGAAAATTGTAAAGAGGCCCCTTCTCGGGGGTCGGCTAAGAATTTACAGCCGAGAGTCTCAATTAACTCTGGTCTATGTCTATCAGAATTTTCACCTTAAGAACGGAGGATCAAACATTAGGAGGTCTAGGGCGTACGAAAATGTAGAATTAGCTAAATACGAGCCAGTAGTTTTAGCGTCACCTTTGACCTTTCAAACTGTGCGGCGGGGAGCGCCTGAAAGCTTTAAACACGAAGAGCGACTATCAGGTTAATGAAACAAACCACGATCATGAATTCTAGATCCTTCTGCAAGCACCATATCCTTAATGAAATACCAATTTCAACGGGAGTTCTTTTAGAATTTAGAATAAAATGGAATGTACAGCCGGCGAGTTGAATATTGTCAGTCAACACCTTAGATTTTAGCTCGGATAGGTTACCTGCGCAATGCTGAAATTCGATAAAATATGAGTTTTGTAGGCAGCCTAATACATAATATACCTGAATCAAAAGGTAAGAAGACGACTGAAATTATTTAATTCGTCGACTGAAATTATTTAATTCGTCGATTATACATACAATGCGTGGGTGCAATTCAGATACTTTTTTGAGTTCAAGATTTTTGAAGTCAAGGTTCATCAGTTTCATTGAACTAATAACGGCTTAAATAGAATAAATACAATATTCATGAACCCTGGCCTGAGGAATTTTGAATTCAAGAAGTGACATCGAGATTTTTACACCATAAAATAATTTATTGCAACAGTAACTTTGCACTCTTTCAAATCGAAAGTGGTTAAATTCCAGTCTAGATAAGGAGATTGTGATTTTTTTTTAGAAATTTCCTCTCAACTTAAAAAAGGAACGTTGGAAGAGGAAGAAAAAGGAGGTGAGATAAAAAAGGGAAAGAAAATCAAGCTTACAATCAACCGCTCTAGTTTTAACTGGCTTGTTTTGAAACATTTACCTGCAACAAAAACAGAAATAAAATATAATTAACCCCACTGAATTCTAAAATAAGCGAATATAATACACAGAGGCGCAAACAAAAAATATTTGTAGAAAAATTATTCTAAACAGATTAAAAGGAAACATTTTTATCGATTGATGTATATTAAGCTGTTCTCTTTTGAAAATGAAGACTTGTAAAAATGCGTACAGTTATATACAGACAAATGCGCCATTCTGTCGGAAAACCGTCAATTTTTGATCATTCTTTAAGCTCTAAAGACGTTCTTTGAAGGTCGTCAGCCTTAAAAACGTGGGATGGTCTATAAAATAATTATGCGGCTCGAAAAGTAAATACATAATGAGACCTAATTGAGAAATAATTATAGACCTTCATATCACAATTTACATTGGGATTACATCGTTGAATGATACAGTGAATATTTATATAATGAAAGAAGCTCCTTCGCCTACTCCTCTACTCGTCACGACCTTCATCTAGAATGCGTGCATGAAGATGAGGTAGGGCTCGGGCAATCAAAGTTGGCCGCTCATAAAAGAAACGGACAACAAAGTTGAAGCCTAATGTTTGTTTAGACTAAACATGAATAGTGAATATACACGTATATGGACTAAATTTTAGAATCATCCGCGTCTATCTCTTGATGTAGTAACTGTATATTTTTTTATTCATTTTTTTTTTTAAGTCTAAAATACGATTTCTTGTTTCTATTCTAAGTCTAGATTACGACTTTTTATTTTTTAAGTCTAAAATACGATTTCTTTCTCCTTTTTTTCTCAGCAGTTTCCTTTCCTCCTGACTTCCTGAACAACTTTTTGTTAGCGAGCAGCCGACAGAATTTGCCCCAGCTCTAGCAAGAACCAATCCTACAGAGGTGAAGAAAAAATTTCGTTTTGTTTAATTTCCTCTTCGATTACTCTAGTAATAAATGATCGGGGATTTCGTTTCAGTGCTTCAAATGCAGGCGTGTTTAGCCACGCTGTAATGATTCTTATACACCCATTTGCTTCAAACTTTGGCTTCAACAGTTTTTTATTTTTCAAATTGAAGCCTGCATGCGGAATTCGGAAAACAAAGGCTGCTTGCCTCGATAGTTTTTAGATCTACATACTTTTATAATTTTACAAGGGAAAAGCAAACATGCCCTATACTCGAGATTTCCAAAAATCAAAACACATAGATGGTTCATCTGAACTGTGATTTCTGAGTAATCTCTATACGAAGAGTGAGTTTTAGACCTTTTTAATAGTCTTGTCATTATTTTCACATCATTTTACAGCAGTCTATTTGCCCACGGCAAAACCTTGCAAGAGTTTCATTAAGAGCTGAACGTAAGAGCGTATATCGAACGATAAACTCGAAATAAAACCGTCCCCTGCGCGCCGACTTTAACCAAAGAACGAAGCATTCCTAATGTTGGTCAAAAAACGGCTGGAGTTACGATGCCCCAATAATAGTTGATAGACCATGTGATGATTCCGTTACGGATGTTCCATCAAGTCAGAAAAAGGTTGTGCGTAAGCAAAATCTTGAATCGATTCAGATATGTTTTTATTCGGCCATTTTCTTTTCTTTTTCTTTTGCGCGGAATACCTGACAAGAGCTGCTGGGTTGGCACGTATTCGAGAGGAAAATCGCAACAAGAGAAAAATCAAAACATAGTTTTCGGATACGCTGAACGAGTTCATAAACTTCAAGAAGCATTCGCGGTCAAGGCAAAGTAATGGAGTTCCAGCTTCATGACACTGCATGATATAACTTACAAGGAAAAATACTTGGTTGAAAAATATGTAGTGTCCTCTTTTGATTTTCTTAGGACCATTCTTCCCTTTCTCCTTTATCATCGTCCAAAACGTGACACTCGAACCAACTCAACAGCGTTGTCAATGGCTTCCATTTTTCAGTAGGTCAGAGATCATTAATTGAAATAATAATTAGTAAGCCGTTGTATCCTTGAAAAAAAAACTTTTTCTATTCGTATTCAAACCCAACAAAATTGGTTTTCTCATTGGAAAAAAAAATCCGATGATATCGATCGAAACGGTTCATTTTTTACCTTACAATGTGGCAACTTAGCGATGGGTCTGGGTAAAATACAATAATCGGCTAGCATGACGCTTGCTCGCGGTGTGTTCACGACACCGGGCAATCGGCCAAACGCAGACCCAAAAAATCGATTATTATCGATTCATCGCCATCGATCAAATCTCATGCAGATGAGAGTGGATGACGCGGTGATTTTCGCGAGGATGAGCCAGCCGCCTGACGCCGACGGCAGACAGACGACAATGTTGCCGATTCGCTTTTTTGAGGACAATCAATTTCAAGAGGTAATAAGAAAAAAAGAAAAAATACATGATTAAAACAAACAAATTACTCAAAAGACAATCTAGATGAGTAAACACAAAACACAGTCTAAAAAATGGGGTCAGTCTATAATACTGCAGATCACTGGGGGAAAAAAAAAAAAAAAAAGATTATCAGAAGCACAACGATACATCAATCAAAGACATATTTGGTCCTGATATCAGAATTCTGGTATACACTGAGAAAAATGTCCGATTGTTTCAATGAATATTCTGATAGTATATTCCCGCACTTTATTTCCCATTAAGACAATAGGAATTCGTGTCGATTCAAGCGTCAAGATTGATAACATTTTGCAAGATGGCCAAATTTCACGAACCGCCACTTTACTGGCCCAAAACAATAAATAAGAGAAATTACACAGGCCTGCGATGAAAAAAATACAAGACAAGTAATGAGTGATTCTTATGTATTTTTAGGCGCTGAGTTCGAAAAAAATAACGAAAAAATTCCATCACGTCAAATTTTTCCAGAAATTTCAATTTTTTATCAAATTTTGCATAAATTTAGTTAAAAAAGCGACTAATAGTGTTTAATTTCTTCTTCTCCTGCTATAACTGACCGTCAAGTCGTCTCAGTAGATCCTATAGAGCTCCTAAATGTCACAAAAGAAGATCCTAAATCATAAAGTGGGGTATCAGTTGCCCATTTTATGTTTGAGGGTCCGCAAATGTCAAAAATCGCGCAAAAAACCGGTCGTTCCTCATATGTTGTCGGTAATCTCGGCAGTGTAGGGTCTTGATGCCCCCCGCCACCTTTCACTGTAAAAAAATGGCATTAGTAATTGCTAACCTTAAGTTAGAGGTGGGTCCACCGGGGGGGGGGGGGGGCTCGGCCCTTCCATAAGTCTAAAATAATATCATTAAAATAAAAAAAAAATGGTCGAAACTGATGCTTTCTGCGGCACTTCTGATTTCTAATTAATAAGCGCGCCCCGCTACCCCCCCCCTTTGCATTTTTTTAGTTACGCTGATGCTTTTGTTGGGTATCTAGAAAGACAAGGAGGGGGGGGGGGTGCACAGTGAGACAGGTCAGCTCCTTATATTTAATGAGTAGAGTTGATCCTTATCTTCCGCGCGCCGAGAGGATCATTTTTTTCTTATCTTGCCATGAGCTCCGAGTCTTTTCGATGCCAGGATCGATTTTTATCTGGATTCTTCGCTATCTCCTTTTCCTCTATCCTGACTTTTCATGTCTGGAACCTTCTTGATTTTTCTGCGCTAACCAACAAGAATATAAAAGGGCGAATGTCGCCCCCACTCCATATTAAATTGGGGCTCATGAAACAGTTCGTTAAGGCTTTACCTAAAGATGGTGACTGTTTTAAGTACCTCGTCAATAAATTCCCAGCTTTATCTGAAGCTAAGCTGAAAGAGGGCGTTTCCGTTGGTCCAGAAATCAGAAAACTTATGAAAGATAAAAACTTTGATCAAAACATGTTACCAAAAGAAAAAGCAGCGTGGGTTGCTTTCAAAGAGGTCATTGAAAATTTCTCGGAAACTATAAGGATCCAAATTTTGAAATTATTGTGGGAAATATGCTCGAAAAATTTAGATTTCTAGGCTGTTCGATGAGTGTTAAAATACACTTCCTCCATTCTCACCTGGACTTTTTTCCGGAAAATTTAGGAGCGGTTAGCGAGGAACAAGGAGAGCGATTCCGCCAGGATGTAAGAGATATGGAACGTAAATACCAGGGTAGATGGGACAAAAATATGCTCGCTGATTACTGTTGGATGTTAGCACGAGATAAACCGGAAGCCAAACACAAAAGAAAGTCTGCTAGACTAAGATTTCAAGGAAAGAAGGGCCGTGATAAAAAAATTTATTTTCAAGTGCGCGGGTCTCAATCCCGTTTTAAACCTTCTGTATTTTACTCCTTGACGTACTCTGTATTTTATGCCCCTATCCTTTAAAAGTTAATAAAAGTAAAAAATTAACATTTTGAGTTACTTCATTTAAAAATTGAGCGCAGCTGAAGCTGAAGAAATATTAAGCTCAACGTTTCTTCACCTACGCACCCAAACCATGGTGGTTCGTGCAATGTGGCAACAATGGGTTCCCTCCATTGAAAACTGCATAAAAAAATAGATCCTTTATATATGCACTGTAGATTCGATTTTTCTGTATGGGTTGAAAGAGCAAAAGAGCACGGTTGCTAGATTGCACGAGCCGTCATCAAGTAAACTTTCAAAATCAAAGAAAAATTCAAAATTCAAAATGAAAAAAAAAAAAAAAAAAAAATGTTTAAGGAGTGCGTGTCATTCTGGATGAAGGGGGGAGGGGTAACAGAGCGGTAAGAAGTATATTTCCGGAAAAAATGGCTGCCTATAAGTTTGCAGTTTTGGCTAGAGGTTGACATTTTGTTGATGTTGGATGGGGAATTTTCACTAATTTCTCAGTTTTGGGGCATAATTTCAGGAACAACTTCAGGTTTCTCCTTCGTCACATAAATTTTTCCAAATCACGCATGTTCTACATCATCTTTACAAGAGATAATATGAACATTTTTGAATACTTTCAATTGTATTTGAAGGGAACTGACTGGGTCGTTTAAATTTTCCTTTTAAGTGAATTTTTGACAAATCGAAAATCAAAAAATCAAAAATACAAAAAATCCTGACGTGATGGAGAAAAACGAAGGTCAGATCTGAAATCAGCGTGCCAAAATACATAAGAATCAGCCATTACCATCCTTGAATTTTTCAAAAAGTTTAATTTCGCAGGCCTGTGTTATTGTTTATTTTTTCCTGATTCACCGTCGATGGAGTTTCGACAATTCAAAATGTCATGTCTAATTGCTTTTGGTAAAAGAAAAAAAACCCATCACAGTAACTCATAAGATTGCCAAACATGATAATAGAATACATTAGCATTTAGACCATCGCATCGGCTTGTTGACCTAAACTTTAAAAACACGGTAATTCTTAAAGCACGCTTGGAATGAAGAACTACCACTTATCTTCACAGTCTTGTCTTGGATCTGTTTTGCCTGTCACAGGAGAAAACGATGCTTGGCAACAACTGGCTCCGCGGATAAACCTGCAGGAAAGTGTGTTATCGAGGAACTGTGACGATGAGATGAGATGAGCTGATGGTGCATGATTTAAAACGATAAGGCTTATTGACCGAGTAGTCAAGTCATGAATGCATATTTTGCGAATTACCAATTGTTTTTACACTGGTCGAAAAGCAAAAACAAAGAACGAGACGTAAGTAATTATAAAACAGCAACATCAAAACATGCCGGCGATGCATGCATGGCATGACAAGTGGACCTTTCCGAGGATTCAATCAAAGTAAGTTTAGGTCATACTTGCTCTTAATTTTTTTAATAAAAATATTTACTCAAATGAATGGGAACTGGTGAGAGCACCAGAAAATTCAGGTGAAATACAGATTGCACGGCTGCAATATGCTGATGTGTCACGTGAAATGGACACTAAATGAAGTAACAGGCAGTGATCGGTTCTCCTTTATAATCAAAAGTGATAAAGAATCGTGAGTTGGCTACATTAATTAGTCGTCGCAAGCATTTTTTATGAAATATGTTACAGCAGAATACTAGCACAAAATTCTGTACCCAGTTAATACCAGTCTTCAATACTGTTTACTGTAAGTAGATTTGGTGATAAGATAAATGTCAGACGACGCCTGGAAGTGAACTACCCGCAATACTTCTCTCAATAAATTTAAGCATTGCAGGTGGCCTATATGCAATACTTAAGCTGAAGTCTATGAGTCGTCTAACGTTTTATTTTTTTGCTCCGGACTGTACTCACAGCAACAATGTAAGAGCAATTTACCTATACGATTTTGACCGCACCGGACCGTGCAAAAAATACAATTTGGGCACATGTCATAACCAACAAACCACAAAAAAAGGAATAAAGAAAACCAGAGAAAACTAAAGAAATTACACATACGGAAAAATAATAAAATGTGTAATGCATATACGTTTTCAGATAATGATTAAAGTATTACTCGCGAATCGCGATGAAAATAGGAACAAAAGATGACGCAAACAGAAAAATTCTGCAAATTCTGCTGCTGAACGAGGGGTGTCACGGAATAATCCGTCAGACATTTCCTCAGAATTTCTGATGAGACGATTCTGCTGAAATTCCGCATTTAATAAAAAAAAAAAAAAAAAAAAAAAAAAAAAAAAAAAAAAAAAAAAAAAAAAAAAAAAAAAAAAAAGACTCACTAATGTTGTTGTCCCTTGCTTCACCCCAACCGCCCCCCTCCCACCATAAATTGCTATATTTTTTAATAAAAAAATCCCTCCTCTGCTCGAAAAAATTATCACTTACTGACAGCCACTATAATTGTAATTTTGAACGCTTCATTACTGAGAATGAATCGACAGTTAAAAAGGTCAATGGAAGCGATAATCACCCGATTGACTAATAAAATCCGCAAAAATACAGAAAGAAATTACAAGATTTGACAATGATTGGAACCGAGTGAGAGTGCATAACTTAAATCTGAAGTTATAAAAAACAAAAAAACAAAAAAAAACAAACAAACAAAACAAAAACAAAAAAAAACATAAAATCAATATCCCTAAACGTGGGCGGCCCACTCAATGCAGAATCCATGTCTCTCAACGTTCTTATTGATTTTTGTTAAATAAACCTACTGACATGATGCGGAGGAAACACAAAGATTTGATTTGAGAGCAGTGTGTCCAAAGCTCTGTTGCCCGTAATATGTGAACAGCTTTGTGGACATCAACCAACGTATGGATTGCTCATTTAAATAACTAGGGGCATGTAAACACATTTTAACAATTCTTATACATAAAAGTTGCAATTGCGACAACGAGAAACAGCTAGTGGAAAGTACACTTTAACCCTCTAAGGGCCAGGTTAGTTCAAAAGAACGTCACTCCTCCGTTTAAATAGGGAAGGTAGTTAACTGTTCGTACTTGGGGGAGTTAGAATTGCCTATTCGACGCATTGAAGGCGCCCGAAGACATTATCTTGTACGTATTTTCATCGATATTCGCGTTTGAAGACTGAAACAATGTGAAATAGACTACGGGAGAAAAACGAGTGTACTCGGGCTTGGCCCATAAGGGGTTAAGAAGTATTTTCGGTTACGAATAAAACACACATAGAATAGCAATAAACTTGTGGAAAACATTGACTATTTTTCGAACAACTTTATACCAATTTTCTTATTGCAAGCAAACACATTGCGGACCGCAGTGAATGTATGTACTATCGACGAATTAAAGATTGTCGCGAGATTTTCATGAGCTAAGTTTCGCCTTCAAGGGTTCTGGTTCGGCCACTCTTCATACTCTTCACACCTTGAAGGTGAGAGGCCAATGCGGGTGGGGCGGGAAAACCATTGCAGACCAGTCCTACACTCACACCCATAGCTGAATATGTGTGAAAATTTCACGACAATCTTTAATTCGTCGATAGTACTTACAGTGTGCTTACACTCAGCAGGGGCAGTTCGTGCTATTTTGCAACAAAGAACTTTTGCCATTTGAACCAAGGCAAAGGTATCGATTTCTCAGGTATTCAGTGAATTCCTAGACAATCGATTATTTTACGTTGGTTTAAATAGAGAGAATCCGTTGTTGTCACGTTGCAATTATCGACACTGTTACGTAAATGACATTCTCAAGATTACCACGATGTACAGAATATTATCACAAAGGCTCGAAAAAAATTGTAACGTTTTCTTTTAACTTGCACTGCGATTGATGGAATCGAGCTATATTGAAGTAACGATCATCACCATGAGACCGAGTGAATCAATCAAAGCCGAAAATAACACTTTGTTTATTACTCCTTTGGACAGTAATGCTCTAATTTTGAAGAAAAGTCAACTTCGCAACACTGTAAAGGGAGCCATATCTCACCACGAGACAACCAACGCAACGTATCAAATGTGCATTAGCCGATTTATGACTCCTGACCCGAGACTGAAGCAATTGTCTGGACACTCTTGCCAAATTAAAAAAAAAAAAAAACTTACGGAAAAATTAAATTCTCCAAGGTTACTACGGATGATCACTGTAGGAGGAGAATTAAATGGCCACGAAAAATTAGCAAGACCAGCGAATAAAATGTCAGAAATTCTATAAACTTCAGAATTTTCAGATAATTTACCATTTTGTACGAATTGGCAACATCCACTCGGAATTATCACCGAAAAACGAACTCGGGGGAGGATGAAACGGTTCGAATACGTTAATGCGTTTCGACGCGCAGAATAAAAAAGACGGCTCGTTAGTGAAGCCGAGCTACGGTTAGCCAATCAGAATCAGTCCTTCACCTCCCGCCCCCGATCACCCACCAAGACGCTTACCGCCATATCGCGCCGCAGCTTCGGATGATCGTTAAAATTGGTGCCATGATCGGGAATCGAGACATTGTTGCAAAAACGTATAAAATGAGGTTTTTTCATGTTTGAACGAAGAGTTGGCTCATGAGCACTCACAAACCGCAGTTTTGCTTCATACAGTAATTTTTTTTTCATACCGTCAGCTCTGATACAAGACCACAAGAACGCATTGGTTTGACCGAGGTGTTTGGATATTAATGTTCACAACGAGTTTTGAGAAACGTCAGTTTTTGGCAAAAAAAAAAAAAAAAAAAAATGTCAGATAGTAGAAAGGCCTCGAAAGGAATACAATGAATCCAAAGACCCGAAGAAGAGTTTTTCTATCTACCAATGATTCCACCGGTTGACAAAAAGATTACAAAGCCCATTATTCAGCAGTATGACTAACGCACAGAAAACAATCTGATCTGTAATGTTTTATTCGTTAGTAAATCAAAAACTTCCATCAAGTTTTAAAGTGAACAGCGATTCTCGAAACATCGACGATCACACGGCGAAAAAATGTCTACTACATATGACCAAAATTCTAATAAAAAGTTTACGAAAAGATATTCTGGCCGTTTTCAGGAAAATTTGGACCTTCTAAAATCGTTACAGTAGGTTATAACAGTGGCATTATCGGCCAGAGTAATATGGTGAAACCTGAGTTCATCCTTAAAATACTCGTGACGTAACAGCTCTTCAGAAAACTTCCAGAATTTTAGTTTGGAAACTTTTTGCTAGAATTCTGGTCATTTTTAGAAGAACATTTTTCTCCGTGCAGAGTATAATTTTGAAGGTTGTAGTCACACTGCTGCGCACTGGACCGTGGGGAGTTGGTTTTAGAAATGAAATGAAATGAAATGAATGGGCAGAAAAATGATCCAGCAAAAGACTTTGCAGAGCCACAAAAGGTCTTGTATACGCCTAACTAAAGAGATTTTTCTGGGGGATCCAAAGATTTTGTTGGTTCAACTAAAGTGTTTTTCTATGTGTCATTTTTCTACCATGAAGATTTTGTCAGCGCTACTAGAGTGGAGTTTTCTGTTTTTTTGGATGTGTTTAAGCAGTCTCCTGCAGAATAAACAAGTGAAAATACAGCTACGTCAGCTACGTGTAGACTGTAGAGTCCCTACATGTAGGGAGTTAAGACAAGAGGGTAGTCAACTTCTGATTGGTCGATGAGTTTTAGGCTCTACGGACACCGTCATTGGATGCGATTTTGCCCTTTTGTTTACAATCGCAGTTATTTACCAACGTTGTTTCGCTGATAAAGGGTTAATTTTCGAAGAATCTGTTAATTTTAACCATGATGCACCTCTAGAATGTCTTTAAATCCCGAAAGAATCTATCAAAACGTAAATAGATGTCGATCAACAAAAGCAGTGAAAAATTACATCGTTAGAAACTCAGCGGCACTGTAATCTTTGCATTGGACCAAAACACAACAACGGCCCTCAGAATGTAAACAAATGTGCAAAATCGCATCCAATGGCGGCGCCCATGGTTTCACTTATTTTAACTCTCTACATAAATATAGGGACTCTAGCTATACGTTCATATACTTTGATGTGAAATATGGCAACAGTGTGCCTACGATAGCGTAACATTATCCGTAACACGACGCACAAAAGCCACGACGATTTTGATGTGTAATCTTCACGAGGCAATGCCGATGCGGTATCGGACCCCTCCTCCCCCTCCTTCTCCTCCCTCGCCGCCTTCGCTAATATCTCCGCGCAACCGTCCATCCATCCCGTCCGAGCGCGGCCAAGCTGCGGAAATTGTTATATCACCTGAAATCTTCTAATACTTTTCTATAAAATATCAAAGCGAGATTTCGAATGGATTGTGCATGGACCGAATTAAGGTGCGTCCTTAACACTAGACATGACTTATACCGTTGCACAGCGTCATCGATTTAGCGCAGATCGATTTGTGAAAGCATGAGGCGTGAATGCGTGGTGTGATCACTGATCAGGTGAGCAGATGGTTTATTTCCCCGCTACTGAAATTCTAGAGTCTATATACAGAGGTAATATGTTACCTGGGGGCCTGAAGGTCATTTTTTGATTGGTTTCAGTAGCTTTTTTATCGGTTTTTTGTAGAAGTTCAGAAAGACAGACTGGAAATGGAATATGATAGCAAGATTTGCCTCGAGCAATGTTACATTGGGAGATGGGAGAGCTCGGAATACAATGGGTCTTTGGCGATTTAGTGGATTTAAACTGTTTCTTTAGTCTAGTGGGGCAGAAAAAAATACGAAGTAGTGAAGTACGCGTATGAATTCATGCCTAAATAAATTGAAAAAAGAGTCCCAAAAAAGAATTTGGAAAGGATTCAATACAATAGAATAATGTGTAAACGGTCAGAAGTGAGTAAATTCCCAATTACGGGCATATTCCTCGTTTTCTGTTTCTTAGTCTTCATTTCCATACTATATTTACTTATTTTATTTTATTTATTTATTTTTTATTTATTTTTTTTTCTCCATGAAAAAATAAAATTATGTGAAAAAATTAACCTTCCTCTCTTTAAAAATGAATGTCCTCAGAGAAAATATAAATTTTTAAGGAATTTGAATCATACAGAACGTTGACGGTTGATACGTAGGATTGGAGGACAGAGACAAGCGACGCAAGATCCAATAATGCTTTTCTTTCTTAACAATCTATTACAGCTCTTAAATTCAAAACTTCTATGGAAAGAAACTGCAGAGACTGCATGCAGACAGTTTATTAGATTAGTTCAGTAGTTTGTTCGGCTTAGGAAAACCAATTGAGAGCCGGCTATAAAACCCACCAAAGAGAATAAATTTCTCATTATGGGAATATTTAAAATCACTACAAAGGAAACCCAACAGGTCACCTGGCCAGGGGTCATTCCGGGTAAAATGTTCAGCATCCATTACTTTTCAAAACTGCAATATTCACTATCGAACTTTGAACTTGACAAGACTTTTCAATTTTTTAGAGACGAACAAGGTGGAAGGTCACTATAATTGCTTGCCAGCTTCGATGCATGGCAAAATAGACAATTTTAAGTTTTGCAGTTAAAATTGCAGTTTAAAATGTAACGGATGCTACACTTTGCCCGGAATGATCCGTGCGTGGTTAAAAGTCCGAAGGGGAGGGGGGGGGGAGGAACACAAATATTATGTTGAAGCAAGTTTTTCTTGAAACTTCTCTTGAAAGTTTACTTTATTCACTATTCAAAACTTCTTCTGTCTTGCAGCAAACATTTTTGTACAACTTTGTGTTATTTGCTGAAGAGACGGAGTCGTTGAACGCAACGGCGGGATTGAAGGCTGCGATCGGTGAACCCGCGCAGTATAGGGTCGCGAACTAGTTTACAGGCCTAATATACCACGAGTTCACTGTTCAGTCCACGCAGACGGAATTGCGTCACTTCTCTGTGAACCTTAGCCGGTGCGGTGCTGCGTGAATTACACGGCGGCAACGGTCGTCGGCAATCGATCAACAATCGCTGCGGCTCAAGAAACTCTTTACAACAATCGAAAGTCATTCGAGATTCAAATCACGCCGCGCCGGCCAAGTGGGCTCTCACACGCACACTCCGGTGCCGGCACACGCACATACCAACAATTAAATACTCACACAATGGCAGCATAAACACAGTCAGACGGAATTCAAGCAGCACTTTCCAATTCATCGCTGATTCAACCGTTTGAATCACCGATGAAAAAAACACGCAGACGAAAATCAAGCAGAGCTGCCGTTTTGCGGATCTTACATTTCATCTTTAAATTCATCGGAGATTCAACTGGTAATCAACCAGTTAATCAAACCGGTTAATCAAACCGATGGCACAAACACAGTCAGACGAAATTCAAGCAGAGCTGCCGTTTTGCGGATCTTAAAATGACACATTTAAATTCATCGGGTTATTGAATCCGGTTGGAGCAAAAATTACTTAAATCAATGACGTTAAAATAATGTATAATTGTATGAAAATGACTTGTAGAAATACGAAATACTTAAATCTGCAGTAAGCTTTGCTTTAACCGGTTGATTTACCGATGGGTTGAAGAGTGCCAATTCACAACCGCAAAATGGGAGCATTGAATTCATGAGTTGCTCAGTGATTTTGTCAGCTCCGGGAAAATCGCAGCTGCATGCTTTTGAAAAGGATGAGAATTGAAACACAAAAATGAAAAGAGCAAACAAAAAAATATAAATAAACAAACAACAAATAAAATAAATTAAAAAAAAAAAAAAAAAAAATCCAGCCCGATCAATGTTTGTAACGCACTCAAGGAAAATCGATCGATCATGATTTGCCGTAAAGAAAAGTTGAGCTAAAGGCACGCATATTCCCGAATGTGAAACTACACTGATGTCTAATAGTAGGTAAAATAAAGTCAGAGTTTGAACACACTCGCTAGAAATTCGCCAGGATACGAGCTTCGCCCGGGCTCTTTTAAATCACAGGTGGATTTTAAAAGTTTGGAACGTGACAATGTCCGATTCCCCATATCGTTTCCGACCTATAATTTGAGCAGATCATCACTATTTTATTGGTCTAAGGTACAACTTGCAAAAGACATATATATTCGATCAAGGGCGCAAGTGAAAGCCCTCTTCCAATCGAATCATGCGAATATCTCACTGAAATCGAAAGGTTTCCATTGGAATCGTGGTCTTTCGGGATGGCGACACCCGGCACCCATGCACGAATTTATCATCGGATTCCGATCATACAATGGCTCCCAGTCGCCTGCAGATTTTCAGAAACGAACAAAACTAGTTTTAATTATTTTACCTGGAAACGTTATCGTACTTGTACAATGTTCATTCTTTAACTATAGAGCTAAAAATTCTCTCACAATCAAGGCTGACAATGAGTCTACTTCCAAAATTGTATGGTTCATTATTGCCTAGCAATTGGCAGCTAGAATTTACAGTAATCCAGTTCCCCAGATTATTTGGAGGGGCTTAATTCCCCCGAGCCTCCTTTACTACTGCACGTGGGTGGGGGTGGGGGTTGTTTCCCGGAGTTTACGTCCGACTGCACCGGCAATAGTTGGGGGAGTATCGTTAGTAACTGCGGGAAAAAGACCAAAAGTTGGGGGAATATTTGACCAATTCCACGTCTTCTTCAACTTTCAGTTTTAGTTTGCCCAAAGATGGTGAATTAGATGGAACTCTCCTACTGTGGCCCTCTCATTCGACCGCCCTCTTATTTTTTTTTAAAATGCATTTATTGAGTTTGTGAGTGGGTTCAGACACTTTACGATGCTTGCAATGTGAATTTACACAGGAATCAACACTCCATAACGCAGCAATAAAAGTATGCACCAGAATTTCTTTGACCTGGCAACTCTGGTATAGCGCGCATAGCTTAGCATACCGCGGCTATCGCGTTATGACCACGAGCTAAGCGTGCACACTATATACTTCCGCCAACCAAACCAGCCAGCCAGCCAGCCACAGCCCACAATGATGAAATTCAGTCTGAAAAAAGAAACAGAAAATCGTTACGGTACACCCGATACTTTGATAACGGGTTCCCGATCATTTGAGGCCCTGATTGATTATTTTGAGCACGCAGAACAGAACGGAGGAGGCACCGCGCTATAGTCGCGACCGGCGACAGCGACTGGCTCCCGAAAGGTAAAAGTCCCCAAAGCGACAACGGCCTCGGATGGCTATGGGCCATGTACTTGCTTATTTGCTTGCTTGGTCTATACTCTATTGGGAGATGCACGAGCACGAGTCAATGAACGGTGTCTCTTCGGAATGATGCGGTTAAAGAGTCGAGGTGGAAGGGGGAGGGGGGTGTTTGGTCGCTATGACCACGCGACGCGCGACAGTCAGTGTCTCATTTCGAAGGCAAAGCGGATATTGTTTATACAAAGTGGGAGCAATTATGTCCTGGAATGACGTCACGGATATAAATAATCAGATTTAACGAATGGATGTTTATTCACTTTGATAGATTAGGAATTTCATCGTAAACCGTCGGAGTTTTTAAGAAGAAGCATAAATACAATGCTTTTCGCAAACACTATATGGTGTTAGATCGTCAAAAACTGGTCAAAAATCATAAAGAAAATTTCTCATCAATGTTTCATTATTTATAAACTTTCCGAGACTAATTTTAATCACAGAAAACACTTTGTACAAGTAATTAGAACCTGCAAATGTCACTCAAAAGATTAAAATTAAGCTTAACCCTTTAAGGGCCAGATTTGTTCAAGAGAACGCCACTCTTCCGTTTACATAGAGGGATGGTAGTTAACTATTCGTACTCTGGGGAGTTGATATTGCCTATACGATGCATTGAAAGCGCCCGGAGAAAGCTTGTCTTGTAAGAAGTGTTTTAATCGATAGTCGTGTTTATCCGGAATGAAGACTGAAACAATGTGAAATATAGACCAGAGGTGAAAAACGAGTATACTCGGGCTTGGTCCATAAAGGGTTAATAGGTGGAAAACAATAATTTTTGATGACTTTTTTTTTTTCACTGATTTTTGCCACTTTTTTTCTTTAGATCTCAGACCATAGTGCGTTGGTATGGTTGTCGTAGACTCGGTTAAAGGGCAAGCTTACAAGTTTGGAGGCTAAATCGACGAATCAATGTAATTTCTTTTAACTGTAGAGAGCACCTTGATGGAAATTATTAGGGAGTAGAGTACCGACACGAGCTCAGCGAGTTCTGGTTGCGGTCGTTCGTTCAAGGCTTTCACGAAGCGAAAACAGTCCACAAGGGGAAATTAGGAGAAGAGGGACTTATGGGAATGGACCGGAATACTGGCAAATCCGCCTGCCCACTGCTGAAATTAACCTTCAAATTTTTTCAGATGGTAGACTCTGTTCAAATGCATAAAACTTCATGCCGGTACTCCCTAACATAACTTCCATTTAGGGACTCTGTTTTTATCGTGCATTCTTGGATAAAAGAAATGTCGGGCGCCTCCTGGAGGTAACCGATCCGCAGGCCGCAATACTTACACTGTTAAAAATATTCAGTCCTACTCTGGCTACACATAGCCCAGATATGAAAGAAATATTTTCAAACATTTTGAAAATCTTGCCGAAAAGTTTTCGGTAACCTTTTGTAAATATTTTAAAAAACATGATTTGTTTATGCCAATTAGTTGTCACAATATTTTTGAAAATGTTTTAAAAATATTTTCAAAAGGCATAAATATTTGTAAAATGTTTTTAAAATATTTTTATTAAAATGTTTGAAAATGTTTTTGTTAAAATGTTTGAAACCTTTTTGAAACATTTTAACAAGAACATTTTAAAACATTTTATTTCAAATATTTTAAAAACATTTTAAAAATATTTTGCTTTTTGAAAATATTTAGAAAATATTTTCGTTGAAATTTTTTGAAAATGTTTTTAAAATATTGACAATATTTTAAAAATATTTCTTCATACCTGGGAAAAGCTATGATTTCTCCCGGTACCTAGTTTTCGGAGTAAGATATTTTTGGAGTAGAAAATGGTGCAAAAAGGAGGAAAAAGATGGTCATAATTTGTACTCCTCCGGAGCTGAAGAATGATGATAATCCACCGCAGGCGTGTTTACTCTCTTCGATAGTATTTTCCGTTCTTTACTTCCGGTATACTCTATTTTTACTAACCATGAGAGTAAAGTGTTCTCTTATTTTTAGGTTCGCTCCGGATTTTTTGGCCGATTTTTAACAGTGTATCTCAAAGAATTTACGCATTGTAGGTGGCCTACCAAAGCTAATATCTATTGAGTCGTACATAGAACATTCTATTTGCCCCGCAACTATAACTTGTGTGAAAGTAACGAATCCTGAAATACTGCTGTATCGTCATCATTAAATTAATTCAACGGGGACAACTTCACTGAACGAGCATCTAATTGGATAATTTAACAAGCCCACAGACCGCTCGTTGCTTGTCTAATTGATCAGTTTTCATAATCTAATGTACAACTACAATCTGTGTGTAGCAGACTCTAATAAGTACATAGAGTTTCCTCAGCGTTACGAGCCGGGGTTATGGATGACCTCGAATAAAGTTTAGGACAAAATCGAAAGGAACTACATATATGGAAACATGAGAGGGGCATACTTTTCAAAATAATGAATCATTGCGGAGATTTAATTGTTTTAATCAATCGTCTTTATCAGAAGATATAGAAAATTAACATCACAATTCTGGGAATTGCACTTTTACCGGGCACTAAGAGCTTTCAACGCTAGACTCTCCGGACTCTCGACAACCTCAACCTCTTTCAGTCCAGCGAGCGCGTTCAGAGCTTTGGCGAAGGAGAAAGGACATTGACCCCGAATGCAACCAGCCTGGCCGCCGGCAAAATAGATTGCACTTTGCCTGCACTCTGCCTGCACTTCGCTAGTTTCCAGAACTCCTTATTTAAGCTTTTAGGAACTCTTTGAAAACCTCAAACTTTAAACGATAAAAAGAGGAACTTTCAATGATTTTTCTAAAAGGATCAGATGGACGGTTTTAGTGCGGCGTTTCAGAAGTCGACGGTTTGCAATCAACGAAGAATATGATACAATGGACTTTTTGTGAAAAAATAGTCCAAAACAACGTTGAAAACGGTTAGAGGTCGTTTCAGAAGTGCAGGCTCACCAAGACCGGAAATTTTTCAACATTATTTCTCACGAGATAGATCTGGATCTTAATAGAGAGTTAAAAGACCTTTAATTTAAGACCAAGTTTGACTTCCTAGCTACAATAGAACTGGAGTTATGACAATTTGAAATTGGGGGGTCCTCCACAAAGGGTTTTTTTTTATCAACTTTGAGCCCCCGTAACTCCGGTTTTATTGGAGGAAGGGAGCTGAAATTTCCAAGGAATACCCATACAACATAACTCAACAACTAAGCCAAATTTCATCAAAATCGGAGATGGCGACCAACATTTTCATTTTTTTGTGGTTGATTTGATGTGGAATGACTTACGTGTTATACAATGAAAATGAATCTGAGCGTTAGCTTTTTATTGAGGAACGCTTTAAAATATAAAGTTAAAAGTCGGAGGCAAGTTTTGTTTTGATAAGAAGGAATAAAAATTGAAAATTCGCCAAAGATTATGGTCTAGCTGCCCCTACACTTCTAGCTGAAACGAGCTCTCAGCTCTAACAATCCATTCATCGGGCGCAATTAGCGGTGACAAAACTCGCGTAGAGCGTTCCAACCTAGCTGTCTCTCTCACTCTTTCGTGACTCTCATGCATAGGTATCTCTTTCTGGTGTCAAATTTTGTAAACAAGGTCTTGTTTCACTACATTTTATCATCAAAATTACATTAGAATCACTCGAAAATTCTAGACTGTCAAAAAAATGTGACAAAAAAGGTATCTGTACAATGTAAATTGATCTAGCGATGATAGTGAGATAGCAACACATTAGAGTATGGCGTGAGAGTGAGTACTTATACTGCTACTGAAAAAAAAATCAATTTCTAAAAAGTTCAAGAGTCTTCGAGCAAAACTTTGGTTTGGTTGCCGTAGTTACGAAGTGTTTATTTTTGCGGGCGTCTATCACACCCACATTTTTTTCTCATCAAATTATGAAGTAATTCCTGCAGTTGATTCCAGTGTGTGCACTGAAGTTGAAAGTACAAATATAAATTCACCAAAACGTTTGCAGCTAGGCTTGAATAACGACGTCTTGATTTCTATTATTAATTGCAAAGGGGTGAGGAAAGTGTTGAGAGTTGAATAATGTGCTTCCGACAATAAACTTGACATACATGACACCGCTCTTTAATTGTAGTCGATAGTTTCCAGTAGGACTTTTGCAATTCTTCATTCATCTTACTTTTTCCCCCGTCAATGTCTCATTTTATTCTATATTTCAACCCTTTGATTTCCTTCAGCACTCTTCTTCGCCGCTTATTTCTATATAGCTTTCTCATCACCATAATTTGCCGCCTAATTCTCTGGTTTTATTTTCGTAAACCTATTGTTTCTTGTTTAGGAGTCTTTGATTGTGTTTTACACAGTTCAAACATCTTCATGAAAGCGACGATAAGCCTATTATTATTTTTTTTTGCTAACAAGCTAACCTGAAGATCGATTATTTTACGTTGGTTTAAGTAAATAGAGAGAATCTGTTGTTGCAACGTTGAACGAGCCGCCACAGGACAGAATCCTCTTCAGTGCCTGCTCTTTAGGATTTCGAAATATTCATCCCAATTCCCAAGTTCATTTTGATACACTGAAAAAAATGAAATTACTAAAAAAGCAATTAAGTTTTGTAAAATCAGTAAAATAAAGCACATGCTAATTTTACTTGTTATTTTCGGTAAATCCTACTATACTTATGGCTAATTTTACGATTTGAATTGTAAATTTTGCTTAAGTTTTAGTAATTTTTCTATTTGGATTGCAAATTTTTCAATCTAAATAGTACATTTTACAATCCAAATCATTGTGACTTTTGCATATTACATGGCTGTCTTGGCGTGACAGCTATATGACTTGCAAAAATTACAATGCTTTGAATTGTTAAATTTACAATCCGATTGGTAAAGTTTATGATCCAAATTGTAAAATTAATCAAAATTAAGCAAAATTTACAATCCAAAACGTAAAATTAGCTATATGCGTAGTCAATTTTACGGAAAATGGCTGGTAAAATTAGCCTTTGCTTCATTTTACTGATTTCACAAATCTATTTTTTTCAGTGTATCGCAAAAAATGAAGTGCTTTTCCTGAATGTTTGCTGGGCCGCCGAGCTGTCTAAGCTGCACAAAGAATATTGTAATATTAAAATAAAAAGGGGCAACCAGAGCGGGGGGAGGGGGGTTGATTCCAATTTTCTTAAAAACAGCTAAAAAAAATCAGAGTCGTCGACCTTCAGACGTCCTTAGAACCGAGACGTGTCCTATCTTCCACATAATCTGTTTCCGCCTTCCGTCAAATCTGAGCCCTAAATTTTCCCACCATTATTATATTTACTTAATTAATTTCCCTTTCATTTTTCTTTGCGTGACGTTTCACGTCGGTGAACATATCTGAAGAATGTGCATGCATAAAAGCGTATAACTTTGCTTAGTCTCCTTATTTCTGTGCTGGTTAAAAGCTCGAGAATAAGTTTTGAGGAGTGAGGGAGGACTCAAAATGCGGGAGCACATTTTCCGAGACTCCGATTAAACTTAAAACTTAAAAGCGCTGGGGGGGGGGGGGGGGGAAAGAAAATAAAACTAGTGAAAAAAATCCTGAAGGAGTTGTAAACCTCGCTGATTAAACGAGGTAAAAAAGAAAATTTCATTACATTATTTTTTTTTTTATTTTTATTTTTTTTTTATTTTTTTTTGAGGTTCTTATAAAATTATTTGACCTTTTTAAAGTGTCAATCCCGAAACGTTCTTGCCATGGGAAACTGTCAAGACGCGACATTCAATGCATTGATCGGCAAGACAGCATAAATGCAAAAAAGACGGAGAGTGTAAAATACTTACACACACACAGAAAAAACAGGAAAAAAACACTTTGGTAGCGCTGACAAAACCTGTAGTAGAAAAATTACCCAGCAATAAAAGACTTCAGTTGAGCCAATCAAAAGGTTTTGTAAGTACGCCTCGGCCTAACTAAAAAGGTTTTCCTGGGTGAACCGAATATTTGGTTGGCTCAATTAAAGCCTTTTGCTACGTCATTTTGCGACCAAAGGTTTGGTCAGGGCTACCAAAATATTATTATGTTTTTCTGTGCACCTGTTGCACACTGTTTACAACCGATTGTTGGAAAAATCGCATGCAGCGTTGTGCCATGCACAAAATAAATTAATTGGGAAATATGCGCCCCTAATTGCAAGAGGTACACCTATTTGTCCCTGTGAAGTCCTGAGGGTTATTCTTAAAGTCGGCCGGACTTTCATTTCGACAACAATCCGCGCGTCGTGTATTATTTGCTTTGCAACGACTTTAATTGTCGCTGCTAAGTTTACCTTGCTCCTCCACCGATTTCTTCGGATTAAAAAACAGCGAGATCTGAGCACGATCGGCGCACATTGGACTACGAAATTTTGGATTTCTCAGATCATGGAAAAGTGAATTTTTCAGCACAAGCAAAATTGTACGATTACTTGCTTCAGAAACCTTTTTTTTTATTTTTTCTTTCCTTCTACACAATAGTTTTTGATCTAACCACGCAATCTGACCCACTGAAAGCGGTGAGATCGAAGTTTCAGTTTTCAGATGTATAGAATTGAAGGCGTCACCGCAATAATGTAGATATTTGTTCCAGGGTAAATTCTATAAGTTTCGATCTGGACAATGAACATACTTGAATTTGTGCTTTAGCATGGATTTAAAGGATTTTAGTTTTGTTTCGATCTGACCGCTCGAATTCCACCATTCGCATGGGGCTTAAGGTAAATTCAATGTTTCTATCAGAACACACTCGTATTAGACTTTTTGCACGGGTTTAAAGGGAAATTCTGTATGATTCGATCTGAACACATTCGAATTTGGCCTTTCGTTAAACTTTAGAAGAACTTTTGAGTGTTTCGATCTGAATACACTCTAATCCGACTTTTTACGCGAATTTAAGAGAATTTTTGTTTGTTCGAATCTGGACACGCTCGAATTCGACTTTTCCCATGAATTTAAGGGAAATATTGAAAGTAAGTTAATCTAAACTTGCTGAAAGTCGACTTTTTCCATGGTTAAAAACGGAATGATTTTGTTTCGATCCGAACACAGTCGGATTCGACCTCCCGTACGGGTTTATTACGTGGATTTGTTGTCTTTAAACCAAAATACACTCTAATTTGACAATTCACATGGATTTGAAGGATCTTATTTTATTTCTGGACACTCTCTCGAATTCGACCTTTCGCATGAGTTTAATTGGGACAGAAATTCTGGTCTGAACTTGCTCGAATTCGCCTTATTTTAGCACGCATTTGAAATCTTTTGTGTTTCCTTCAGAATACACTATAATGCGACTTTTTACATTGATTTAAAGGATTTTTATTTGTTATTTCTGAACTCGCTCGACCTTTCAAATGAGTTTAACCTTGAAAGGACCAGGTTAGTTCAAAAGAACACCACTCCTCCGTTTCTAGAGGGAAGGTAGTTAACTGTTCGTACTCTGTGGAGTTGGAATTGCCTATTCGACGAATTGAAGGCGCTCTACGCGACTTTATTTAGTGTAGTGTTTTCATCTATATTTGCGTTTATCTGGTTAGAAGACTAAAACAATGTGAAATAGACTCGAGGATAAAAACGAGTAAACTCGGGCTTGGCTCATAAGGGGTTAAAGGGAAACTCCCATTTCGGTATCTACTGTGCGACGGGCGGCTACAGCTTGAGACTTGAGAGTGCTCGAGCAGTCCACGATCCGCACGATCGGAGCAAGCAGGTGAAAGAATGGAAACGAAACGAAATAAAAACACGTCGGAGTAAGGAAAAAAAAAAAAATACTTTCTCGATCAGCAACACTCACCATTCAGCGATTCAGCACTCGGCAGAGTCCACTGGAGAGTCAGCAACTCGCCCTTCTTTAATTCCCAAGTCTCAGCTCGATTCTCGATTCCGCCCGCCGACTCTCTTTTTTCTTTTTTCGTTCCATCTCACTCTCGCCCTCGCCTCGCACTTCAGTCTTCAAGTCGCCTTAATTTTTCTTCTCCTCTAATCAACTTTGTACATTCCTTTTGTTGCAGCTCATTGTTCTGTTGCGAGTAATTATTCGCGGGCAGCGTTGCCGAATGAATGGGGGGGAAAAATCGATAGATCGAAAGCTTGGGTCGATCAGTAACCGTTCACGGCAACAAATCCGGCAACGTTGCATTTAGTCCATTTGATGTCATGTAAAGATCGCAATATTGGGGGGTGGGGAGGAGGCACAACTGAACATTGCACTCCTCCGAATCGATATGTTACACGGTTTCAAATGGACAAAATGCAGTGTCGCAAAATTGTACGCCGCACGGGGAAAAAAAAACTACGGTGAAAATAACCATACGAATACCTGATTTTGGCACCTGCTAGATTTTATGGTAATGTTAACCAGAAGTATAACATGTTTTGACTAGGTACTAGGTGATGTTACCTGATTGCATGTCGAATTTACTCAAAGTATCGGTTAATATACCATACTTCTGGTCAAGTTTACCATAACATCTAGCAGGTGCCAAAATCAGGTATCCGTATGGTTATTTTCACTAATCTTTTTTTTCCGTGCGTCACTGTTTTTCAATATTTGAAGAAAACATAAGATCAAATATTGCTGGATTTTTCCAGCTCTATCTGACAATATTTTCATTTAAGTAAGATTTGCAAATTATGACAATATTCAAGTCTTTTAAGTGGTTGAAAGCTCAAGTAAGGTCCAAAAGTGGATGTTTCTATGCATGAGAGAGTGAGAGTATAGTACAGAATACTACAATCAGAAAGGAAGACTCAGTTCCAATTGAAGTATTGTTTTCTGCCCCCCCCCCCCAATTCAAATCAACGCGAAATACAGAGCCAGAGATAGGTCCACCACCTTAAAGTCACCAAAAGAAATCAAAAAAAAGTATCCACTGGCTCTTGTGGTCCCGAGTTTCCATTCTGATTGTATTGTTCCTCGGTGATAGCTCCCTTCATCATATACAAGCACACAATATTTATCAAACATAACAAAAAACACACTTTTTCCTTTAATTTTATGACCCAGTAGACAGAAAATGATTCGATAACTTTGAGCTGATGCACGGAAAAAAAACTACGGTGAAAATAACCATACGGATACCTGATTTTGGCACCTGCTAGATGTTATGGTAATGTTAACCAGAAGTATACTAGGTTTTGACTAGGTACTATAGGTGATGTTACCTAATTGCATGTCGAATTTACTCTAAGTATCGGTAAATGTACCATACTTCTGGTCAAGTTTACCATAACATCTAGCAGGTGCCAAAATCAGGTATCCGAATGGTTATTTTCTCTAATCTTTTTTTTCCGTGTGTAGCAACTAATTAGATTTTGCCCGAAACTTGCTAAGCAACTGGTTTTGCACATCTGTATATTTGCAGGCGTTCTTAACTAACTCATTAACAAGTGTCTTTAATGCCCTCCAATGTTCTCATAGTTAGGGGGAAATGTTGGTCTTTTGTTCTCGGAGCGAAGTATTACCCATGCTCTCAGAAAAGTTATAGGATCAAAATCCATTCGTTAGGATCAAACCCCACTCGTTGGGGTCAAAAATAGATAAATACATTGTACAAATTCCCCAAAAAATGCAAATATTTTGAATTCACGAGCTTGAAAATTTCAGGTTTCGTCAGAGGCATATCTTTGAGCCATAGTCGAAGAAATGTTATCTAGTCAAAAAGAAACAAGTTTTTCAAGATTTTTCGAAATGTTTTGAAAGGTGGATTAATAGCAACTTTAGATCCTACAACCTTTTTTTATTATTTTTTCGAGTTCCATTGCACTAAAATTGTCTTAATGTATTTGAGTACCACTGTGAGTGGTTTTCCTTAAATCTTCACAGCAACAAACAAAAAAACAAAACAAAATCAAGTAAGGAAATACCTACTTAAATTTAGAATGGAGAAAAAAAAAAAGAAAAAAATCAACTCAGAAAAAATAAACCCAAAAATAACTTTGACGGGTCTTTGTCACCCACCTCCAAAAAGTATTGATTATTAATCGCATTCCAGAATCAACTTTCATCAATCATTTAATTATGTCATGTTTTGCATTCTCTTTTCTTTGGGGGGTCGAAAAAAAAATGAATCTAAATGAAGCGAGGTTGCCGCACCATTGATTACACAATTTAAAAAGGAGGGGGGGGAGACAAACTGACAAACGTCTGAGAGAAGAATTAAGTGTGGCCTCAAGAGCTATTATTCTTATACCATAAGCCGAAGATAAACGACAAACAAGGTAAGAATTCCTCCATCTGTAAAGATTCAAAACAAAATAAAGCTGGTAATTTAAACAAAATTCAGTCGATCGTTTTATTTTTTTGTAACAACTACCTCGAAATGAACTAGCATATCGACAACGTCTAATCAAGCAGAAACGAACAATTAAGAGAATGAGGTTAAGCTCTTTTGTGATTAAAGTCCGGTGCAAATATACAGCTCACAGCTCAATGAGCCAATGTGGCACCGAGCCATTGGTAAGTACGGCACCTAGAGTCCTAGAGACCCACCATTCTTATTCTCATTCTGGACCGCACGTATCTGGTTTCTCATACTCTCCCTATAAGCACTCTTTCCTCCCATTCATAAGTTCAAATTATCATCGATCCAAGGTCAAGGAGCTAATAAACCGAGAATGTGTCAAGTCCGAGTTTATGGTCTGTCCAATATGGTAGGTAACTTCGACCGAGAACGCCGGAGTCTGAAATCGATTTGTAGAAATGAAAATGTAAATGCGCAGGTGAAAAAAATAAAGCATAAAATAACGGAAACCGTTGCTCGAATGATGTTGTTCGGTGGCTTCTGGTGGAGCGCGTCTAATTTTATCGATGATGGAAACTCCTTATGTAAACCCTATCTTTTCATCTTCACGTCTTGTGAATATTGTAATTTTAACCTCTAGTTTTTTTTTTTTTTTTTTTTTTTTTTAGCTGTAAATATAAACCATCGTTTCCTTCTTTTCCATACGATTGCAAAACTCTGGACTGAAGTTGGGGTTTTGATGCAACGGTCCCGTGATTTGATCATGTCTTCTCGTATAATATCGATCATACGAACACCGATCGATTTACTGCTGGCATCCGTTTTATTTTTTTATTTTCATTGGATATAGGTACGTTCGGGACTACTGGATTGCTCCGAGTAAAGTGATACCATCAGAAAACTTCGATTTTCTCGTCAATATTTATCTTCGCTGGAACGCAAATCAATCCACGATAAATCGGAGATTGAAGTGTTTTTTTAGCTAAATAAAACGAGATTTTGTGCTTGGGAGGTTTTTACCTAGGAAATTAGTAGGTATGGATGGATAGATGGTCCTTGCCCTTATCTAGAGAATGTGATATAATGCAAGTATAAGAAGTTGAAAGTTACGAAATCAAAGTACTTTTGTAAGTAATGCATTGCAAGTTCACAATCTACGGTAGCAAAACCACAGAAAATATTTCAGTAGGTTGCGAGACTGAGGCGCTTTTCGTACTTAAGCTACGATTCGACCAGTATAACCGATTAGATAGATGATAAGGTTACCGGTAAAAGAGAGTGTTTTTGAACGGAAAGTTCGTAAAATATTTTTTTCCCTCGCCGATCACCTTGTAAAGGTCAAAAGAAGGCATGTCAGATCAATAATTCAAATTTTTTTCAAAATTTCCTTCAAATGTTCTGCAGACGTCCTGAGGACGTTGAACGCCAATTTTTCTTTTTTTCCGAGAAATGTGTATGCAGTACGTCCCAGAAAGCCTAAACAGTAACCAAGTTAACTACTTAGTTGAAATAGACGTATCTCATTTTGATAAACAACAGATCTGCTCGTCCGCTTGTGATTCGCAGACTGTCTCAAGAGAATCAATGCGGTTGATTCTACCGACCACCACCTAACGAGCAGATTTGTTTTGGATCAGACTGAGGAACATGTTTAAATCGGCTTGGACCAGGTGAGGACTTCTAGGACTTATAATGTAAGAAAATAATACCACCCTAAAAGCCTTTAATCTAATAGATCAGGAATTATATTATCGCTTGTCATGTATACGGACTATTAATAATTAGTAATTAACATGTCCTCATCTACTGCACTTCATGCATCAAAGTAGATCAAAACATCAGGGCTCGATTGACTTCGATTGATTGCTTTAACTAGACGACGCGATATGCTGACTTTAACAAAAATTTGCCGATCACGACTCTCACTTTGCAAGGTACACGGTTTGAATTATAAATCATATACTCAAGATCAAGGGCATGAGGCCATGAGCAAAACAGAGTATGCAAAACTTTGTTAAAAATTCAAAATATCTGGGAATACCGACTTGAATAAATTTTTTGGCCTTGCAATTTCTGCGAATCCAGAATTTCCCGCACTTTGTCTTGCAAATACCACGTTGAGCGCAGGTGTAGATGGGTGATTGTAGTAGATGGCGTATCAAAGGTATATTAGTGCATTTTGATCGTCTTATCAGAAATTCACAAATGGTTTGCTCGTGGAGCAGAGATTAAGTATAACTTTACATCCCGGGCTTGTTCCAGCTCACAATTGTATAAGCATTGTTTACGTGGTCAAAAATCGACGATAAGATTAAAAAATTCACTCCTTTATCCGTCGATAAACGCCAGGTCGGTCTAGCAGCGCTGATTACATGAACAATCAACACGAGTAGTCAATGTAGATTGTGTTGCAAAACAGAAAAGCGGTCCACTCTTTTATGAGGAGATCCTGGATTTTCCGACGAGAAGTCTGATATTTTTAACAAGAATTCTGACATTTCACACAAAAAAATCAGGATTTTTGCTGAGAATAATCTTGCGAAAAATGTCAGAATACCTGGCCGTAATGATCAGTATTCCGGTTGAAAATACCAGAACTCTCGTTAAACATGCCAAAATTTCTTTCCGACAGCTCTTCATTAGATGTTTGGCCATTTAGAGGAGACCTTTCCTACCATAATCAGAGTACCCAGATCCTGCATCTGCTACCCTGGTGTCCTTGGTGTCAGTAATCAGCATTATGTGAGCCAAAGACCAAAAAATGTATGGTCTCGGCAGTGTGCTTAAGTTGAATTGCGCGCGGTCTCGCCAAATCAGAGAGCTCACGAACATCACATGACCGTGCGTAAGTTATGTTAGGGACCTTAACATCTTTTGGTCCCAGGAGAACAGTGGCGTGCAGCAGCACCAAGCAACGCATGCACCACTTGCCATAAGATTTTCTGTCATTCAAAATTACTCTGGGCTACAACCCGGCTCATTTTCAATAATTTCTCCGTCATTCATTAAATTCTGCGCTTAAGAATCAGAGCATAAATTTATTTCAAATAGGAGACTCTGAAACAAATTCAACAGCTTACATGGAATTCAGAGATACAAGTATTATGTTAAACGTCGAGTCTGCGATACTTTCTGGAACAACGTGTATCGGTGTGCAGCATGCAGAGTTTGGATCTTGAACCGAACTCAACTCCACATGATGTCTTCGGCATCGGAGTCTGCGATTGGTCAAAAATGTTATATCCTTCGTAGAACAGTGCTTTGGGCTGTCGTAAGTACTGATTGTGTGCCTTACTGTCTGTGAAAACAAGTGGAATCGCGTGAATTTGGCTACAAAGTATTTTGTCCATTCAAACTTGTAAATGAAGTCGAACTATACAGGGGGTGCACAGTGCACTCCCTCAGATCGATATTTTACATGAGTTTAGTAACGAAAATGCAGCGTTGCCAAATAGCATGCGACGCCACTGGTGAAAACTCACAATCAGAGTGTGTTATTTTAATAACTCTATTCTTCTGATGTTTAGGAGAATTCAGTTTCTCTGATCCAATTTACCTTTAGGCAACAGCTGCTGCAGGAGACCAACTCTTGAAATTCCCGACTTTTGAATTGACTGAATGAAAATAGAAAACTGTGATTGGTGGAGACGAGTCAAGAGGTTGCCAAGACTAATCAAAACACGGAATATATCTAGTTGGTTACCAGCCCAGATGCTCAAGACTATGTATTAACTAATTAGATAAATTATTAGACTTGGCAACCATGTGACCCGTCTCCACTAATCACCGTTTCCCATTCTTACCCAGCCAATTTCAAGGTCGAAAATTAGAGGACTTTCGGTCTTTATCGAACTTTCCTCGTTTGTTAATCCGCCGATCCTTAGAAATATGGACAATTTGGGAGATGCATGAGAGATTTCACACGACTCTTTATTCTTTCTCTCTTTCTCCCACTTCAGTAGATTCGACGAAGAATGATCTAGAGCTGATCCCCGGACGGCCCCTACCCTCCCACCACAAGCTCCAGATGAACTTTTGACGAATCAAAAACAGCTTGTTATCGGTTGCAATATCAATTCGACTAAATAACTGTTTGATCAATACTTCGATCAGAGTCAAGGAACGAGATGGTGCATTCTCTCGAGACACCGATAGGAATTTGAATTTGTTTGCACCCAATCAGTGGGTAGAGTTCTCCACTCCAAGAGGATCCTTGTCTTCTCGATCAAAAAGTAGTTAGCAGTGGCGACTCGTGCAATTCGGCAACAACGGAAAGTCTCCATTAAAACCAATGTAAAATGACCGATCTTTCGGTGGTTTATAACAGCTCCCAAGAAATCGATACTTATTGTTGGGCATAGTTCCAAAAGGCAAGCCGCATGGTTGCCAAATTGCACGAGCCGCCACTGGATGATGGACTGCGGTTCTTGAAATAATGAATCGATATCTCTCATTTGCAACTACGAGAAAGTATCGATTCTTCGGTGGAACTCCCCTAGAACCGTTTCTTTTCCAAGGGTTGGAAACTGGAAAGTAGTCAACGTCAGTGCATCCCGATCCACGTGCTAAAGTGCATGCAGTACCCTAGTATTACGGATCCAAAACCCAATTTGATCAGATAAGTATGTCGATAAGTAGCGTCTCAACGGCTCTAATACCAAATTAACTTTAAAACGGGACATCGGTCGAGATAATCATTTTGGTGCATCTATAACTGAACCAAACAAATAGATGAGAAAAAGAAAGAAATTAGAATGAGAGAGGAGAAAAAGAACACAACCACAAACCTGTATTTTGGCTCTTTGAACATCAACAAAAACCCAGTTATCCGTGGAAAAGGCGATGGCTAATAAAGCCGTGGCGATAATAGCACTAATAGTAGCTAGAGACAAAGTAACAGCTGAACAAGGCATCGTGGTAAAAACTAGAACTTGTGACTATTTTTCAACAAAAAAAAGAAACTATTAGAAAACAACACACACTGCCGCGAAACCTGCAGCCGGACTGACTCCGTAGACACAGCCACCACAAAAACACAAGAAACTTTTTCTCAAAAACACAAGAACACTACACTGCGATCGAGAACGCGACAAGCCTCGTGGGATGTAAGAAGACACTGTAATTTTTAAAAATAATAGAGTTATCTATGCATTTTTAGTTAGAGAAGATTAGGAGAAATTACTGGAGAAAGAGGAGCACAAAATTCGAAACGGACGTAACGGCGGCACCTGCTACGACGCGGAGACTCAGGTACGAACTGGTTTCAAACGTCTTCGAAGGTGTTCCCCCTCTCTTTTGGATCTCTTCTCTTCTTGACCTGCCGCCTCCTCCTCCTCCTCCTCTCTCTCTCCTCTCCGATCCTCTCTTCTCACCGCTCCTCCGCGCTTCTGCCTCTCGGCCTCTCTCCACTTCTCTCTCGATTATACACATTCCTTAGCTCAACCAGTTCTTCCACCTGTATTCTGTATAGAGATACCCGCTAGAAAGCCGGGAGCATCGCGCGGCCCTACCACCGCCACCGGCCGCCGGGAGTCAGGATACCGGGACTGGGATACGATACAATTAATTGCGGCCTTGTCCGAAAACAGGGCCATCACGGCAAAATGCTATTTTAGAGGAAAACAAAGTATTCGTGAATTGCTTTTATTTACTTGCGTTGAAAATACATTGATTACATCGTGATAGAAACTGAGTGTAATCATACACGCATCGTGTGGGTTAAACTGGGTGCGGCAGAGGCGGGTTCAGAAATCTTCCGGGGGAGGGGGGGGGGGGGCTATAATCCTACGCGGGGGGCTGAAACCTGAAATATTCAAACAGAAAGTCAAAAATTTCCAAGCTCCCCGAAAATATTTTCTAAGAGAGGGCAAAATTTGCCCCCAGAATCAGTGGCGACCCGTGACTGAAAAATTAGGTGTAGTTGTGGGGGGCCTGGGAGGACGCTCCCAGTAGGAGGGGGGTACTTTGGGGGTCCTCTCGCGGAAAGTTCTCGAAAATTTGACCTGCTTCAGATTTAATTTTAAGGTAGTTTTAACTATTTCGTGACACGAACGTTTTCCTGCGACAATGTATTCTGTGCTCTTTACAACTCCTTTTTCTCTTTTCCCCCTTTAATTTCTCCGAAATCCCAACCATTTTAAATCAAGAGCGACCATTATCTTTGAAAATTTGAAAAGAAATAAAATAAAAAAAAACCTTGAAAAAGTAGGTGTAGTGCCACTACACTAACTACACCTGACGAGCCGCCACTGCCCAGAATTCGCCTCTGATTATATGAACATTAGGAGACAAAAATTAACGGAAATCGACTCCTTGGATTTTGGCTTAGGTAGGCCACCTGCATCCTGCAATTCTTAAAATCATTGAGATGAGTAGGTACTGCGGGTAGTCTACCCAGTGGCGGATCCACGGGGGGGGCACAGGGGCAGGTGCCCCCCCAGAAGCCTCAAATTTTGCATTTTTTCTATAGAAAATAGCCCGAAATTGCTCTCACCAACGCTTCAAATTTCAAAATTTCAAAGGCATGCCCCCCCCCCCCAGAGAATTGTCTGGATCCGCCACTGAGTCTACCTCTGGGAGTCGTGCGACACTCTTTTCGTCACCGACGGCGTAAGTATACTTATAGTTTATTTGTCTCTGAAGACATAAATTGATAACCGGTCGCTCCTCTACAGTTAAAGTGAATCCCCAAAAAGCTTCCTCAGACGATCAAATTAGATCCTAAAAGTAGCTTCCAAGTAGACATTCGGTGATCAGTGTACGCTCCAAGCATCATTTTCAAATATTCGTGAGTTAACGGACATTTCACGGCAAAACTTTCTATAAATGTTGTGTATCTTGACGGGAAATGAATCGGTGCAATGATTGATGATCAGTGGCGAGGCGTGAAATTCGGCAACAATGTATTTTCTCCATTTCAATTCACCAAAAAGGTCGAACGGTTCAGTCATCAGCAATGACCAGGCTATTCGACCTTTCTATTGTGTTTTAATGGGGAAAAAGGAACGTTGCCAAATCGCACGCCTCGTCGCTGTTAATGATGGCCCTCGACCCCATCGATAGCCGTCAAAGGTTTGAGGGCCACCAACCTATGATGGTGGATGATGGTGCACACCAAACACCAAATGTTTTTCTGGAGGTTACTTTGAGGATGTAATTTGATCGTCTGAAGAGGCCTAAAGTGGCTTTCACCATGGGCGCCCGCATCATGATCATCAACTTTTTCCAAACGTAAGTTATGGAACGTCGTATCAGATGATTTTAGACTTCTAAAAACCAGGGTTACAGGAAGATATCAACACTAGCTCGCTATCTAGCAAATAATTTAATATTCCTACTCCGCGATTTAATTTTGCCTATTCCTCGCATTGAAGGCGATCGACGAAATACTGTCTTGAAAAAGAAGGACATTGGTTTTCAATGGCCGGAGCATGTCCAACGGAGAACATTCAGTCCGACGATGTCGAGAGTTTCTGTTTCAGCTGCGGATTTTTCCGGAAAGTAATGTATGTACATATGTATATTACTGAGGATACATGTATGAGTCAATGAGTCTAAGGGAAAAACGATAAATGTCACACATAAGCATCAAAATTGGAGTTTTCGTGGTCATCTAACTGGGATAAATACTAGTGGCGTAGCGTGAAATTTGGCAACGTTGTACTGCGTCCATTTAAATACATGCAAAAGGTCGAATGCGTAGGTGTTCACCAATCACCTCGATCTTTTTCATGGGTTGAAATGGGCAAACTGTGACGTTGCCAAATCGTACGCTACGCCACTAATAAAAAAGTACAAATTGATTAGAGATCCACGGAAGAGCAAGAAAATCAATTTTGATTGATGAAAATACGTTGATCCTTATAAGGTAAAATGACCTTCAAACGCCATTCCTCCTCTCCTTCAGCTTAAAAACAAAAGTGGGTTTTTTTGTGACATTAATCGTTCTTCCACTGGACTCATCAAATCAAATAGAAAGAAAAAATGCCTCCCGGCAGGCCGGTAAGACGAAGTAGATTCCATGCTTGGTTAAATCATTTTTTTACAAATTTAAATATAGGTTATAATTTTCGTTAAATTCTTTTTTATTTTATCAGCTGCTCAAAATCCAAATACTATTGTGAAAAAGAATATATTACCAATAGAGAATTGTGTAATCTTTTCAATGGAAGTGAGAAATAAAAGCTAGGTTATAAAAGTTTTTCACAAATTTTAATAAATATTTTTCACTCGTCTTGTCGCTCGGTCTCCTTAAAAGTGGGTCCACGGCAAAGATTACAGTGGAAATCTGAGTGCTTTGAGCATGGATGTTTCAAGTCCCCTGTTGTCTTCTGACATTAAACAAACATTCACACACTGACATTAGTCTATAGTTGGCTGTAGGCTCCTTGACTGGAGTATAAGCCATAAAACATGCAAAAAAAAAAAAAAAAAAAAATAAATAAATAGGTTATGTTATGATTTTCTTTGAATTATTCAATTTTTTTTTTTTATCAGCTGTTCAACATTTAAATGAAAATGCACCTAAGAAAAAGATTATAGTACCAAGATAGAAAAATGTGTAATCTTTGTAACGCTATAATGAGAAATAAATCTGAATAAGCAGCTGATCAAACAAGAAAATAAATAAATAACGTACCTAAGCAACAGTGCGCGTGTAAAACAAAGAACGAGCAATTATACCAATACTTTATCCTTGTCTTTCACATGTAAAATCCCATAAGAAACTAAATAGCTCGTAAAACACGTAAAACACAAGGAAAATTCAAGGAATGGAGCATATGAACTAAAAATATCCTCCACGATATATACTAAAATTTTTGAACCAAAAAAACAATTTCTTCATATGAAAACACTGCCAAAAAACCCGAAAAACACATCACTATAACTCTCTTACAACGCAAAACACGAAAAAATGACTCGAGTAAAAAAGTTGCGTAACAAAACGGCTAACATAAATTTTCCCAAAAAAAATACTCAAAACAAACACTCCTAAAAATAAACCTCAAAAACACATTTTACGACTCAAACACGGCCCATAGCGCGAAAACTAACTGTCAGATTTACACCATCTTCGAACTCATCCAAGAATTAAACCCAACGAATAGTTGAGACAAATTTCAAAAATAAAAACCAAAAATTACGAACAGGATCGTGGGACATAAAAACGGTAAAACTGGCTGAAACATACATATAAAGATATATATATATATATATATATATATATATATATATATATATATATATATATATATATATATATATATATATATATATATATATATATATATATATATATATATATATATATATATATATATATATATATATATATATATATATATATATATATATATATATATATATATATATATATATATATATATATATATATATATATATATATATATATATATATATATATATATATATATATATATATATATATATATATATATATATATATATATAAAATATATACAATTTTCAACGAGTGGTATTTTCTCACTCAGGGGACCATTAAACATGCTCATTTGATAAAATTTCCCGAAAAATCCAACATCGCACCCTCCGCAATAAGTAGATTCATGGAATCTACTTAAAACAAAATATAATAATGATATTATACATCCAAACCCCTTGGTGACAGTATTATTAAGATTTCGGGATAAATGGGTCAATTGATCTCTCGGTGCGCCATGCCATGGCACGAGTGTGAATTGTCACTACTTCACCTTCACTCTATGTATAATAGGTGTCATATTGATACACGTTGTATGTGATGTTGCATCCAATGATTTTGAAGGCGATTCATTCGTACTTAAAGAGGAAAGAGCGCAGCCTACTGGATCGCATGGCGCGGCCGCGGCGCGGCGCGGCGGCGCTGCTGGTGCAAAAATAAACCCAGATTCTCCGGGCGAACTGTGACTACTTCTATTTGACAAGAATGCAATGTTGCATTTTAAAGTTTTCGGGGCATTAATCACTATCACTATCAGAAACATGTGACAATAATCGCTTTCATTTCCAAAATAACAAAGCAATAAAAACGCAAAAAGGAATAAAATGCATCTAATGTACTTGGCATGTACTGTTTTACTTACCGAAATTTTCGTTTTTGTCGTACTATGGACCTCTGCGGACCACCCAGGGAAGCGCCACAGACAGACGGCGCGGACCGTTTGGTGGTCCACAGAACACAGGTTCGGAAAGGTTAGACAAACAGTAAATATTACTTACTCAATAAAATGACAACATATTGCATAACGGTTAGTAAAATTTTATGAAGGGGAAAAAAAAATCATACTTCATTTAAATTGATCAGACATCAAGCAGTAAATATTACTTACTCAATAGAATTAGAGCATTAAAAAAAAGTTAATACTATTTTACGAATGTATTCGTCACGCTTCGTTCAAATTGATAAGACAAAACAGCAGATATTACCTACTCAATGAAATCACAACCTCACATAACAAACAGTTAATAAACGTTTATGAATGATACACCATACTTTAGTTACATCTATTAAACAAACAGTAAATATACTGCTTACTCGGTAAAATTTTAAAGCATTACAAATAATAAAATTGTATGATGTATATATGCATACATATCCGAGCTCTTCATTTACATTGATTAGAAAAACAATGCTTACTACTTATACTCAATGCAATTGAAACAATGAAATTAATATAAAACTACTTGTAAAACCCGTGCCACACACAGTGGCGTCGTGCACAGTCTGGCAACGCGGCATTTCGTCCATTGAAACCTATACCAAAAAACGAATCGAGGGAGTGCATTGTGCACTTCCATTAGATCGATCTTTTTCATGCGGTTGAATGGACAAAAGTGAGCGTAAACAGATTGCTTACGACACCACTGGCCACACCGAAGCGTATACGAACGCTGCTAAAAAAAAATATTCGTCGTCATGTAGTTCATTGCAAAAGGCCACACCGGAGGCCAACGCGAAAGTTTGAGCATGTTACATTGAATTCAAGAAGTTTCGTTCACTGATGGTGGACTTACATTGATTTAATGAGTAGGCATTGGCCTGGCCGATTGCTGTTTACTAGTAGTTTATGCTATAAAAAATAATTTTTTCCTTCCTTTATTCTGTTATAATTCAGAACCATTATGCGAATATCACAATAACTACTGTGACGCTCCAGTTCCTTTCATTGAGGATTGAGGAATCAATGATATCAAAAAGAAATAAGAGGAAAAGTGCAGAATAGCACTCATGCACTAAACAATTTTCACGGTTTTGGAAAAAATTCAACATAACCAACATTGATTTACAAAACTGAGCAAAAGCACGCGAACCCATTTGCATTTGCGTTTGCCCCGGTATGGCACGGGCTTAAAACCTGTGATGAAATGCAAATTTGATGTACCTAGGTATCTTACTTAATGCAATTCTATTTCCACTACTTGACGAACAATGACGAAAAAATGCATCACACTGAATATTGG
Organism: Trialeurodes vaporariorum; assembly: GCA_011764245.1. NCBI lineage: Eukaryota > Metazoa > Arthropoda > Insecta > Hemiptera > Aleyrodidae > Trialeurodes > Trialeurodes vaporariorum. Next base: position 34,876,502 of record VMOF01000369.1, on the reverse strand, counting down.
ATCATTTTCTTTTTTCTAGTCGAAGATAAACTGGTCCATCAGCGCATAGTGTGAAAGTCGATTTGTCATAATATTCAATGCTCTTTGGAGTTTTGGCGCAGGGGAGTATGTTATAATTTGAAACGACTGCTATAAGTGCTGTTTTGACATCCATTATGGCTAGCCGCATCGCTGGAAAAAAATATAAGAAAAAAATATCTTACGACCGATTGATTAGCGCTAGAGTTTTATAATGAAGTATTTGACTAGCGCAATGCTTTTTGATCATACTGGACAATTGAAGGCGCAACTTGCGCTCGCCGTTCGGCGCGTGGTTGACACGAGAAGTACTTCCGCATTTTACATAGCATGAAATCCTCTACCCTGTCCTTCACTAATACCTCAGGGTATCGGACAGTAATTTCGTTAGACAAACTTTAAAGAGTTAAAATAAGGTAAGTGACCCAAAGGTGGTCATACCTATGCTTGGGGCTAATGTGCACGTATAAGTCATGAGAGATAAAAAAAAAAAGTAAATATGTCAATTTACTATTAAGACAGTTGACTATCATTTGTTAATTTCATTTTTTCAAAATTTGCTTGTTTTTGAGGTTTTCTTTTTTTGCGTTTGAAAAAAAGGAAGGTTTTGACATGGCGCAAAACATGCACCTAAGGTGGCCACCCCTAGTATTTTTGATGCACCTAAAGGTAAAGACCCCCTTTTAAATCTCATTAATAAGAATTCAAATGCTATTTTATAGTTCAAAAAAGGAATCTAGACCCTAGTTACACCATAAATAATAATGATTATGATGAATTGAAAGTCAAAAGTGGAATCAATTTAAGGGCTTAGCTTTTACGATTGTTTACTTCCATGAAAATTAGCTGAAGACCTGCGAAAATGGACGTTTCACTGTTCCGCGCCGACTGAATCCCCCGATGCTCTTCATTTTTTGAGTAGGGGAAGCGATAGCATCCTTCTACTCAGCACTAACGCCATAAATCGTCAATTTGTGTAATTAACTGAAATAAGCTGGGGTGGGCCACCTTAAGAGCCAGGCCACCTTTGGGTCACACACCTTAATTGTAATAAAAAACGAAACGTTTAACTGAAAATTGGCTTTGCTATTTAGATGACACATATGTAGAAAAAGTATCAGAACATTGGCGGAAACGAGAGGCGATCTCCCCCTTTCCTGCCAAAAAAAGTGGAAGAGAAAGAGTGAAAAAATCGAAAGTAATCGAAGGGCGAAAATCCCAAGTCCCCCTCACCACCAGTTCGTAAGGTCTGGATCCACCAATGTATCTAAATATCTTGAGGGCTGTGAAATAAACTTACCGATGCAGAATCTTGGTCCATCGCCGAAAGGTAAATAACTCCCTGGTACAATTTTGTCGATATTTTCCTCTGAAAATCGGTCCGGGTCGAACCTCTCCGGGTCTGGGAAATATTTTGGATCTCTATGTAAGGCATAGTTGGCTATGAATACGCGCATCCCTTTCTCAACAATAAGTGATGAGTCAGGCATCTGGAAAGGTTTCGTACACATTCTAAACAAGGCTCCAGACACAGGTCGTTTCCTCAGAGTTTCTACGGAAAATTAAGTGAATCAAGAGTTGTTATTATGATAAAACTATACGTGCTAATGGTGGCTTAGAAGAATAGATTATCGTTGATCTCCCATTTGAATCCATGCGAAAGTATCGATTTCTGGGGGGGGGGGGCTCGATTGAACCACCTGCGGATCGATTCTTTTCTATGGGTTTAAATAGCGCGATAAATAAAGCGCATTTCACAAGCCACCCGCGACACAGTGCTGGACTTGTGTCAGATTCTACGAATCTCTATTGGTAATACTCAATGGTTTTATCTTTTCCGTTGCACTCAATTTTCTAATGCAACTAAAATGGACGATAATCCAGAGCCTATTTTGAAGGAAAACGAAGATGAAATAAAGACAAATGAAAAATTGAACGAAAATGTCTGAGGTCGAATTTTTGGGACTAAGAATTTCTCAGTGGACGAACATTTTTGGAAGAGAAAAATAAATTTAAGAAAAAAGAAGGGGATAATATATCTTTTTCATAAATTCAAATGAAATAAATGGAAAGCCAGATCAGACGTCTTGCAATCCTGAATCAATGTAAAGAATCAACAGGTGATGCTATTAATATTTACTGATAATAATTCTAAAATATTATAGAAAACTCCTTGCTAGAACTTTCTGGAATGAATATAAATCGTGTGAGGAATTGATTCTATTAAACTTTGAGAGAATCATTAGATTTTTGAATTTTTTTAGAGCAATTGAAATTTTAAGGGACGATGACAGTGGGGAATCCACGGGCGTGGGGGGGGGGGGCACGCCCCCCTTGGAAGCCTCAAATTTTGCCTTTTTTCAACAGAAAATAGCCGGAACAATTGCTTCCGACGCTTCAAACTTCAAAATTTCACAGGCGTCCCCCCCAGAAAATTTTCTGGATCCGCCACTGGACGATGGTATCGTCCGATTGATCTTTGCAGTTGACTTTTTTCAAGGAAACATGCAGCGTTTAATTATTTATTCTAGTAAAGGACCCAAAAATTACCCAGCGTTTGACTCCAAAGCTGCAGTCAGAATTCAGTCTGTATTTCTGGTGGTTTGATTTAATGCAGCTCTCACCCTATGTCACATTCCCAAATCTTGGAAGGTAGCAGAAGTCATTGTTATCCCCAAAGCTGGCAAACCGTTAGAGCTGGCCTCATCATATAGGCCCATCTCACTTCTTTCAACAATAAGTAAACTTTTTGAAAGGCTGTACTTAAAAAGACTTGCACCGCTAATAGAGGAAAATAAAATAATCCCGAGCCACCAATTTGGATTCAGGACCTCACATTCCACAATTGAACAAGTTCATAGGTTCACCGATAAAATAGAACAAGGGCTGGAGGAAAAAAAAGTTTGCTCAGCAGTATTCCTTGATGTGGCCCAGGCTTTTGATAGGGTTTGGCATCTGGGACTGCTGTATAAAATTAAAAAATTACTACCTGAAAACCACTACCTGATCTTAAGGTCCTATTTAGAATGTAGGTCATTTAGAGTTAGATTTAACGGTGCCTATTCAGACTTCAGCATGATAAGGGCTGGGGTTCCGCAAGGTTCTGTTTTGGGACCCTACCTGTACAATCTTTTTACTCATGATATTCCTTGTGATAACAACTCAATGATAGGGACTTTTGCTGATGACACCGGTATAGCCTCTCTTGGTGAAACTCTGACTGAAGCAAACGAGAAAACTCAATTCACAGTGAACAGAGTGGGAAAGTGGGCATGGAAGTGGGGGTACAACGCTCAACGGCTCTAAGTCAGCCCACACAATTTTCACCAATAAAAAAGTAGGATATTCTCCAATATATTTAAATGGGGAAGTGATTCCCTATTCAGAGGTATCAAGATATCTGGGGCTCCACCTAGACTCCAAGTTGAACTGGGGAGAGCATATTCGAAAAAAAGTTAAAGAGATTAAAATTAAAGTTAGAAAAATGAATTGGCTGCTGGGGCGAGGTTCCCGACTTCCAATCCACAATAAAGTTTTGTTATATAAACAACTAATTAGACCAGTCTGCACTGAAAAAAAAGGTTTGTTGGAAGAGCATGGGGCATTGCTAAAATAGCAATTGCTAATTGCAAAAAAACGTTACACTCTTCATTTTGCTGGACTGGCAAAACAGTAATTTGCAATTCTATAAAATGACAGTTTTGCTCGAATAACAAAATGTTTTGGAAGAATTGCAAACATTTACTTTGCAAAAATTGCAAATTAAGGATTGCAAAATTAACAAAGTATGTTTGTCATTTGGACATTTTGAATTACAAAACTTACGAAATGAGTTTGGTAGACCAGCAATTTTCAATTTGCAATATTAACAAAACTTTTTTGTTCAACCAACAATAATTTTACTTTACAAGTTACAATACATAACTCGCCATTCGACTATTATCAAATTGCAATTTATACTAGGTGATAATTTCATGCAATTAGGTTGGGCACACAGCGCGCTGCTACCAAATACCGCGGACTCTGTGGTTATTCCTAAGTTTTTAGCTGTCAAGTTCCCGACCGGGATTTGAACCTACAACCTACCTAATCCTACAGATTCCTAATCCAGTATCCTATCCAATACACCAACTAGAGCCGATGGTGTATGCGGACACAATTTCGGTATATAAGCTTGCGGGCGGCAAAAAAGGACAAATAGCAGTTGTTTAACGTCCGATTTGCATGAAATTTGGTAGCCAGGGGTATTTTTGGTCAAGAAAAACGAATCTGATGTTGGATTTTCAAAATATTCAAAACCATTTGGGATATATAGGGTGATTCAAAATAATGCACCTTTTAACTTTTTTCCTTATCGATGGAACATTGCGCCATTTCCCTACGTTTATAGCTTTTTCAGGGGGTGCTATTTTCGATGGCTCTTACTCAAGAGATATAGTGGGGGGCGGAGGGGCTTAGTATAATAGATTGGGGGGTAACTTTATATACAGGGTGGCTGTAAAGTAACTAAAAGTGGTCATAACTTTTGCACTATTAAAGATATTTGGACGTGGTTTGCGGCGTTCTTTATCTTTTCGAAGGACCAATTCGCTAGGGAAATTTTCGAAATTAAGACCCCTGGGGAAGTTTCCCTAGGGCGGAGAGGTAAACTCGAAAACAACTATCTTTAAAATATGGGCAAAAATAGTTTCGGTCTATCTTGTACTGATATTTTGGGAGGTGATGGAACTTGATTTTAGGCGTCCAAAACTGGGATTACTTTTGATCCAGCCCATTGAGAACCGGGAAGAGGGAAGGAATGTCTATCAAAACACGAAAATCTTCATAACTTTTAAATAAAACGTTTGATTCAAGGGTGAAATTTGTAAAACAAAATTTAAATAATAGTTTTGTCCAGGGGAAAAAAGTTATAAGTGCAGTTGATACGGTTAATTGAATCAGGCGTAACTCAAAGTAAAAAAAAACAAGCAGGGAAAATTCCAACACGCAGGCGTTGGAAAAGCTTGCCACTAAAGTCTGGACAGCTTTAAGTAATGCTTTTGCTAGCAATGATAATAATTAGCTACAGCATTCATTAAAAGGAACCACGTGACATGGAGCTAATCTCGAGAAAATTGAGTCCAAAGTTGAAGAGCTAGCATTTAAACAAAAAACTTGGAATTACTTACGCTTTGCTTTCATTCAACAACCGTGTTATGTTTTCGCATTTCAACACCGGAAAAGTAGAATTTCCTATACAGGAAAGGTAGGTACTTAATTTTTAGCGTTTAAAGTGACTTGGTTCCTTTCTTCTTTTTGTTTGGCATAATCACGAAAAACGAATCTCTAAGAGAAACCAAACGGCAGAGTTGGTTTACACTGTTGATTAATTTAAAATCCGTTAATCCGGACTTAAGTCCTTTCCCAATTCTATTAAAGGAACCAAGTCGGAGTTGGTTCCTTACGTGACTCGGATTAAGGTTTAACCTAATCAGAAAAAGGAACCAAGTTCTCATTTTATTTCATCATACATGGACAATGACTTCAATGAGGCTCACCAGCTCACTTTTACCTGGAATTTTGACAGGAAGTAGTTGTTATTAGAAGAAGCACTTGTCGCTTCGAGATTCAGTATTGCTACGTCTATCAATCAATAACTCAATTTTATCAAAAATGTCACTCGGTTCTTTTGTGACAAGTGCTGTCCAATTGAGCTTATTTGGTTAGAAATTATGAAAAAAATAAATTTAGATCAGATGTATCTATAAGGAGATGATTCAAAGGTGTTGTTTTTTGTGTTTGTTTTTGTTTTCTGTTTTTTGTTTTCAAAACTTTGGAGGGCTCTAGCTCAGAAGAGAAACATTTGCAGCACTTATTCATGTAGGAAAATAAAGCCTTAAATATATGTTGACCCCAAAAATACACTCCATAAGTTTGGCACTTAAGTTTTGAAACACACTATATTCTTGATATTTTGCCCCCCCCCTCCACCCTTCATAGAACACAACATCTTGACCATGCAAATTTTTAAAATCACAGTTTGACTGTAGAGATATTTTCTTTTCCCCCTTTCAACGAAAAAGGGGAAAATGGATCGCCTACAGTAGCGTCATTTGCGCGGGGCAGGGGGGGCAACTGCCCCCCCAAGGGTCGGCCAAAAGTGAAAAAGTGATGACTTTCTTTTTTTTTTTTTTTTTTTTTAGGAGAAGAAAAAAGTTTTGAACTAAAATTTGGTGGTCATTAACGAGTTTTGTTGGAATTTAGGGCCGTAAATGTGCAGGGCTGGAGAGTGTCTAATATTGATGAGCCAAAAAAAAAAAAAAGGTCATCACATTTTTGCCCCCCCCCCCAAGCCGAACCCGAAATGACGCCACTGATCGCCTATCTTTGATGTTCAACGTTCGCATGCACAGATTTTTCGGCTTTACGACTGCCATTTTGGCTTTCTTTATAATGCGTTTTGTGGGTTTATTAATGGATTTTATGACTATTTGATGCCGCCAATGTAATTTTCAGGCGATTTTAATCAGATTCAAAACTCTATAGCGCTGTAGCAAAAGTTTGCAACAAACCCATTGAAAGCTGAAAAGAGAAAATTATTTGATAAGGCTCGCTTTGACCGGACTCCGCACTCCGCAGGAGGCGCGCCCCAGCGAACGACCGAACGGATACCATTATGTTTTGCTTTTGTAATTGAAATAATTTGCTGTTTTATAAAACAAATTGCAATTTTTGCAAACAAATGAATTTGCAATTTTCGCAAAAAAGTTAATTTGCAATTTGAGCAAAATCCATTTTGTTACTTTTAAAAAATGTTATTGCTGTTTTTCCAAAACAAATTGCAATTTTTGCAAAAATGTCAATTTGCAATTTGAGCAAATTGGAATTTTGCCATTTTTATAAATGTTTTTGCAAATTGGCCGATTTATTTTGCTCGTATAGCATTTTTTTAATTTGCAATTTTTACAATTTTTTATTTGCTATAACTACAATTCAATTTTGCTCTTTTTGCTATTTGTATTGATAAACTAGCAAATTGTTTGTTATGTTTACATAAAAAATGAATGCAAAAACTGCAATATTTTAATTTGCAATATTTACAATTTTCATTTTGTAATTTTTACAAAACTATCGCTCAATTATGCATGAGCATGTATAAACCAGCAAATTGATTAATTTGCTATTTCAGCAAAGCAAATTTTGATATTCCAGCAATCATTTTTTTTTTCAGTGTGGGCTTATGGTTGCCAGCTCTGGGGATGCGCCAAAGATAGCAACATCAAACTAATTCAAACGGAACAAAACAAAATTCTGAGACAGATTCTAGAGGCCCCTTGGTACATGAGGAACAAGGACATACACAAAGAGTTAGGGATCCCAGCAGTTAAAGAGTACATTAGAGAGGTGGCGGAAAAATACGAAGCGAGAGTTTTGGGTCATGTCAACGAAGAGGCGATAAAACTGATGGATAACAGTGAGACAGTGAGAAGGTTAAATCGGCGGAAACCGTTTGAATTGCTTTGCCGTTGCTACGATGAGTAAAAGTACTGCGTATAGTGGCAGCTAGGTGTTATAAACTGTAAGATAGTTAATTGTATATACATATACTGTGAACTAATGTAAATGTAAAAGTTATGTCTCAATTTAATTACTTAATTTAAATTTACTTTATTTAGTAATTCATTTGTATGTTTGTTTGTTTGTTTGTTTGTTTGTTTGTTTGTTTGTTTGTTTGTTTGTTTGTTTGGTTATTTATTTATTTATTTATTTATTTATTTCTTTCTTTCTTTATTTATTTATAATTTATTTATTTATTTATTTATGTTTCTTTATTCATTTATTTGTCTTACCTTTTTCACTTGTTATTTTATTTTATTTTATTTTATTATTTATTTATCTTTATTTTTGTTTGTTCAGACACAGTCTACACCCAACGGGAGTAGAACTATATTTATTTTGTGTTACTTGCTAGTCCAGCAAAGATATTCTGTTGCTGGACTAGCAGGAAGAGTTAAAAATTAAAATTTAGTGTAAGTTATAAATAGCACATAGATATACTCAAATGTATAGTAGGTGTAAGTTTAGTACTAAGTAATGTAATAGTACTGTTTAAAAAAAAAAAAAATTCTGGTGGGTAAATTTATGAGGTTGAATGAACAGTATTCGAAATAGGGATTTGCTAATTTTCTTTTTATGGGTCAAGGACGGGGTATTGGAAATTTTGAGTACGAACCCCGATTTTCATGCGTCATTTCATAAGTAAAAATCAATAAATTGTCGCTGATACTAATTATTATTGCCATATAAAATGAGGACAGAGGAATATAAAATTGAGTCGCTCCAACCGCGAAAATGAACTGTAGTATAAAAAAGTCAAAGGCACTAACCGTGTATAATTTGCTCCGTGTACTTAAACTTTTTTAAGCTTTCGTACGTAAGCTCATTGCCCAACTCGGCTTTCACCGACTGTATTTCTTCGAACATTTTCTTTTGGACGTCAGGGTTTTTTGCCAACTCGTAAAGTGCAAAAGTTAGAGTTGACGAAACGGGCTCATAGCCGGCTGACAAGAATACGCCTATGACACCAAGGATGATACTCTCAGAAAATAGAGGACCTGTGAAGTGTAAAGCAAACCTTATAGAGTTAGCTTTTGATCGAGAAAGCATATTATTATTATTTATATGAAGCTAAGGCCCCTCCAAAATCCATTTCCTATTTCTCGTAAATTGGTCGAAGCGATTTTCCTCAAATTTGGCATTTGATGATTCTTCCTGGCATTTCAAGGAGATCCCTGATAAAATGGCTAAAAAAATGTCTGTGAGCGCCGCAAATTGAAGTTTAAAATTAGAGGGGATACACATTCTCTCGCTTACCTTCCTTCGCTGGACTCTCTTACAGTGGCGTCGCGTGCCATCTGGCAACAATGCAACTGCTCCATTCAAACTCATTAAATATATCGAATTTTCCTTGTGCACTGTGCACCCCCTGTATTCGATCTTTTACATGAGTTTAAATGGATACAATACATTGTTGCCAAATTGCACGCGACGCCACTGCTCTCTTATCTATCCCGACCCCGCCCGCTCTACGTTCGAAAGTTTAATCGGGCAGTGCTGTGTGAGTGGGGGGGGGGGGGAGTTCCGCTCCGATACTTTTTATCAATAACTACTTACTACTACTTAGTAAACTTACTTTTACTTTTAGTAACTTACTAAAAACTTTTTTTTTAATACTTTTTAGTAATTTTTACCGCACATCCTCGCATTCAAAGGAATGAATGTTCCTTTAACGAGCATTATGAATCTCTAAATACAAATCAAATTAGCTTAAATACCAATTAACCACTACTACCCCTAGAATGTTGGAAGTGGAGGGCGCCCGTAGGGCGTAGGGTGCCTGAAACGGGCTAGTATTACCACAAGATCGGTTGAATATTTCAAACTTGTCTCAGGTGCAAAACATCAACTCAACAGTTTTACGAGCTCAACATTCAGGTTTATGTTTTCCACTTCCATCGAGAGTTAACGAAAAACGCAATCATGTAAGAAAATTATGAACCGGACTAAAACAATGAATTGATCTCCGAAACGAATCGGTGAGCTCATCACATCACCATCAATAGGCAATTAACAAATTAAAAATAAAAATAAAATCTCAGGCCAATTGATTAAAATCCCACCCAGCACCCTTACCTTTACTTTCGTTGTGAACTGCTTCTTTTTGCTCGGCCCATCCTCCTCCATTCTCCTGCGGTAGAGCGCTCACTTTCCCCTCACCCTCATCTTTCTCCTCTGGTTCGAAATCGCGAAGATTCATCATGATCTGAAGGAAATCTTTCCTGGAGCTGGACTGGTCGCTATCTTTCATTGCCATCGTATTTTTAACGATATTCGTCAAGTAATCCGCTATTTCAGGATCCACAACTTTCAATCCAACCAATCCGGGTAATTTTGGATGAGCCAATTCCAGGACAAGGGCGAGGGATCGCCTCCAGTTGAACCTGAACATGAGCTTTGTCATCCTTGCGAACTCGCAGTTTGGATCTGCTATGGCGTTGCATTTGATGCCCAGGGCGCACGCTGCTATGACGTCAAGCGTGTAGTTTGACATGAGTGTTTTGACGTCGATCTCCGCCGATCCAGTTTTCGATGCCAGATTCTAAACGATGAAGAGTAAAAGAAAAAAAAAATCCATAAACTTATTGGACACTATCAGTCAACAAATAATTCGTTCACGTCATCCGGTGATAAAGGTCGTTGAGTTTACCTATATTTATATATGTATGTATGTAAAGATTTAAGACGAGTGAAAAGCCTGAAACTCTTTGACCAATCAGATATTGACTACCCTCTTGTCCATGTCTTAACACTCCACGTGCGTGAAGGGTCTCCATTCCAAACCATCTCTCTAGCGCTTACGTAACCCTTATGTACTCCTATCTCACTCTTATAGCTAAATTCGTTTATACTCTGTTCGGGATAAGAAGTCCGATGGGAAGTCAGGTAAAAACGCACTACATTGCAACGCAGCGGTTTCTCGGCTGTCGATTCTTCCCCGCTACGTGCGTTCAGGAGGACCAGCCTTTTAGACCCTTTTATTGAAGGAGACAATACCGTGAACTGACCAATTTATACAGTCCTTTGAACACCCACTCGAAAATTAAACTTTTGCGGCATTCCCGAATTTTGAATAACTGACTTTAAATTTAAATTCTGCTCGACGTGCACAGAAAAATGATACCCAACGGCGGTTCAAGGAGTAATTTCTCAAAGATTAAAGCATCTTGGAATCACCCAATCAGGAATGCCAAATTCTTTGAAAAATTACTCCTTAAACCGCCGTTGGGTATCATTTTTCTGTGCACGTCGAGCAGAATTTAAATTTAAAGTCAGTTATTCAAAATTCGGGAATGCCGCAAAAGTTTAATTTTCGAGTGGGCGTTCAAAGGACTGTATAAATTGGTCAGTTCACGGTATTGTCTTCTTCAATAAAAGGGTCTAAAAGGCTGCTCCTCCTGAACGCACGTAGCAGGGAAGAATCGACAGCCGAGAAACTGCTCCGTTGCAATGTAGTGCGTTTTTACCTGACTTCCCATCGGACTTCTTATCCCGAACAGAGTATAAGTGCAGAGACATTTATGGTGTCTTTTTTGTTTGCAGAAATGAATTTCTCGAGTCACTTAAATGCGATTTTGATAGTATACAGTCGTGGGAAAAGAGCTGTCTACGAATCTCGACACTATAAAGAGATGGCTATATGTATGAGGGTCACGGGAGAGTGAGTCAATTAGTGAGATAATTTGGAAAGCTTTGCGCAAGTTTGGTCACAGCTGATTACGACCAATGAGTGCATTGCTGGCTAACCGTTGACTTCGCCTTAAAACTGTCTATTCACTTCATTATTCATCCGGGTTGTCAAGGCAGTCTAATAAGTGACGCCTTTGGTCGAGAAAATTGTAAATCTTGCGGCTGATGCTGTAACCACCGTTATAAGAGGGTCCGTTTAGCTTTATCTCTGTGAGTAGCCTTTTAATAACGAGCACTTTAATGATGACCACTATATAGCAGCAGTCTAGTCTTACATTTTTGTAATTTTATCAATAGTTTTTATTTTATTTTATAATTTAATATACCAATAGCAACTCTTATAGACAGGCTTAGCGATCGGTTTTCCGAAAAGTAAATGATCGGCCCGATGGGAAGGAATCAATATCTTTTTTGTAAGTACCTTTCATTCAATTGCACATGAAATCAGATTTTAACAAGCTGCAGACATTTGCAAATAAGGCATCTCATGGAGAGGGTTTCATGAACTATGCTTGAACCTCTAGATGTTCTGGGCAGAAGCTTTGAGCGGAGAAAAATGAGCCGTAAAAGCCGAATGCTCTGTATGATTTATTCTCCGCATCCTCTTTAGTTTTCCCCACGATTTTCTGACGATGAATTTTCACTTGTTCATGAATTTTGAGGTTAGGCTCATTCCCAATATTCTACTTGGAATTCAATTCAATCTCACATGCTAAAAGGAGGTTAAAGTTGGAATCGAAGCTCTCAAATGCGGATGCGGTGTTTCGTTACAATAGGGCTCTTTCAAACTTTTGCTATAGGGGATTGAAGAGTTGATTCTTGCATAAAAACCTGTAAATATGACGACGAGTATTCTAAAAAATCACAAATTCACTCTCACGGACTTAAGGGCGGCGAGACGCAGGTATCATGGGAGATCCCTATCTAAATTGAGAAATATCTCTGTGTTTCTGTAGAGAAAGTGACATAGACACTGAATCTCCCGTGATACCTGCGTTGAACCGCCATTACGAACTTGCCGTTATAGCAGTTATGTGAGTTCATTACTGAATTTTAGACTTTTTTAGTGTGATTGGGAAGCAACTCCCACTTGGTTCCTTTTATATAGAATTGGGAACGGACTTAAAACAATCAACAATGTGAACCAACTCTGCCGTTTGGTTTCTCTTATAGAGATTCGTTTTTTGATTATGCTAAAAAAAAAAAAGAAAAGAACTAAGTCACTTTAAACGCTAAAAATAAATACCTTTCCTGCATAGGAAATTCCACTTTTCCGGTGTTAAAATCCAAAAACATAACACGGAAGTTGAATATGAAATCAAAACGTTAGTAATTCCAAAATTTTTGTTTAAATGCTAGCTCTTCAACTTTGGACTCAATTTTCTCGAGATCAGCTCCATGTCACTTGGCTCCTTTCTGATGAATGCTGTCTAATTATCATTGCTAGCAAAAGCATTAAAACTGTTCAGACTTTAGTGGCATGCTTTTCCAACACCTGCTCGTTGGAATTTTCCCTGCTTGTTTTTTTTTGTTTTTTTTTTTTTTTGTAAAAAAAAACAAAAAACAAAAAAACAAAAAAACAAAAAACAAAAAAATCTATCTGAGAGTTCAAAAAACTAAAACAATGAAAGGGGGGGGGGGAGCGGACATATTTGGGTATATACAGAAAATTGGCAGATGCTAAAAAACCAAACTTAGCTTTTGAGTAAAATCGACCCAAATGGACTGAAAATTCGGTCCGAACGAACACTACAATTTAGTGGATTATAAACGACCCGCTGAGGCCAGGGGTGTACTGAGTGAAGGGGGGGGGGGTATCCTTGACCCGGGTGACACTCTCCATCAGGAGGTGGTGAAATCAGGGTGAATTGTAAGCCCCCCCCCCCAGTAATCAAGTTCATAATTTTGATGCGGGCGGCGAAATCGCAACCTTTGCCCCCCTCTCCGGAACAGAAGCTTTCTGGATTACAAGAAGAAATTTTTCATACTATAGCTTACCTCAATGTACGCGTTCAGGTCCTTCGCGCAACCTTTCAGGATTTGGAACATGATTTTCAATTTTACACCACTGAAGGCGGCCGAGAGCTTATACCTCACCTGGCGCCATTTAACGCCGGTGAGCTGAAACAGATTCTCACCGAGCACATCGCTGTCTGTGTTGATTGGTGGGTTTCGGTCGTGGAAACTAGAAAACCCTTTGATTATGCACAATCGGATCAGTTCAGGATCACGGATGATCAGAATTGGATGAAAAAACATCCATGCTCCACCGAATTTCTTCCCGTCTAAACTATAATGCATCTTCAAGAAGAGATCCATTACGTGCGACGTGCGAATTAAGAATCCTAATCCTTTGAGACATTCTACAGGACTAACGCTGGGTGCGCCCCTCTTGCTCCAATATTGGAACTTCTCTCTCAGCCAATAAATGGCAAGAAGGACGACGGCAGTTAAGATGAGCACTGAGTTTGAGGAAAAGTTTGGCACCAAGCTATTTAGTAGATCCATTGTAACCCGCCACGAGTCTAAATCAGGAAACAGAAAAAAATAGGAATGAAACTGATAAATCGATTAGACAACGTTACAGTTTACATTTTTTTTTTTTTTTTTTTTTTTTTTTTTTTTTTTTTTTTTAAAGGAAGTTCAAGTGTCCTCTTTTGCCGACTATATAGTATATGTATAGGGGCCATTAGACGAAATAGAATAGAGAAGAAAGAAGGAAAGATTAAAGTGAGAAGAGAGAGTGACGTCTAAGCATGTCCTTCCAAGATGACTATACATCTGATGTGAGATTGTCCTTGTCTCCTCAGCCAGGATTCGAACATAGGACCTCTAAGCAGAGTTGGGAAACAGAATATTCAGAAATATTGAAATCAGTCTGGCAACAGCGTTGATGAGTGAGCTGTGACACCATTGCCTATGAAGAGGTATGGTCGATCGACCAGATAATCTGTCGAATAATCTGATTTTATACCGTTGCCGAACTAGACAGATAATCTGTCGAATAATATTTGCCCAACTCTGCCTCTAAGCTGGTGGCCAGTTGAGCTACAATTTAACCCTCTAAGGACCAGGTTAGTTCAAAAGAACGCCAATCCTCCGGTTACGTAGGGAAGGTAGTTAACTATTCGTACTCGGGGGAGTTTGAAAATGCCTATACTACAGATTGAAGGCGCACGTGACGAAACTTTATTTTGGTAAGTGTTTTCATCGATAATAGAATTTATCCAGAATGAAGACTGAAACAATGTGAAGCAGACCATAGAGAAGAAAAACGAGTATACTCGGGCTTGGCCCATAAAGGGTTAAGGGGCGATGGCAAGTCTTAACAGAACGGTGGCTTGGTGGCTAGCGCGGATCCCTTATGATAGCTAACAATTATATTTACCGATTCTTATTTTGAGTGGATCGACAAGCATGCTTTATAATGTTAAATTTTTAGTGTATATTTTATGCTTTTGTTTCATAAAAGTACATGAAGAAATAAAATTGAAGTTACCTGCTGCAAAAAAAAGAAAATAAAAGGAATAAATACATAGAACTGGTTAGAACTGGTCAGACAAATCTACATAATTTACTTTACATATAAATCTCTACAAATAGATTATAGGTAAAGCAGCCACTGACATTTTTAGGATCGAAGTCCCTTCCGACGTTTTAAAATTGATTTGAATGTTTTTTGTTTGTTTTGGGTTTGTTTATTTTATTTTATTTTTATTTTTTATTTCTTAAAAAAAAAAAAAAAAAAAAAAAAAAAAAAAAAAAAAAAAAAAAAAAAAAAAAAAACCTAATTTACTCACTTTTAAGGAATAAAGTAAGGAATAAAGTAGTACTCTAGCAAGTTATCTAGAATTTCTACCTATGTACATACATTCATTGAAATTTATGGACTCGGACGTGTCAGATAAAATATAACCTCAAAAGAATTTTCTAAACGTTTAACTGGACTTCGTTCGTCTCAAATTATAAGGTCAATACCTGAAACAATTGAGCACAGAAAATAGAATTGTGTGTTCTGTTACTAACCAAACTTTCATTGATAATTTGTCCACGGGTGGAGCCACAAGCAACGGTCGTATTTTCGCAGATGTTCTGACGTTCTTTTAAAACACACACTCGAATTAATGCAAAAATTTCCGATCGCGGTGTTGCTAATATGCCCTCCGAGTCACGGCAGTAGATAAAAAGATTACGAAAGAAACAATCGGTAACTTCAAGTGGCAACGCTTTCACCAGGCTCCTTTTTTCTAAGGAGCATACTAGACATTTTTATCCGACAAATAACAAACACCTTCACAAAGAGTCTGATTGAATCCGTCGAGGCGCGCTTCGGTCGCGCCGTAGGTGTAGATGTAGAGGCTATGCGGGAGCGTCAGCAGGTCAAGTAAGGGAAAGACACATCGCATCGATGACAATGTTTTCGTTGCCCGACCATTCACTGGTTGCCAAGATCGACAAAGGTGAGCACTTGAGCATACGCGACGAAGTGATGAGTAAAAATTCAAGGTCTTTTTTAGCCTCTTAAGTTTGCACAGTGATTATCAAAACTGCTAGTGTTATTTTCTTGCTATTTCTTTGGCTGACCCTGGTAAACGTTTTTCATTGGTGATCAATAAAACGGTTCCAATTCTCCAGTGACCAATGAATTTTTCATTGGTGACCCATGAAATTACATTGGTCACAAATGAAATTACACTGGTAACCAATGAAATTACATTGGTCACCAATGAAAAACTTTTACCAGGGGAAATAATCGGGTCAAATCAAGCCGAAAAATGGGGATGCACGAATGGGAAAATTACATTGAAACAGAGTTTGTTTGGAACCAAAGCAAAAGTCCTCGAACGGCAGTCGATACCTACGATATATCGCACTAGGGATTATGTAAGTTTAAGATGCAGCTCTATGCGTTGAATTTTAATTTGTGAGAGCTCTCATGTATTAAAATTCAATGCATAGAGCTGCATAGCTTTGACGAGTAATCATGCACCCGGAAGAATAAGCCGGTGACAGAATATTTGTCAAAGGTGAGGCACTTCACATGTCCGATGAGACGCAACGCACTCAAGATTATTAAGCTTGAATGGGTGTAGTCTTTCCATAGAGTTATAGTCAACAATGAAATAAAAGAGGGGAGAGCAGCTGATATTTGTGGAGAGACGAAAAATGCACTCATTCATCAGTTATATAGCTGACCGCACTTTACAGCCAGTGCAGAGGGGCGTTACCTGCTTTCTGAAATTGATTTGTACTCCGATCTGCCTCGCGGACCACAGTTTGGCAACTGCTGCGCTGCTGGCGTAGAGTCATAGGCGCCCGTAGCGGCGCGGCGGGTAAGGTAGGGCAAATCCCCCCCCCCCCCGGTATTCAGAATAGTCAAAACTTTGCAATAGAAAATGAAAGGAACAAAAGAAGATAAAATGTTAATCAAACGAGTAATAGTTGACGAACTTTATTATTAGTTTACTTTGAAATTTCAACTCATTTTTTGCAAGGACTATGGAAGTAGTATGATTTTTCTGACAATAACCATTATCATCTTTTGTTTTTATATATTCATAATATCAAACGCACACGTCAAAAATGTTATTATTTTTTGATACACCTACAATAGCTTAAACTTGTACGGAATTGTAGGGGAAAAAAAGTGATTTTTTACCCCTTTTCTTTAGAGCGAAGGGGAGGGGCGGTCTCCCAGTCCTGTTTATCACTTTGCGCAAGTGGTGTCCTCTAAACCTTCCATTGGGGTTCAACGACCCCCCCCCCCCCCCCCCCCCCTCGGAAATTTGTGTGCGGGCGCTTGCGCCAATGTGTAAAGTGTTCTCGTGCAAACCCTTCAAAAAAAACAAAAAACAAAAAACAGTTATGTCAATTTCTGTGTCCAGATAGCCATTCCAAAACACTTGTACTTTCGTTTAAAACCAATTTCAAATCGATTTGTCACAACTTTTTTTTGTTAAACTTTTAAGGTTGGAACAAACGAGGGAAATTAAATTGAGCCTGTGTGAAACGGTAAAAAAAAAAATGTCCATAATGGCTGCCTCCTAGGACCCAAGGTGTTTTAAACCCACGTGCCATAAATTCCTTCTATTGGTACAGATCGTTGCTCGGACATTGAAAATATTTCATTCGGTTGTTCGAATCGATAAATCGTAGGATAGCAAAAACCATCTTTCATCTTTGAATGATGCTACAGTAAAAATTGCCAGTGCTAGGTTGATTTCAAGGTACTTATATTTGATAGGTATGCTCGCCTCGCTTCCCGCGTCATCTTCAGTGGCGCGCAGTTCAAAAAGCAATTCCAAGATGGCCGACAAAAGAAGAAAACTTTTATGCTCTGTCCAGAAAACATCGGGTTTCCCTCTATAGGGAAGCAGAAAACAGCCCGATGTGTTTTGGGAAGAGTATAAAAGTTTTCTGCTTTTGTCGGCCATCTTGGAACTGCTTTTTGAACTGCACGCCACTTAAGATGACGCGGGAAGCGAGTCGAGCATACCTGTTAAATATAAGTACCTTGGGTTGATTTCACGAAAGCGGCAATGGTACTTCTGCAGGAGCTGTGTACTAGCAAACACAAAAGTTTTGGCAGTCAAAACTTAGATGTATGTAGTCAAATGAATCCGTTCCGTATGTAACCAAAGTAACCGTCGCGCCAGCATGCCGTGTGAATTTCTGACTGTTAAAACTTTGGCGTTTGCTACAGCACTCACCACTCACCAAAGTTAATCCATGAAACAGAAGTTATTTTTCGTGGAAATTTATTGCTGCCAGAGGGTGAAAAATAAATCAAATCGAAAGGAAAGTCCAAATAGATCAGGGCTGCCGTTTTGCGTATAATCAATGCTATTTTTCTATTCACCGATGATTCCACCGGTTGAGAAAAGATTACACAGTTCAGTTCAGTGTATGACTGTAATGCACGAAAATACTCCGATCTGTAATCTTTCCTTAATCGGTGCAAACACCGTTGATTAATTAAAATATCCGCAAGTTTTTTAAAGTCATCGACGACTCCACCGGTTGAGAAAAGATTACAGATGCGAGTATTTTAGTTTATCACAGTTATGCGCTGAACTGAACTGCGCAATCTTTTCTCAACCGGTGGAATCATCGGTGAATAGAAAAATAGCATTGATTATACGCAAAACGGCAGCCCTGAAATAGATCCAAAACCTTTGGACCTTTGGTTCCCGTTACTTGAAATCACCCTCGAATGTAGTGGCGCTTGGCGAACCAACGTAGTATTTCGGGGCAATGGAGGGGGTGAGGAGGGGAGAGGAGGGGGGAGGAGGGGGGAGGAGGGGGAGAGGAGGGTAAATGCGAATCTCTCGATGCGCCATCGTCATTGCACGAATAGGAAATGGCACTGTTCACTCATTCGCCCATCGCACCGCACCGGTAAGCTAGTTCACGTTGTTTATGATGTTGCATTCAATGATTTTGAAGGCGATTTATTTGCAAGAGCGCATCCATCTGGGCCGCTTCTATTTGACAAGAATGCATCGGCGGATCCAACCCTCGTACTTGGTATTTTTGCCCCCCATAAGTTACCCCCTTTTCTTTCTTCTCTCTTTTTTTCCCCCAACACTCCCCCTCTTTATAAATATTACTTGCTCAATAAAACTACAGCATTACGCAACAATTAATAAAATTTTATGAAAAAAAGCACACTTCTTTAAAATCGATCAGACATCAATCAGTAAATATTACTTACTCAATAGAATCACATCATTGCATAACTATTAATAACATTATATAAATGATACATCTTATTTCATTTACATTTATTACACAAATAGTAAATATTACTTACTCAGTAGAATTTTAAACCTGTACGATTAATAACAATTTATGAGATATACATATAGTATATACAGGGTGTCCCAGACCACCCGTGTAGGTACTTTTTCTCGAAAACGGCTCGGAGTAGAGAGCTGAAAAAAAAAAGTCAGATAGGGAATTGACCCCAAAGAATTCAATGAAAATATTTTCAAAGCCCCCCGGGGCCCCCCCGGGGGGTTTTTTTGGGGGGGGGGGGGGTTCGGAACACATTTTTCCATTTTTGGCGGGAAACAGCCTATAAAAGGTACAAAAATAAGTTCAGATCCTGAAAGAGCAACTTATTGCCGACTTTTTTGGTCCAGTAAATTTTTCCAAAAAACCCCAAATTTTTTGGGGTTAGGGGCCCCTTTTTGGGGGGAAAATTTTTCATTCGGCCACTGTGACCACACCATTCAATATTTTTCAAAAAACTAAAAACCATCTGAAAGAAGAGATCAAGACCTTTCGATTGATGTGCCACATAATACCTAAAAGTAAAAAATTAAGGCCGGGGACCTCGGGGGCTTTGAAAATTTTTTCATTAAATTTTTTTGGGGGTCAATTCCTTATCTGACTTTTTTGTTTCAGCTCTCTACTCCGAGCCGTTTTCGGGAAAAAGTACCTACACGGGTGGTCTGGGACACCCTGTACATCTTACGAGGTTTTATTTTTGATTGGTTAGACAAACAGTAAATATTACTTACTCAATCCTTTTAAAAAATTAAATGACTGTGATTTCATGAATGGTCCATAAGTAATATCTACTACTAAAGTACGTGCCACACCAGATCGAACGCGAACACTTTAACGCTGTTAAAAATAATAAAAATATCGCCGCCATAAGTGGCGAACGCGGAAGTTTGAGCTTTTTATAGGGGATTCGAAAAGTTTCGTTCATTGATATACAGGGAATTTACATTGATGCACTAGATTTGGGCCGATTGCTGCTAGACTCTGGTAAAAAAAACCTCAGGACCTCAGAGATGTCTGAGGGTAATTGGAACAAGAGGTCCTGAGGGCACCACAGGATTTCTGAGGGCACCCACAGGATTTCTGAGGGCACCCTCAGGAATTTCTGTGGGCACCCACAGGAATTTTTGAGGGCACCCTCAGGAATTTCTGAGGGCACCCACAGAAATCTTGAGGTCGCCCTCAAGATTTCTGAGGGTGCCCTCAAGATTTCTGAGGGTGCCCTCAGGACCTCATGTTCCAATTACCCTCAGACTTCTGAGGTCCTGAGGTCCTGAGGTCCTGAGGGAAGGCCATCAAGTATTTCTGTGTAACTAAAAAACTAAATTTAGGACAGCCTAGTCGAGTATTCTGTAGATATCCTTGTTCCTATCACGAAGGCTATGTACTTTACACCTTTCGTCAAGCCGGAGAAGTTGGAGTCCGCACAGAAACTTTACCCGTGGTGGGGTTCGAACCCAAAACCTCCCGATTGATGGTCCAGCACTTTACCACTAGGCTACACTGCCCGCGATGACAGATGGGCGAGAATTTCTCAATATAATAATATTGCGGATGCCCTCAGGATTCTCTGAGGGCGCCCTCAGAAACTTTTGAGGGCATTCCCTCAAGATTTCTGAGGATGCCCTTGAAGCCCTTATTTTCAAATTACGCTCAGACTTTTTTGGGGGCTTAGATATTTTTTTTGCAGCTAAGGTTTTTTAATGGGACTTAGAAAAATTTTGTTTGTTGTAGATAATTTAATTTGTCTTAACCTTCTAATGAGTAAGGGCCCTGACTTTAGTACATGAATTACTTGTTCTGTGCAATAACATTAACCTCAAAAATTATTTATTAGATTATTAAAACTATAGGTTTTAATTTATTTAAAAAAAATATAATAATAATATGTATATCTAATAATATGAGAATTTCTCGCTCAATGCATTGGTTTAATCAGAAATTTGTTTGATCTTGGACTTTTTAAACCCCCTTTGTGCCAAAATGGATCCAGCCGATGAAAAAATTATATTTTGGTTTTTTTTTTTTTTGACCTATAGGCCCTAAAGAACATGCTCAACCAAAAACATTGAAAAAAAAACCCATAGACTTTTTTTTTTTTAATTTTTTTTTTTTATTTTTTTATTTTTATTATTAATTACTTAACCAGTGGTGGCTTTGTGCCATGTGTGGCAAAAATGTTTTACCTCCATTTGAATACATGGTAAGCAATCGATTGTTTTTCATGGAATCATATGATATGGGATAAAAAAAATGTTGCCGAAATGCACGAGTTACGATACTCTATTGAAAATAACCTCTAAAACATTTAAGATTCGAAAGTCTGAGTGCGAGTTTGTTGTCCTGTAAAAATATTATTCCGGTCAGGGGCGCCATTTCAGATTTTTCCCTTGGGGGGGGGGGGGAGGCCCTCCAAAAATTTGGATGGCCTTTTTTTTTTTTTTTTTTTTTTTTTTTTTTTTTTTTTTTTTGCATCTTCAAAAAAAAACTTTGACTTGATTTTTCGGCCACATTGAAAATCCTTGGGGGGGAGGGGGGAAATAGCCCCCCTGCCATCCCCCAAAATGGCGCCACTGGTTCCGGTTGTCTTCAAAATGATTGAAGCTCACCCTCGAAGATCAGAATTTCTAAAAATGTAAGGGCCCCTCAAAAGATTCGGGATGCTCTCTGGGCGCCCTCAAGCGTTCTGCGGTCACCCTCAAGGCGCTCTGAGGTCGCCCTCAAGCTTTCTGTGGTCGCCCTCAAGGTGCTCTGTGGTCGCCCACAAGCGCTCTGTGGTCGCCCTCAAGCGCTCTGTGGTCGCCCTCAAGTGCTCTGTGGGTGCCCTTTAAAAATTCTGTGGGTGCCCTCACAGATTCTGTGGGCGCCCTCAAAGATTCTGTGGGTGCCCTCAGAAAACCTCAGAGGCCCTCAGAAATCCTGAGGGTGCCCTCAGGATTTTCTGAGGTTCTCTGAGGTTTTTTTTTACCAGGGCGATACATTATTTATACCGCAATAAAACGTTTTTTTTTTTTTTTTTTAAAATTTTCTGTACTAATTAATTCAGAACTAGAATATGACAAAACGTAATGTGACACCCCACTTCCATTTTATTAAGGAATCAATGATATTAGAAAAAAACAATTAGTGAAAAAGTTTCGAATTTAGCACTCACTAAAAAATACTCGCGTTTTTTGGAACACGCACAACATAATCTATGATTATAATCTGGTTCGCGCATTTGTTCCAGTGTAGCATGGGCTTAATCCCGCGATGAAATGCAAATTTGATACCTACCTTACTTAATGCATTTCTCATTTCACAATTTGACAAATAGTAACGAAGAAATGCATGTACAGAGCATTAGTTTATTTTCTTTTTTCTAGTCGAAGATAAACTGGTCCATCAGCGCTTAGCGGGAAAACCGCTTTGTCATATTCAATGTCCTTTGGAGTTCTGGCGCAGGGTAGTACTTTATAATTTGAAACGACCGTTATGAGTGCTGTTTTGACATCCATTATAGCTAGTCGCATTGCTGAAAGAAAGAAACAAAAATTGTCTTAGGACCGATTGATTAGCGCTACAGTTTTAAAATAAATTATTTGACTATCGCAACGAAAAATACTGGCGGTCTCTTAGAAGAATGTCGAGAGAGATACTAGGCCTTCAACAACTACATGTAAGTACATAAAAGGTATTTAAGAAAACACATGTAATCGGAAAAATACATTTTTTTATTTTATTTTTTGATTTTTCATGATCTCCGCAAGGAGTTTTTTCCCTACACACGTCCCCGGGCAGTCCGGGCCACTAGGATTTCAATTATCAATTAATAAGGCATTAAATCACTTTATACACCTTCTTCATACAAATGAACTATAACGCTAAATCAGATGTGAAGTATGATGAACTGGAGAGGCTGTTCAATATTTGCACATTTATAAACATTAATTATTTAGCACTATCACATCTCACTGTTTAGTTTCTCTTTTCTCCTGCGTAACCGTCAACATGTAGACGCCTTCAATTTCAAATGAATACGACCAACACTGCATAGTAGCAATGAAATTGCAGACTTCAAGAAATGAAGGCGTTTTGTTTTTTAAAAATCCAGTACTTGTCGCAGAGGAAACTTGTAAACGCGAAATTTTTTGAAGACTATAATTATTTTGCAGTAGATAAATCGCCAATAACTTGTTGACAGAAATCCTTGCCGGTCAGTTATATCAGTAACGATTTTTCATGAAGCACATATTTTATCAAATATTAAATGATTTTGTGCAGGCTTAATGAAGTTTGCAAATAAAAACGTTTAACCCTTGTGCGCCTAAGGGGGGGTACATTTGTACCCCAGGCCAGTTTTTTTGACGCCATTTTGTCAAAACTGCTCAAAATTTTTTGGGACTTCATGACATTTTAAGTTAGGATACTTAGAACACGTCCACCAAATTTCATTAATTTTTATGAATTTTTGTCGATATTATAGAAATTTAAAGTGTTGGGGAACAAATATTCCCCCCCTTCGTCCTGCCAGTTTTAAGTTTGGAACCATCTATTAAAGTGAATTTTACGGATTTTTTATGTAGATTAAGAATATTAAGTCATATCATTGAAAAAAAATTGGAAATTTATCAAAAATGGAAAAATAAGATGGTACCTCATTTCATTTTTTCCATTTTTTTTATTTTGACATTTTTTTTAAAAGTAGGTGTAAATTTGGCAACATAGCAAAAATTTACTCAAATTTCACATAATTTACTCTCTTAGGGTACTAATTACATAATCCATCCATTAAAGTTTCAAAATTATTGATACTGACTGTGCTGCATGAAAATATCCTTGGGGTACAAAAATACCCCCCCTTAGTCCCTTGTGTTACCGAAATACCTTAGGCTCACAAGGGTTAACTGAACATGAGGTTTTTCGCTATACCTGCATGACATGGAAAAACGATCTGAATATCTTGAAGGTTGGGAACTAAACTTACCGATGCAGAATCTTGGTCCATCGCCGAAAGGTAAATAAGTCCCTGGTACAATTTTGTCAATATTCTCCTCTGAAAATCGGTCCGGGTTGAACTTCTCTGGCTCTGGGTGGTATTTAGGATCTCTGTGAATGGCATAGGTAACAATGATTGTACGCGTCCCTTTATCGACAACAACTGATGAGCCAGGCATTACGAAAGGCTCCGTACATACTCTGCCCAAGGCTCCAGCCACAGGTCGTAACCTTAGAGTTTCTACGGAAAAATAATGAAATTGAGTTAACCAGGAATTGAAACTTTTAGGAAGAGAAAAAGAAGGGGACGAATTTTTCTAAAACCATATTTTTTCATAAATTCAAATAGAAAAAACGAAGGCCAGATTTCTCGTCTTGCATCAATCAACAGGATGTCCGAGAATAGAGTGAACTCATTTCTCGGACACCCTGTATGTAGTAAATCAACAGGTGCTGCTATTTATTTTGACTGGTAAGTCTAAAATAGTCTGATGAAATCCCTGAATCGGAGCCTTCTGGAATGAGTCTAAATTGTGATTCTAAAACTTCGAGAGAATCTTTACATTTTTCGTAAATTTTTAGAGCTACTGCAACCCGGCAAAAAAATGGGCATCAAAGTCCTCCGGGTGTCCGGAGGACATTTGAAGGAAATTTTGAAAAAGTTTTGAATCTATCTGAAATGCCTTCTTTTAACCTTTAAATGGCGATCGGCGAAAAAAAAACAATTACAAACTTTACTTTCAAAACAGTTTTTTTTTTTTTTTTTTTTGTTTTTACCGGAAACTTTATGGGGTGGAGGTGGCGTCCAACAGTTCTTAGCAGTTGACTCTTTTAAGTAGATTCCATGAATCTACTTATTGAGGAGGGTGCGATGTTGGATTTTTCGGGAAATTTTATCAAATGAGCACGTTTCATGGTCCCCTGAGTGAGAAAATACCACTCGTTGAAAATTGTATATATATATATATATATATATATATATATATATATATATATATATATATATATATATATATATATATATATATATATACATATATAGAAAAACAACTTAAATTGGGATAAAGGCTGGAACAAATTAAAATTTGGGACGTTTCGGGCCAATTAACAGACCCTTTTTCAACCAAATAAAATATAAAAACACACAAAAACAAAACAAGTGAGCCGCCGCTGTAATTGCAAGGCAAGGACTCTCAATTACAGCGGCGGCTCACTTGTTTTGTTTTTGTGTGTTTTTATATTTTATTTGGTTGAAAAAGGGTCTGTTAATTGGCCCGAAACGTCCCAAATTTTAATTTGTTCCAGCCTTTATCCCAATTTAAGTTGTTTTTCTATATTTTGTTGGCTGATCTAAGTTTTTACGTGTTTATACATATATATATATATATATATATATATATATATATATATATATATATATATATATATATATATATATATATATATATATATATATATATATATATATATATATATATATATATATATATATATATATATATATATATATATATATATATATATATATATATATATATATATATATATATATATATATATATATATATATATATATATATATATATATATATCTTTATATGTATGTTTCAGCCAGTTTTACCGTTTTTATGTCCCACGATCCTGTTCGTAATTTTTGGTTTTTATTTTTGAAATTTGTCTCAACTATTCGTTGGGTTTAATTCTTGGATGAGTTCGAAGATGGTGTAAATCCGACAGTTAGTTTTCGCGTTATGGGCCGTGTTTGAGTCGTAAAATGTGTTTATGAGGTTTATTTTTAGGAGTGTTTGTTTTGAGTATTTTTTTTGGGAAAATTTATGTTGGCCGTTTTGTTACGCAACTTTTTTACTCGAGTCATTTTTTCGTGTTTTGCGTTGTAAGCGAGTTATAGTGATGTGTTTTTCGGGTTTTTTGGCAGTGTTTTTATATGAAGAAATTGTTTTTTTGTATCGTAAATTTTAGTATATATCGTGGAGAATGTTTTTAGTTCATATGCTCTTTCCCTTGAATTTTCCTTGTGTTTTACGTGTTTTACGAGCTATTTAGTTTCTTATGGGATTTTACAAGTGAAAGACAAGGATGGTTTATTGGTATAATTGCTCTTTCTTTGTTTTACACGTACACTGTTGCTTAGAAACGTTATTTATTTATTTTCTTGTTTTATCAACTGCTCTTATACAGATTTATTTCTCATTAGCGTTACAAAGATTACACATTTTTCTATCTTGGTACTATAATCTTTTCCTTATGGGCATTTTTATGTAAATGCGTTGAACAGCTGATAAAAAAAAAAATTAATAATCCAAAGAAAATCAAAACATAACCTATTTATTAAAATTTGTGAAAAACTTATAAAACCTAGCTTTTATTTCTCACTTGCATTGAAAAGATTACACATTTCTCTATTGGTAATATAATCTTTTTCACAGTAATATTTGAATTTTGAGCAGCTGATATAATAAAAAATAAAAAACCAACGAAAATTATAACCTATATTTAAATTTGTGAAAAAATGATTTAACCAAGCATGGAATCTACTTCGTCTTACCGGCCTGCCGGGAGGCATTTTTAGGTTTGACTCTAGAAGTCCACAGCTGCAGTAAACATAGGGTCAGTATTTCTGGTGGATAGATGTATAAGGTTGAATAAACAAGCATTCGTAATTAACTTATTATAGGTTAAAGATAGGGTATTGGAAATTTTGAGTATGAGCCCCGTTTTTATGCGTCATTACATACGTAAAAATCAATAAATTGTCGATGACGATTTATAATAGGAGGAAAGAGGTAGATAAAATTGTGTAACTCGAATCGCCGAAATGAACTATTAAAAATTTCACTAACCGTGTATAATTTGTTCTGAGTACTTAAATTTTTTCAAGCTTTCGTACGTCAGCTCATCGCCCAACTCGGCTTTCACTGACTGTATTTCTTCGAACATTTTCTTTTGAACGTCAGGATTTTTGGCCAACTCGAAAAGCGCAAAAGTTAGAGTTGCTGAAACGGGCTCATAACCAGCTGACATGAATGAGCCTATGACACCAAGAATGATATTTTCAGTGAATAGAGGACCTGTGAAATGTAAAGCAAACGTGAGAGTTAACTTTGGATCAAAAAAGCAAATATATTACCATGAGATGGGTTAAATATTTTCAACTGGTCCTAGGCGCAAAACATTAACTCAACAGTTTTTACCGTTGAGAATGCAGTGATGAGTTATCGGGCTCAACGTTCTGGTTTTTTTTGTTTTTTTTTTTTTCATCAATCTCGTGAGGTTGGCTCAAAATTTTTGAATCGGAGACGAAATTGATAACCTCCAGCGGAAGCATTGAATACTTGTTACCCGACTCTAATTAATGAATTCAAACCAATAAGTTACGGCTGGTACGTTATGAAGAACATGGCATTTTTGCGTAGTGGCAACGAAAGTAAAAGGAGGAAAAGTACGGAAACGCATTATTGAAATCGTGAAATTATTTCCGAGAAAACCAGAGCAGCAAAAGCGAATTTTTAAGTTATAATAATCAATTTGACGAGTTTAAAATCGCTAGCCAATTGGCATCTTTGAATTTTCTTCAGTTAAATGTGAATTTTCTTTTTCTTTCCGCCCCCTTTGTTCTTTTCTTTATTTTCTAATTTTTCTAATTTTTATTTACTTTCGTCAAATTTCCCTGACCGACCACAACCCGCCGCGCCCATAGCCACGCCAATGCCGCCAATGGGTCTGTTGCAAACTTTTGCTCCAACGATTAAGAGTGTATAATCCAATGTAAAATCGCCTGAAAAGTCCATTTGGTGGCATCAGAAAGTCATAAATACAATAATAAACTCACATTAATGAAATCCAAGATGGCGGGGAAATATCGAGCAATCTGTATGCATGCATACCGTGAACATCCAAGGATGGCCAACTTTGACAACCTCACTGGAGGTGGAGGTTATGTGTTTGTTTACGTTGTGATTGGTTGTGTTCGATATCGTGCTGTTGGCTATCTTTGGATGTTCGTGGTGCATGCATACAGATTGCTCGATATTTCTCCGCCATCTTGGATTTCATTAAACGCCTCTTGTGAGTTTATTATTGCATTTTATGACCTTCTGATGCCACCAGTGGACTTTTCAGGTGATTTTACATTTGATTAAACACTCTTAATTGTTGTAGCAAAAGTTTGCAACAGACCCATTGCTATTTAATTAAAATCCCACCCTTATACCTAATAGCGTATCCAGGACATTGTCTTTCTCTCTCTTTCCTCATAAGAGCGCACGTGCTAGATAATGATAGAAGTGGGGGCGGAATTCACGTGACTACCCCTAACCTGTCGCCTTTTCTAACACACACGCACTAATGGGAGGAGAGAGAGATGGGCAAATCCCTGGAGCCGGCAATTCCCTTACCTTTACTTTCACCGTTAACTGTCTCTTTTTTCTCGGTCCATCCTCCTCCATTCTCCTTCGGTAGAGCACCTACATTCTCCTCATCCTCATCTTTTCCGCCTTCCTCCGGTTCAACATCCCGAAGATTCATCATAATCTGAAGGAAATCTCTCCTGGAGCTGGACCGGTCGCCATCCTTCATTTCCATCGCATCTTTTACGATACTCGTCAAGTAATACACCAGCTCGGGATCCACAACTTTCAATCCGACCCATCCGGGTAATTTCGGATGAGCCAATTCCAGGAGAAGGGCGAGGATTCGCCTCCAGTTGAACCTGAACATGAGCTTTGTTATCCTTGCGAACTCGCAGTTTGGATCCGCTATCGCGTTGCATTTGATGCCCATGGCGCAAGCTCCGATGACGTCAAGCGTGTAGTTGGACATGAGCGTTTTGACGTCGATCTCCGCTGATCCTGTTTTTGATGCCAGATTCTAAAAAAAAAAAAAAAAAAAAAAAAGAAACAAAGTATAATAATTAATTTTTTCTATAAGAAGATGCTATGGACACTCAGCAAAGTAATCAACCCTTTTACGACCGGGTCAGTGGCGTGGCGTGCAATTTGGCAATGTTGTAATGTGTCCATTTAAACCCTTGTAATAGGGCGAATGCGAAGGTGTTCACCGAACACCCAACAGTTCGACCTCTTTCACGGGTTTGAATGGACGAACTGCAACGTTGCCAAATTGCACGCTACGCCACTGTCGCCACTAGACCAGGTTCCAAAGTCACATCAATGTTCGCTCGCTTTACATTAAGTGAGTATAGTTAAATATTCCTACCCTTGGGTGCTGATTATGCATACGCAAATTATTGAAGGCGCTCGAGGGAAGTTGTTTTTTTTTTTTTTTTTTTTTTATAAATATGATCAATTTTGAGTAGCAATTATTGTGAATAAAAAACTAAAATTGTGTGAGACAGATCTAGTTACAGAAACAATTATACTCGGGTGGAGTATAGGAAGGGTTAACCGTTCAGCGGGCGGACCATACAAGGTTTTCAGTGATGACGTCATCCGGTGGAATAGTTCGTCGAGCGTTCCAATTTATCTCTCTCGCTCTCACATAACTTCTATGTACTGCTATCTCACTCTAATCGCTAAACTCGTGTACAGAGACATTTTATGTCACATTTTTTGTCAGAGATGAAATTATCGAGTCATTTTTATGCGATTTTGATATAATATCGTTTTTTTAGTCAGGGACGTCAGGGTCTTGTTTTAAAGCAAAGCTCGCTGACAGCCCTGTACCTGTGCATGGATTTAGAAAGAGGTGGCTATGTATGAGCCACGGAAGAGTGAGTGATATAGAGTTTGCGGAACGCTACGCGAGTTTTGTCACATTTGATTGCGACCGATGAGTGCATTTTTGTAATTGTTGGCGAACCGTTGAGTTCGCGCCAAAACCGAATACATTTACTTCATTGTTAAACCGATCGTTAAGACGGTCTATAAAATGACGCCGTTGGTCGAGAATTGTAAAACTTGACTGTTGCTGCAACCATTGTAGTCTGGGGCCCGAAAATCAACTTTGGGGTACACTTTTTATACTTTCAGGGTGTGTTCTGGGTCACATGGGACACCCTTTTTTGCCCATAGGAGTTCCCGAAAAATCCGGCCGCACCTTCATATCCGCCATTTTGTATTTTTTTGGAGTTTTCCGAGGTGCATTCAAAAAATCACCTAAATGCAGAAAACGGCCGCTTCTAGGAAGAAATGTCTAAGGAAAAAGGTTGTTTAAAATCAATTTTTACATCCCGTACAATCGCTATAAAACCCCATATCGCCTGTTTAAGTGGAAAAAAACCGCAAAAACATGAAAAAAAAGTCAAAATTTTCCTCTCTAAGTTTTGAGGCAAAAATTGTCAACCAGCATAGCTGACGCCAGAAGGGTGCTAATTTTTTTTCAGCTCGGTAGAAATCATCCCAACATACTACCAAAGCACCCTACGTCCCTAATCGCTTCAGGGCTCAGCCCCTTTCCCGGCCTTAGCACTCGGACTTGGCCTATATCTGAAAACTCAAAAATCTCCAAATTCGCGTAATATACGAATACCTCTGAAATGTAGCAAAATATCGAGAATACAATCCCGAATGAAGCCTCATTTTGTGTTTCCTGAGTCGCAACACTCAAGAATATCATCTGAAGGACGTAAAAGTTTACCCGGAATGGTGCTTTCCTTTACATTTTGGCTGAAATAGCCTGAACTGGCTGCTATGAGAAACGCGCTCAGCAGGATGAGCCAGACCACCCGTATCAGCCGTTTTTGGCGATGAAGGACTGAACTTCCAACTTTGAGATAGGTAAGTCAGGTGGGGAAATACACCCGAAAAATCAGAATTTCGTATTTTCAATAGCTCCCGAGGTCTCCCCAAGGGGGTTTCGGGGGACGGGGAGGGGCGGGGGCCGGAGGGCCAGAGAGGGTTCAAAAACAAAAACTCTGATTTTACAAGCTTTTATTGGCACTCTGATGGCAAATGTAACGTCAAATTTGCAATTTCCTCAAAATTTTAGTGAAACGTTTAAGGGAAAAAAGCCAATTTTGTCCGATTTAGGGCCCCCGTAAAAGGGGGACTCCCGTGCTAAAAACCCCCGCAAGTATTCAAAACCACAACAACGTAAATTCGTTGTAGAAACTCGGGAAAAATTGCTTTCCCAGGTTTTCGACGACGAGAAACTCGAATATTTGGGTCTCAAAGACCACCTGCTGATGTTCAGGGGCCGTTTGGGTACGTAGGGGGGGGGGGGGGGGGTGACGCGATCCCCAATCGCACGTGTTTCAACTAAACCTCATCGCAGAATCTCGGGAAAAAATTCTATTCCCGGTCTCTGACGACGGAAAACTCGGATCTCTGGGTTTCAAACGGCACTCAGGGACATTTCGAGGCCGTTCATGGGGATGCGGGGGGGGGGTCCAGTCTTGTCCAGAGACAATAATAATAGAGACCACGCACTAGAGCATGAAGGAGATCCATCCATTATGGACCATAGGTTGATGACTGATGCAATGGGAGGATACATCGAGGAGGTCATAGAAAACAACCACGACCACTTACAAAATCTAGCGAGTACGAGAAAAATACTGCAAATCTTTGAATGGCTGTAACTCTCGCTGAAGTTATAGAATTGATACCCGGTTTGGATCATTTTCTTCGTATTTTCAAGGACTTTCGAATAATTTATAACATCTTGTAACCCGGCCATTTTCAGTTTTACTCACAGGGGCCCTGCCCTGCCCTCCCCCCCCCCCCCACCAAGCTGCAAATATAGGGGGAGAGGCCACGCTGTAACTCTCGTTGTAATTATCGGATTGAGTTCGGATTTAGACCATTTTCTTCGTCTTCTCAATACCTTTCGAATAATGTATCACAACCTATAACTTGTCATTTGAAATTTTTTTCGTAGAGGTCCCCCAAAGATACTCCAGATATGGCACTAGCTAAAATCTTGTTGAGCGCCTTCATTGCTAAAACACATACACTGGCCCACGGTTTGTTTACGTTTCGGCGAGCGAGAGACGCGCGGGCGGGGTGGGGCCAGTCGACTGGCCCACGACCCCCACCCCGCCCGCACGCTCCTCGCTCACCGAAACGTAAACAAACCGTGGGCCAGTGTATGTGTTCTAGCTAGGTTTTAGAAATGAAGGCGCTCAACGAAATTTAACATTGGCAAGATAGCTAGTGCCATACCTGGAGTATAAGTCATCTTTGAGGCCCCCAAAGCCTCAAAAATTGGGGGAGGGGGCCCCCAATTTATTTTCGCAGAAAATAAGGTTACGATACATCAAAAGAAAGCTCTTAATCTGCTGACTCAGAATATTTTTAGTTTTTTGAAATCGGACCATTTTTAAGGTCACGGCGAGCAATTCAAAATGGCCCCTAATTTTTTTTAAAGGCCTAACTTGAGAACGGGCCAATTTTTTGAAAAAAATTCCCTGAACCATAAATGTTTATTTTATGTGTTAACTCCATTTCTAAAATAAAATAACGCCCGTCCCATTCGAAAACATCGAAAAACAGCAATTTGGCCCCTTTTTTGGGCCCAAATAGGCCTTCAAGGGCCGTTTTTCGGGAACGGCAATATTTTCCCTGAATTCTTTGGGGACGACATACATCGAAAAAGTCTCGTCAGAATTTCCGTTTCTTGCGCTGTTTTCGCTAAAAAGATAGTGGACGGGTGGTCTGAAACACCCTGTTTGTATAATAGAGACCACGCACTTGCACTATCCATCTTTCCCATGTTTGCGCGGCAACTTTTTTTTTTTCGGGGTCTCAATAGAACACCACAAACATGGACCGTACGTTGACTGATGAGGAAATTCGTTGAGATTTTTGCCTAAAAAAACCGCAGCACCGAAATTGCATCAGTAAACGTATGGATGGTTCTCCTTCATGCTCCCTGTGGTATAAGTCCTGTTGAGTCCCGAAAAATAAGTTACCGACCGCGCGCATTGGCTAGTGCGTGGTCTCTATTATTATTGTCTCTGGACAAGACTGGACCCCCCCCCCCCCGCATCCCCATGAACGGCCTCGAAATGTCCCTGAGTGCCGTTTGAAACCCAGAGATCCGAGTTTTCCGTCGTCAGAGACCGGGAATAGAATTTTTTCCCGAGATTCTGCGATGAGGTTTAGTTGAAACACGTGCGATTGGGGATCGCGTCACCCCCCCCCCCCCCTACGTACCCAAACGGCCCCTGAACATCAGCAGGTGGTCTTTGAGACCCAAATATTCGAGTTTCTCGTCGTCGAAAACCTGGGAAAGCAATTTTTCCCGAGTTTCTACAACGAATTTACGTTGTTGTGGTTTTGAATACTTGCGGGGGTTTTTAGCACGGGAGTCCCCCTTTTACGGGGGCCCTAAATCGGACAAAATTGGCTTTTTTCCCTTAAACGTTTCACTAAAATTTTGAGGAAATTGCAAATTTGACGTT
Source organism: Trialeurodes vaporariorum (assembly GCA_011764245.1). Classification (NCBI taxonomy): domain Eukaryota; kingdom Metazoa; phylum Arthropoda; class Insecta; order Hemiptera; family Aleyrodidae; genus Trialeurodes; species Trialeurodes vaporariorum. Next base: position 34,843,048 of record VMOF01000369.1, on the reverse strand, counting down.
ACATTTGCCATCAGAGTGCCAATAAAAGCTTGTAAAATCAGAGTTTTTGTTTTTGAACCCTCTCTGGCCCTCCGGCCCCCGCCCCTCCCCGTCCCCCGAAACCCCCTTGGGGAGACCTCGGGAGCTATTGAAAATACGAAATTCTGATTTTTCGGGTGTATTTCCCCACCTGACTTACCTATCTCAAAGTTGGAAGTTCAGTCCTTCATCGCCAAAAACGGCTGATACGGGTGGTCTGGCTCATCCTGCTGAGCGCGTTTCTCATAGCAGCCAGTTCAGGCTATTTCAGCCAAAATGTAAAGGAAAGCACCATTCCGGGTAAACTTTTACGTCCTTCAGATGATATTCTTGAGTGTTGCGACTCAGGAAACACAAAATGAGGCTTCATTCGGGATTGTATTCTCGATATTTTGCTACATTTCAGAGGTATTCGTATATTACGCGAATTTGGAGATTTTTGAGTTTTCAGATATAGGCCAAGTCCGAGTGCTAAGGCCGGGAAAGGGGCTGAGCCCTGAAGCGATTAGGGACGTAGGGTGCTTTGGTAGTATGTTGGGATGATTTCTACCGAGCTGAAAAAAAATTAGCACCCTTCTGGCGTCAGCTATGCTGGTTGACAATTTTTGCCTCAAAACTTAGAGAGGAAAATTTTGACTTTTTTTTCATGTTTTTGCGGTTTTTTTCCACTTAAACAGGCGATATGGGGTTTTATAGCGATTGTACGGGATGTAAAAATTGATTTTAAACAACCTTTTTCCTTAGACATTTCTTCCTAGAAGCGGCCGTTTTCTGCATTTAGGTGATTTTTTGAATGCACCTCGGAAAACTCCAAAAAAATACAAAATGGCGGATATGAAGGTGCGGCCGGATTTTTCGGGAACTCCTATGGGCAAAAAAGGGTGTCCCATGTGACCCAGAACACACCCTGAAAGTATAAAAAGTGTACCCCAAAGTTGATTTTCGGGCCCCAGACTATTGTTAAAAATGCCTTTTTTGAAAGCTATCTCTAAGAATAGCCTTTTAATAACGGACACTATAATTATAGTAATCACAGTAACCGTAAAGTCTTACAATTTTAGTCCAATATAGAGCCACTCGAATTGCGAAAAAGTAAATGATCGGCCCGCAGGAATGGAGTGGATATATTATTGGTACTTCTCGCAATAACTCATGAAATCAAATTTTGATGAACTCCAGATATTTGCCAATAAGATTCACCTTATGGAGAAGGTTTCATGAACTAGTAACTTAAAACCTCTAAATTTTACTGAGAAGAAGCCTCGAGCCGAGAGAATGATCCGTAGAATCCGAATTTTGTATACATTTGTCAGCATATACTCTTCAGTTTTTCTCCGATGAGCTTTTACTGGCTCGTGAATTTCGGAGTTGGGACTAAACGGGGGTTAAATTTGGATTCAAAGCTTCCCAAGTGGATGCGGGGTTCCATTAGAATTAGTCGAAAAATTAAACTTTTTTGAGGAAAATTAGGTGCGTTTTGGGTATGGTGAGATTTTTTTTTAGTAAGCGTCCATAGAGCCGCTTTCTAACGAAAGTATTTTTAACTAACTACTTAATAAACTGAGGGGAAAGGCTAAGATAGCATGAACCAAAAGGAATAAACAATGGAATTAGCAGTTTTGTAGTTTACACCAACTGAAAAAAGCGATAGTATCATTAACGAGTCTCAGAAAGTTGTAACATTTGTTGAGTAAAACTGGCTCAAATGGACTGAAATTAGGACCGAAGTAAAACAGCAAGTGGATCACAAACGACCCACTGCGGTTTTCAGTGGTGTAGCGTGCAATTTGGCTACGTTGCAGATCGCCCTTTTAAACCCATGAAAAAGATCGAAATATTGAGTGATTGGTGAACACCTTCAAATTCGACCTTTTCGTGGATTTAATGGACTCAATAAAACGTTGCCAAATAATACACTACGCCACTGCTGGCTATAAGGATTCAGAAGCAAAAATTCATTAGGATGAGCTTACCTCAATATACGCATTTAGTTCGTTCGCGCAACCTTTCAGATTTTGGAACATGATTTTCAATTTCATCGAGCTGAAGGCGGGTGAGATTTTATGTCTCACCTGGCGCCACTTATCGCCGGTGAGCTGAAACAGATTCCCAGCGAGCACATCGTTTTCTGTGCTAACTGGTGGATTTCGGTCGTGGAAACTGGAAAATCCTTTGATCGTGCACATTCGGATCAGTTCAGGATCGCGGATGACCAGAGTTGGCTGGAGAAGCATCCATCCACCACCGAATTTCTTCCCATCTAAACTATAATGCATCTTCAAGAAGAGATCCATTACGTGCGACATGCGAAATAAGAATCCAAATGCTTTGAGACATTCTAGAGGGCTAACGCTGGGTGCTCCTTTCTTGTCCCAATATTGGAACCTGTTTCTGAGCCAATAAATGGCTAGGAGGACGACGCTAGTAAAGATGAGCACTGAGTTGGAGGACAATTTTGGTACCATACTGTTTAGTAGCTCCATTGTATCTTTCCACAAGTCTAAATTAGGGAACAGAAGAAAAAAAGGAATGAAACTGATAAATCGATTAGGCAACGTTACAGTTTACAGGATAAAAAGAAAGGTTTATTCAGTTAACGAAATAAAGAATGTCAATCAACTTTTTGGATTTTGGATTCAAACATTTTGGTTGGCCTAGCTGATCCAAAATTTAAGGAGTCAACTGACATTACTTAATTCACCGACTTTACTAGCATCATGATGATGGCAAATGAAAATTAGAGCTAGGGGGGTGTGGTCTCCAAAGCCGCCACCTCTTCCTGCTGCATTCCTAAAAAAATAATTTCAGGATATTGTTGGAAGAATGATTAAGAGCCATATTTGGTATTTATTTCACATCTGATTAATTAATAGCCTGATCATTATTTAATTACATTTTTTTTTTTTTTTTTTTTTTAATATGATGCACGTAAGATTAGATTCTCTATGAGGGGTGGGAATAACTACCCACGGATGATGAGTGGGGTCAACCTTGCTTATTTTTTATCGAATACGTATGCTCATATTTTAGTCAGACTTGATCAAGAGAATGAACTAATCCAATGAATTGCATCATATAACAAATAGCTGAACGAATCTAAATAAAAAAATATGTTTTATGGCTCCATCTTTATACCCAGCACCCGCATATTTACAATAGTTACGATAAAATTAAGAATGTAAAGAATCCTCGTAAATGCAAAGAACCTATTCATAAAGTATATGACTATTATTCACATTTTTATTTCATCATATTTACCAATATTTTGGAAATATCTACAAGCTTTCTAAAAATGTTGAATATTTAGCGTCCTTAATTTTTTTCTTTCATAAAAAAATAAACGAAGTTATAAATGTGACGTTACTGTGAAAACGAAATCGAATAAATAGATGAGTGGTTTCAGGACATTCCGTCAACGACTTTTTGTCCACGCGAATGTTTCGTCCAACTGTTTACGTCACTGCATTTTTTCGGCAGCAACATGTTGGTCCACGTCCACTTAGTAAATAATGTCCAAAGTTTATTGGTCCAAAATTTGGACTCCAAATAAAAACACCAACTCCATACAGGAAAATATTGCCAAAATTGGGAAAAAATTTAATTTTGGTATACTTTTTGATAAAGCTAACATGATCATTCGTTGGGAGCCTTATGAGCGGCAGCTGCGGGTTTTACATTGTTTTTGACAATTTAAACAAATTTTTACAACTGAAAATTTGGACAAAAATAAAGAAAAAAATCGGATGACATCGGTAAGGACAAGAATTACTCCACACGAAAATGAAGTTACTATAGCAGCACCTTCATCTACCTTCCATTTTCTTATTTTCAATGTTTCCATAAATTCTTTTCCTTGCAGTATGATTATTTTTCATACTTGTTCTTTACTGCTGTCAAAAATTTTAAATGTTCAGTAAAATCAAACATATGGACCAAAATTAAACGCATGGACCTATCTTTTCTTGCCTTCATACATGCGTGGACGTAAAACGCCAAGACGGATTTGTATCCGGACAAAAAGTCGTTGACGAAATGTCCTATAACCATATGAGTAGAACAAATAAGTGATGAAACAAATCACTTTACTTCTGAATGTCTACAAATAGGATGAAAGGTAAAGCAGCAATCGACATTTTTTAAGATCCCTTCTGTTCTGAAGTCACTTCCGACGTTCTAAAATTATTTTTTAAAATTGTTTGTTTGCTTTTATTTTCTATTATACGAGGGCAGCTTAATTTACTAACTTTTAAGGAATAATCTATTGATAATTTTGTACTAGGTATCCAGCAGTCCTATCTACATGTTCCTTGAAATTTATAGACTTGGTTGCGTCAGACAAAATACAACTCAAAAATAATTTTCTACGTTTAAATGGACTTCGTTCGTTTATAATTTTAAAATTAAAATATGAAACAACTGAGCATATAAAATAGAATTATGTATATTATATTACTAACCAAGCTTTCATTGACAATTTTCCAACAGGTAGAGCCACAAGCATCGGTAGTACTTTCACAGATGTTTACAACGGTTTGTTGAAAACACACACGATTTTATGCTAAAAGTTCCGGTCGCGGTGTAAAAGATCTCGATAGAAACAATCAGTAACTTCAAGAGACACTGTTTTCACCAGGCTCCTTTTTTACGAGTGAGGAGCATACTTAAAATTTTTAATCCGACAAATAACAAACACCTTCACAAAGAGTCTGAAATTCTCCGTCGCGTCGAAGGTGTAGGTGTGGAAGCTGTGGGAGCTTGAGCAGGTCAGGTGAGGAAAAGAGGCATCGATGGCGATGTTTTTGTTGCCCGATCAGTCATTGGTCACCGAGCTCGCGGTAAGGTAAGCACTCGAGCATACACGACGAAGCGATGATTGAATTCAAGGCCATTCTAGTCTCGGTTTGCACAGTGATTATCAAAGCTGCACGCGCCGTTTTCGCGCTGCCGCGCCCGTTGCCGCCTGCATTCGGCTGAAATCCTCGGCAAAGTTGCTGCGCATCGGTCGAATGAAAGGAGTCGATTCCTCCCAAAATATGTCTCTCCTTATTAGGGGGCTTTTTGAACGACTCCTTCGATCAAATTTGGTTCAGTTCAGTTTGAAGAATCGTTCAAACCAGTTTAAAAGATCTTAGCTCATATCATGATTCAATGCCTTCTTCAAATAGCTTTTGATTCAGTCGTTGTTCCAGGACCATCTGTCCACAGATTTTAAGCAGTGGCATAGCGTGCAATTTTGCAATGTTGTATTGTGTCCATTTAAACCCACCTAAAAGGTCGAAAGCAAGATGTGTTCACCAAACACCCAGTAGTTCGATTTTTTTCATGGATTTAAATGGACGAACTGCAACGTTGCCAAATTGCACGCTACGCCCACTGATTTTAAGTACAATTTTATTTAACTCGAGTATACTCGTTAACTATGTTATTTGATCTGCCTCACTTAATCTCAGTTTTGTATTCACAATAATTGTTGAAAACTGTTGAAATTTGAAAATAATGTTTCCTCAGGCGCCTTCAATCCATAGAGTATGCAAAATTAGCACAGCTGTGCAGGAATATTTAACTACCAAAATTAGCACCGCTGTGCAGGAATATTTAACTACCTACTTGATTTGAGCGAGTGATTATCGATTTTTCTTCATAACTTGGTAGTGAAAGGGTTAAGTTTACTTACTTTTAACGTCCATTGATTTTTATATCCAATATTTGCATGTTCCAGTGTATGATAGGTCCACTTATAAATGTGTACATAATTTTAATCATAGCCAAGGTCATATACGATTTAAAGTGGACATGAAGACAGTGGACTTTAAAGGAATGGACGTAAACTAAGTGGGCATAAATTCCGTGTGCCTCAAACGTAAAGAGTATACTTTTAAGAGAGCTTTTTGAACGAATCATTCGATCCAATGGGTCTGTTGCAAACTTTTGCTACAACGATTTAGAGTGTTCAATCTAATGTAAAATCGCTTGAAAAGTCCATAGGTGGTATCAGAAAGTCATAAAATGCAATAATAAACTCACAAGAGGCATTTAATGAAATCCAAGATGACAGAGAAATATCGAGCAATTTGTATTCATGCACCACGAACATCCAAGGTTAGCCAACCTCACAATATCGATCACAACCAATCACAACGTAAACAAACACAAAACCTCTACCTCCAGTGAGGTTGTCAAAGTTGGCCATCCTTGGGTGTTCACGGTGCATGCATGCAGATTGTTCAATATTTATCCGCCATCTTGGACTTCATTAAACGCCTCTTGTGGGTTTATTATTGCATTTTATGACTTTCTGATGCCACAATAATGGACTTTTCAGGCGATTTTACATTAGATTATACACTCGTAATCGTTCTAGCAAAAGTTTGCAACAGACCCATTCGGGCCACTTTAGTCTGGAGAATCGTTCATACGAGTTTAAATGATCGGAGCTTACGATTCAATAACTTTTTCAAATCGCAAAGAATAATAAGCAAAACGCACTCCGAAATAAACTCAAAGTCACGGTCTGATGCAATGGCTGGATGCTGCTCAACCTTGGTGTCTTAAATACTCACTATGAGTATCTGCGTAGCAAACAGATGACCATTCGGCAGATCGCAAAAACAAATACGATAACTTGTTTGATCGTTGAGTGATTTCCTGATCAAACAACGCTAATTACTCTTCTAAAGTGACATCCGAAGAAGTTATGAAAGATTTCTATTGGTTTTTTCTACCCAGCAGGCTGGTTTCAAACTTTCAAGCGACACGTGACGAGATAGTGGGAATCGAAAAATCCGATTGGCTTAAACGGCGGCACGCGACTATTTGGATAAACAAAGACTTGGAGTCATTCGGTCTGGAGCGAATAACTCCAAGTCTTGTTTTCATAGTCACGTGACGAAGTTTAAACCAATCTGATGGACCAATTCTCGCTATCTCGTCTCGTATCTTGGCACGCATCGTCCTAAAGTTTAAAATAATCCTGTGGTGCCGAACCGTATTCATCAGTGATGCTAAGGTTCTTATATCACAAAGTGACTTTTCACCTTCTTTTTTTGAACAGATGCCACAGAATAATACAATCAGAACGGAAACTCCCATAAGAGCCAATGGAAGCAAGTTTGGAATTTAACGGCACCAATAGGCAACGCTGTGGTCCTATATCCCAACATGGCGGACGTGTGTGATTTGTGTTGAAACTCATTTATTTCTGTAAATTCTGGAAAGAAATCTTAAGTTTCCAGCCTTACTTTTATTCTATTTGCATTTCAGAATGAAAATTTCGCGGATCATGCCCTACATTTTTTTTTCGTGCGCGAATCCAGATGTAAACATCCTATATCCCAACATGGCGGACGCGAAATGAATTTGCTTCAAAATCCGACAGAGTATCCGTTCTGATTGTATTATTCTGTGCAGATACTTAAGATGTGGATGCGTAGTCTTAACTGTTGAATGTCACCATCAAACATGAAATTAGATTTGCGAGCACAGCCAGTTGAAAAATTATGCGTTCATGTCAAAAATGTGTGTATTAGGCTATGCTTACTCAAAAATCGAAAAGAATCAATGTATAAGAATGATGTGATATTTAATTTTCATCAGTGACTATCCGCAAAATCATTTTTTAATTTTACCTATTGGCACCTGTCTAAGGAAGATACAATTCAAAATTTCGGCATAACACTTCTACTTTTCTATTAACGTTCCCTCCTCCGAGTTTTGAAAAATTAATAAGTTGAAGATTTGTTTTTACACAAAGGTGCTGGCGAACCCAGCAATCTGACAACTGTGAATTCTTCCCATTTTAATGAATGAGAAACAATCGATTAGTAAAAGGGCCATGGCCTCTTCAAGAATCGATTGCTTCTCATACGTTCAAATGGGAAGAATTCGTGGTTGCCAATTTACTGTATCAGCCCATGGTTTACACGAAGCACTCCAGTCATTTTTGATAGATTTTTAATTGTGACCAACACATCTGAATCATCTCACGCTGTCAGAATTTATGATTGAAGCATAGCACTCCGAATAATGTTGAAGAGTAGGCAAGAATGCATAAGAGTACTCATAGCGGCCCGTTTGTTTTGTTTAGAAAAATGTTTCAAATAATTAGCAATGTGTATATTGTTTCCTCTGACAATTATCCAGTCTCAAAGTATCATATTCAATGAGTTAAACGATTTCAATGCGCTGTAAGTATCTTATACTATTTGCAAAATCATGACCGATAATCACAAACGAAAATATGTTAATACTGCATGATTGGTTTTTGTCTCAACGATAAAATTGTTTTATAAAGTTGTGTGATTATTGACTCGAGTGAATGAAAGTATTTCTCATTATAGTTTACCGTTGGGCGGATCGAGACTTATTACTTGCTTTTAGAGTGCGCTATGTATCGAATTTTTTCCATAGATTACCTGCCACAATACAGGTGTTGGAGGATGTTCTTATCTCTCCTCTAGCCCTAATTCGATAGTTTGAATCCTCCTGACTCATATATATGATTATAATTTGACAAAACAAACAAAGAAAGATTATTTAAGTGCAAGTTTGCTCACAAATTAAAATTCAATGCATAAAATTACGTAGCTTTGACAAATAATCACCCGGAAGAATGAGCCGGTGACAGTTTATTTGTCAAAGGTGAGGCACTTGACGCGTTTAACGCATCGCGGCATAGCAGTAGAGAGGCTGACACACATTTTAAGTCCTATACCTCAAAATGTGACAGCATGGGCGATCTGGATCTGGTTTGTTTGCCTCATATTTTTTCACCTTAAATCAAATATTGTAACGAATCCATACGGGACAATTGCAAACTTTTGCTGTGAGCAAATGAATAGTCCAATGTGATGTAGAAACCGGCAAAAATCGCAAAAATTACACCGAGAAAGTCAAAAATTCAGTAATCACCTCACATAACTGCCGGTAAGTTCGTAATGGCGGCTGAACGCAGGTATCATAGGAGATTCCTGTCTATAATGTCAGTTTCTCTACTGAAACATAGAGATCTGTCTCAATTTAGATAGGATCTATCTCCCATGATACCTGCGTCTATCCACCATTAAGCCTGATTCTGAGAGTGAATTTTGTAATTTTTAAGTGTACTCATCGTCATTTTTACAGGTTTTTATGCAAGAATCAAATCTTCAATCTCCTATAGCAAAAGTTTACAAGAGCCCCGTTGATTTCAAGCGAAAGTACAAGTGTTTTACAGTAGCTGTCTGGACACAGATTTTTAATACAACTATCCAGGTGAGAACATTTGGCTTGTTTCTGTTATATGTGTCAGTTTCTATATCGTGAAAATCCTTTCAGAAGAAAAAGTTATATCGATTTCTGTGTCCAGATATCCACTGTAAAATACGTGCATTTTTGTTTAAAACCAATTTATATCAACTTTCTTTTTAAGGTTAAAAAATATGAGGTAAACAAATCGAGCCCGTGTAAAATGTCCATAACAGTGGCGGCTCGAGCCATGGGCGCCCGCGGGGGGGGGGGGGGGGGGGGGGGGGGGCACTTGCCCCCCCCCCCCCCCCCCCCCCCGGAATTCAAAACAGTCAAAATTTCGCGAAGAAAAATTAAAGGACCGAAAGAAAATGAAATGTGAATCTAAGGAGTAATATAGTTGACGAACTTTATTATTAGTTTATGTTGTAATTTTAACTCACTTTTTGCAAGGAATAGTAGAATTATACATTTACTTACCGTTATTATCATCTGTTGTCCGTTTATTCATAAAATCAAACACGTCAAAATTATTATTACTATTCGGATACACCTAAAATGGCTTCATAATTGTACACTATTTGTATGAGGAAGAAGAAGAAGAAAAAAAAGGTGTTCCCTTTTTCCTCGGGGGGGGGGGGGGGGGAGTCCTCCTTGACCTTCCATTGGGGTTCAAAAATGTTGCCCCCCCTTGGAAATTTTTCTGCGGGCGCCCATGGCTCGTGCTACTTGGCAACAATGTCTTCACTTCATTTGAATCTATGTCCAACAATCGATTGCTGGTGAAGCGCCGCTTCATTTTCAAATCGATTGTTTTATATGTAATCAAATGGAGTGAAGGCATTGTTGCCAAGTAGCACGAGCCGCCAATGGTCCATAAGAGATTTTGATCGTGGCTGCCTCCTTTAAGTTTTCAATATCACCTCCCACAAATCCTCTCTATAGCTGGTAGTTTCGACGAGACGCAACACACGTTCGATCATTACGCTTGAAATGAATGGTGTAGACTCCACATCGAGATAGTCAACAATGAAATAATAGAAGGAAGAACAACTGATATTTGTGGTGAGACAGAAAATGCACTCATTCATCAAATAGCTGACCGCACTGTTCATTGTCAGTGCGACGTTGCCTTCTTTCTGAAATTGACATGTTATTTGCGATCAGCCTCGCGAACCACCCGGAGGGCCTTCCTCCGCTCCGTTAGACCACAATTTGAGAACCACTGCGTTTGTGAAAAGTGTTGCCTTAAAACCTCCAAGCCTGGGATCTAGTTAACCCTTAACTGCGCCGTGGCACCCCTGAGGCACATAATACATTTCCTCCATTTTGAACTCTTAAAGTTAAAATATGTTTTTTTCCCATGTCGTCATCCCTCCGGCACATATCGAGGAAAATTTTCGATTTTTCACCCAAGTCTGAAAAAGCAAGCCCCCAAGTTGAGCGCCATCTGAGCATTAGAAAATATATTTAACCGTTTGACCTTGATTTTCTCCCTATACTGGCCCATGTTAAATTTAGTACTTTGCAGATCTCTTTGGCGCAAGAATTAATGCTAGGAATTTTTTCACTATTTTTCCCTTTCATTTTGAGTCAAAATAAATTGAAAAATCATGTTTTCGAACGAAAAAAAAAAAATCGCGCAGTAAAGGGTTAAGGGAGTGTACTTTCCTGGAAAGGGAAATAATTTTTTTACATACTTATGTGAATATGGGTGAAAGACGGTTATCCTCATCTGTCCATTGAGCGTTTCTCAAGTGGCGCAAGGAATACCGTAGAATTGTAAAAAAACACAAACAAAAACAAAAACAAAAACAAAACAAAACTCAGTCTCCTCAGAAAAGAGATTCAAATCTACTCTCAAGAGCCGTGCAGTTTACTTTAAATTGCGCGAAGAGTCGATACATAGTCAGTTTCACTATTTTTAAATGGTTTTGTTATGCAAGAGTTTCGTTAAATTCTTTACAAGGAACTGCGGTGATCTATATAAAAGTATCCACAAAAAAAAGTTCTGCATGCATCGCGCGTTAACAGGGGGGGGGGGGGGGGGAGGGAATGAAGTGAAAATTCACATATTGTATGTATATGTTACAGGACAAACCCGATTTAGGCCAAACTAGTTTGTCCTAGGCCGAACCGGTTTGGCCTGAGCGGAACAGGCAAAACTAGTTTTGACTATAAATAGGAAAAACTAGTTCGGCCTAAAATTCTCTAGGCCAAGCCGGTTGGGCCTAGGACAAACTAGTTCGGCCTAAAATTCTCCAGGCCAAACCTGTTGGGCCTAGGACAAACTAGTTCGGCCTAAAAATTCTCCAGGCCAAACTGATAATGTGCAGGCCGAACTAGTTCGGCCTGAAATTGTTCAGGCCAAACTGATTATGTGCAGGACAAACTAGTTCTGCCGGAAGTGACCGCAAAGGACAAACTAGTTTGGCCTAGGACAAAGTAGTTTCGTATAAAATTCGCATGTTCTTATGACGAGAAAGAAAAAAATATTCTGAGTAAGGTGAAGAATTAACGAATGAAAAGAAAAGCAACAATGTTTTACTTCTTGGACCATTTTTTTAAAATTTAAAAGTGAGAACAGATTCAAGAAAACGAGGACGAGCCTTTTAATGCACAATGCATTTTGGTATGGACAAACCATTCTGGAGTTTGAAAATCGACTGTTAGTTATTTTTGTTTGCGTATAATTTAAAATCATAGATGAACAATATATAAGAGTCCCGCGCCTCCATGGATGCCTTTGCTGTAGCTTGTATGGCGGGTTGCATTCTGGAAGCATGCGACAGCGGATTGAGTCGCAATGTAGATAATGTGTACCTACTTCACTTCTTTCATACTTTTTACTGTTTTTAGCTTATAATACCTTAAATTTAAAATTTATCCCAAATAAAGTTTCCCTTCCGTAACTATAGGCTAATCGTTTGCCTTATTTATTCATCGGCAGCAGCAAAATATAATCCAATTGGTCTAGCCTAACGTTTTTTAGGCTGAAACAGTTTGTCCTAGGCCCAACCAGTTCGGCCTAAAAATGTTTAGGCTAAACTGATTATGTGCAGGCTAAACTGATAATGTGCAGGACAAACTAGTTTGGCCTAAAATTCTCCAGGCCAACCTGTTGGGCCTAGGACAAACTAGTTTGGCCTAAAATTCACCAGGCCAAACCTGTTGGGCCTAGGACAAACTAGTTTGGCATAAAATTCTCCAGGCCAAACTAAATCTCCTTAAAAAAAACAGTTCGGCCTAGGCCAAACTAGTTTGGCCTAAAATCGGGTTTGTCCTGTAACATATATACACTCTTCGCATGTGCTAAGAGTTTTGATGGGTCACACAACTTTTCGCAAAATGTCCATTTAAATTTCATTGCATCGAACGTTACATAAAACAGTATAGGTACATGTGTATTACTTCCCGTGAACGGATTAACGATAGGTTTATTATCTATGAAGCAAATGATCGCCCCTCTGGTATCAGTGGCGTAGTGTGTAATTTGGCAACGTTGTATCGAGTCCATTTACACACATGTAAAAAGTCGAATACGAAGGTGTTTACCGAACACCCAAACGTTCGATCTTTTTCGTGGGTTTAAATGGACAAAATGCGACGTTTCCAAATCGTACTCTACGCCACTGCCTGGTATATTTGTTTCCATCCTCGCGAGTACTCACATACATGAACGAACACTTTTGATCTTGGTCAGAACGCACGACCATTACTACAATCGAGACTTAAAATACTAAAAGTTGAGAGAGTTGGCGAGTCCGGAATTTGCGCGACACGTGTCCTTAAATTTACGACCTGAAATTGATGAAGCGTCTCTTTATACCCCCAGCATCAAGCACTTGAGCGCTCATTTCATGCAAAGCTAGAGCGTCAAAATGAATGACCACTGACCGTGTCAATATAGGTCAATTAGAGGAGCTAAAACAGCTCTCAACGATTTTATTAATGACGTCAAGCGCAGTGGCATACGCAGGATTTTTGTTGGTGGGGGCTTGCACAGAGACAATTTATAATAAAGACCATGCAATAGCCGTGCGCGGGGTGGCTGATTTTTTTTTCGGAACTCAACACCCTTCAGTAAAGGTGTGCAACAGCCCCATTTTATCTGATCGAAATGAATGAAATGATCCTCAAGTTTTATTTTAAATCGCGGCGGTATATTTATTATTTTTTATTATACTATTCAAAGGTTTGACGATTACCAATGACTAGGTAATCTTGTAATCGATTACACTCCCATTTGCCTAACTCTGCTGAATGGCGTACGCTGCGCATTGCGTATTGCATATCCTGACCAGAGTATGCAACATGCGACACACCTAATGTGTGTGTTGAGTGGTTTGCTGTGCATTGCTTAATGCATATTGCATACCCTGGCCAGAATACGCAGCACACCTAATAATATACGTGTGTTGAAAGATCAGGGACCAAAAAATGTTACGTTCTTACGGTCCCGCACGCATGAAGATCGGTGAGCACTTACGGGGGGTTTAAACCAAACGCAACCAGACTTAAATATACGCACCATCCATCGTCTTTAGGACCATCAAGCCGTAACATAAGATGGTCCATGGTGTGTATTGTGTAGTGGTGCCTTTGTCCAAGTATCTTTGTCGATGCCGAGTTTGACTCTGAAGAAAGAGTGGAAATGAAAGTGAGGTGAAATACATAATAAAGGATATAATTTCTATACATGATATAGTAAATAATTTATAATTTTTTTTTTTCAAGAATTGCGTTTAAAGTGCATTTAAAAAAATGTGTAACTTTGAGGGATCTAACTCATTAAGGAGGCGTTCCTAGACAGATGTTCGAGGGTGAACAAAGCTACATTAAAAATACGCATGTGAAATATTTTAAGAGCAATTTTTTTTGGAACACCATGCATGTAAAGCCGCCATTTTCCGGATCTCATGAGGCAAAGTACTCTTCCGTACTTGTTGATTGCTTACGTACTTGAGTTCGAGTATGTTTGGTACTCGAGTTCAAATCGAGATTCTACTAGTTTTTTTTATTTGTTCTATCTTTATCGTCTATCTTTTGATTGTTTTGCCTCTTTATGATGCTCTCAATGAGTTTATCACAAACGCTGGATTGCTCGTGAAATTTATTTTTACACTCAGACACAAAAACTTCAGTTTATGTTAGTTATCTATACACATCGATGGCTACGAACCGGATACAGTCAACGTCAAGAAGTCATGTTACTCGTATTAGAAGTTCAATTTTGTCAAAATTAGATCTTATTTGACAATCCACTTGGCGCTTTTCCCACCATGCATCTCGCCTTTGAGGCGTTATTTTTATCGATATATAGGGTCCTCCTAACCAGAAGATTTTGGAGCCGGAGCCACGGCTGAAATCAAAATCTGTATTTTTCCTGGCATATAACGTTGAAAGTTCCTTCAAGGCCAGTAATGTATCCTTTAAAAACTGATTTCAGATATTGTCACACAGCCAGAAATTGCTGATTCAAAAGATTACTGAGCTTGAAATATCGCAATCGGAGCTCTAAACTGGAGCGGCTCCCCAAAAAGCTCCTTGATATGAGCTTCCATAGCATTAATTCAAACTGTAATAGTTTTAACCAATTTTTGGCTATGCGAGCACACATTTCTTTGGTTTTTATACAATTATATCCTGGTTTTGACGAATTGCTTACATTTTTTCTGCTGCGAGTAATGTAAAATTTGATTTTAGTCTTGGCTTCAGCTTCGAAACACTATTGTTATGACATTTACACTATTTATTAACACTTATTTATTTTTTAAACACTTTTTTACTGTCTTTCATGGGCGTGTTTACGCCCCCCCCCCCCCCACCGAAAATTGGAAGGGAGGGAAAACAGAGGTAGTAGAAAAAGAGAAGAAAATAAAGGAAAATAAAGGAAAACTTGTGATTTTAAGGAAAATCTATATAACTTCATATTCAGATTCAGGATATGACCAATGCTCTCTCCTCCCTCTCCCCAAAAAAAGTTACCATAGTTACGTTAGTGCTGTCTTTCTCTTATAGTTGCCAGTAAAGGTCAAGAAAGTTTCACAATTTTTTTTGAGTCTTGAGGGAAATCTGGTGATTTTTCGTTCAAAAATGGCAACTATGCTTCTTCCTCTTGAGCCACCAGACATGATCCCTTCACTGATTCAGACGACAAATCTCCAGTTCATTTACTGTCTCAGAAACTTAAAATTACCTCACTATAGTCTTTTGTAGAAATATCTGCTTGTAAATCCCCTCTTACGTTTTTTTTACATTTCATGTATGATGCGCGCCTCGCCGCGTTCGCCGTACCGCCTGAGAGAGATAACTGTTTCGACTTGATTGTAGCAAGGAGAAGTATTCCAGTATTTTGAAGGAGAATTTAACTTGTCCGTATTGCTTGACTGTAAAAAAATATATATAACCACCGCGCGCCTCGTCGCGTTCGCCGTACCGCCTGAGAGAGATAACTGTTTCGACTTGATTGTAGCGAGGAGAAGTATTCCAGTATTTTGAAGGAGAATTTTACTTGTCCGTACTGCTTGACTGTAAAAAAAAAATATATAACCACCGCGCGTCACGACGGGGTTTTACTTATTTTTGCATCATGTCGTATTTTGCAAGATGTTCGATTTATTCTTGAAGTCTCGCGCTTTGAATTCAAATTGATACAGAAAACAAGTTGTGTGTGAGTGTGTGCGTGTGTGTGTGTGTCTGTGTGTGTACAATGTGAGGTGTGTAAACTTTTTGACAATATGCGGAGAGTGAGGGATGTAACTTCACAAAAAACCCTGTTAGGTTACGTTAGGTTTTTTTTTTTAGAAAATAAGTTTTCTTTTCAGTGTGGGGAGTGTGTTTCATCTCCTCACAATGCACCATACATGAGACTGTGTGTGTGTGTGTCTTTTTTTTTTTTTTTTTTTTTTTTTTTTTTTTAAAAATCTATTGTATGTTTTTTCCACGAGGAGATTGAATATCTCTTTGTTTGTAATTTGTTTTTAGTTAATTTTTTGGGAGGACTTGCATCTTGCAACATCATCAGATTCGAGCTCTAAAAAGCTTTTTCGAGTTAGAAAAATGTGTTTTTTGATTATTTTCACTTTGTTTTTCATTCAAGTTGATTTCTTTATTAAATGATCATTTAACGTCCTTCAAAGTACTTAGTGTGGATATAAATATTTTGAGATTAACAAGAAAAATGAAGCCAGAGATCGATTGAGAAGCTGATTAAAGTGGGAATAGAATGGCGATCAAAATATATTTAATAAGAAAATGAAGTTAGAGACCGATTGAAAGCTGATTAAAGTAGGAATAGAATGGCGATCATAATATATGTTAATAAGAAAAAGAAGTTAGAGACCGATTGAGAAGCTGTTTAAAGTAGGAATAGAATGGCGATCATAATATATTTTAAATAAGAAAAAGAAGTTAGAGACCGATTGAGAAGCTGATTAAGTAGGAATAGAATGGCGATCATAATATATGTTAATAAGAAAAATGAAGTTAGAGACCGATTGAGAAGCTGATTAAAGTAGGAATAGAATGGCGATCATAATATATGTTAATAAGAAAAATGAAGTTAGAGACCGATTGAGAAGCTGATTAAAGTAGGAATAGAATGGCGATCATAATATATGTTAATAAGAAAATGAAGTTAGAGACCGATTGAGAAGCTGATTAAAGTGGGAATAGAATGGCGATCATAATATATGTTAATAAAAAAAATGAAGTTAGAGACCGATTGAGAAGCTGATTAAAGTAGGAATAGAATGGCGATCATAATATATGTTAATAAAAAAAATGAAGTTAGAGACCGATTGAGAAGCTGATTAAAGTAGGAATAGAATGGCGATCATAATATATGTTAATAAGAAAATGAAGTTAGAGACCGATTGAGAAGCTGATTAAAGTAGGAATAGAATGGCGATCATAATATATTTTAAAAAAAAATAAGAAAAAATGAAAAGTTAAAAGGGACCCGATTGAGAAGCTGATTAAAGTGGAAATAGAATGGCGATCATAATATATTTAATAAAAAAAATGAAGTTAGAGACCGATTGAGAAGCTGATTAAAGTAGGAATAGAATGGCGATCATAATATATGTTAATAAGAAAAATGAAGTTAGAGACCGATTGAGAAGCTGATTAAAGTAGGAATAGAATGGCGATCAAAATATATGTTAATAAGAAAAATGAAGTTAGAGACCGATTGAGAAGCTGATTAAAGTAGGAATAGAATGGCGATCATAAATATGTTAATAAAAAATGAAGTTAGAGACCGATTGAGAAGCTGATTAAAGTAGGAATAGAATGGCGATTATAATATATGTATGTTAATAAGAAAAAGAAGTTAGAGATCGATTGAGAAGCTGTTTAAAAGTAGGAATAGAATGGCGATCAAATATATGTATACGCATATATGTATGCGCCTTTTATCATGTTCACAGTCGTACACATGGAATCTTATGGAGCAAGTATGATCAAAGTAGTGAGCCACTGCATGAGCGCTTATTAGCGACCATCGCTTACTTGCTGCTCAGCTCGTGATCTTAAGGCTCGAATTTCACTGAAAAAATTTGATGAAAATCGCGAAAAAAAATGTCCCTTGCATGTGCGGACTTTAGTTTTCTTGTGGGCCGAGGGTTATACAGCAGAGGAAAAATAACTAATTTCTTGCTGAAAGAGATAAGGATAAGACACACGGTTTAAGATAAGACTGGAGTCAAAGTAATATAAAGAGAGCAAGGTTGCATTACTTGCCTGTTAATACAGTGTTGCACTTTGTATTTTAAGAGAAGAAATATGAATGGAAAAAGAATCATCATTTAACTCTAAATAAATTTGAACAACTCTTTAAACATGATATTCTTTTGAGGGTAAATAATTTAAATTTTAGAGGAAGCAATGCAAAAGATTTTTTTTTTACTTCTTTTTTTAAGCAATGCTCTAAGAAACAAACGAGCCACTAAGTACTTACCTTTATTTACTCTTCAAAAATATCTGGAGTGTTCTGTTTCAATTGTAAATTCTAACACGAGAGATATTTTACAATATCTGACACGATAATTTAAAAACTGTTGAAGCATAAGTTTCAGAAAATACGATCTCCTTCGTATGAGTGCGCTTCTTTCTAAACGGGTCGCGGATTTTTCTCTTAAACATAAAGCGGACAATTTGTTTTATTTTTTATTCAAAACTTCAAAAATCTCTGAATCGGATTATGGGTTGGCTCACTTCGGGAGACCAAAACAATATCGTTACGATCAATATTATTTCGAGATGCACAATTTTTCGCTTTAAATTTTTTTTTGGTTCGGGTTTTAATTCTTCTTGTTGTCTACCTATACGACTAAAATGCAAAAAGGACAAACGACTTCACTTTAAAATTACGTCTGATTTTCTTCTGATCGTGTTGAACCTGTGAATCTTTCAAGTGCGTCGAATCTTTAATATTGATGAATATGGAGGACTTCGCTACCGAAACAAAGTTAAAAAGCCAAAAGGGAATACCCGATGTGGAGGTTTGAGGTGAAGATTTTTCTTGAGGCGAAGGAAGTTTTCGCTGTGACAGATGGCACGACACCAAAGCCAACAACTGATGTTGAAAGCTGGCTAAAAAAGGACGCTCTTGCGAAAAGGTAATAGTGTCTAGTCTTGATAAAACGATGATTCCTCACGTGATGTACTGCGAGACCTCTGCGGATATGTGGAATAAGTTGAATGCAGTTTTTGGCAAATCAGGAGAAGAGCAAAAAAGGGTTTTCTTTTTCAGGAGTTTTTCTCTGCCACCTATAAAAAGAATTCAAGCATTTTGAATCATTTAAGTCATCTCGAGAAAATTCTGTCAAATTAAAAGCATTGACCCTCAAATGAGTGATGAAAACTCATCAGTAAAATTCTCTCTTCCATCCCAGAGAGATTTAATTCATTCAAAACTGCGTGGGAACTAACTGATCGCTCCAGCAAAAATCTGGAAAAATTTAAAAACAAAATTATTGAAAGAAGAAAACAGAGGAAAGAACGAAAGGGAAGAACGAGCTACCCTCTCAGCCAAAGCAGGCAAAAGCTGTAATTACTGCAAAAAAGCGGGCACTCTATTGATCAGTGCAGATTGAAACCAGACAATAACGCAAAACCAATAAAATATCACAACTCCCAACAGCTCGGACATTCTTCCAACGACTGCAAACAGAAACAATCACGAAAACCTTGCTCCATATGCAAAAAGACAAACCATACAGAAACAAATTGCTTCTCTCGTGATAAAAATGCTAATACCTCAAAAAGAAGTTCTTCCAGTAACATGAAACTTTGTTGTGTTAGTTGATAATGCATCTAGGCTGTAAATTTTGACGGGTGGGAGCTACGTCAAGTGGCTATGGCCACATCTTTATCCCTTTAAAAATGTCTTTCTTGAAAAAAAAAAAAAAAAAAAAAAATTAAAAAGAAAAAAATTAAGTTAAGCCAATATTGTGTCTAAATAAAAGTCAGCAGGCTGATTATGAACGATCGTATCGAAATCCTATATCGAGTACGTGCGTTATTCTTTTGGGGAGTGTAATTAAGATAGGTTTCATTTCGATAGTCGATAGAAACCCTCCAATCTTTGCGAAAATTCTCCGATAGCTCTGGAGTCATCGGTGAATTTCCGCTGAGATGGAGGGCTTCTATCGGAATGAAACCTATCGTAATGACACAGAGCCCATAAGAGTAATACGTATTCGATCGTCAACTCGATAGCATTATACGATACGATTGTTCATAATCCCTGTAGACCAATTATAATAAAAAAAATAAATGTGTGCAAGACCTTATTTGGTTCGTATTTTCATTTATGAATACATTAAAGGAAAAAAAAAAGATGAAGATGAAGAAGGGGGAAAAAAGTTATACGGGGGTCAGAATTTAAAACGGAAAAAAATGATACTCCGACAATTTGTACTAGGGAGGAAAATATCTGGCCAGGGTATGCAATACGCAATGCACAGTATACCACTCAACACGTGTTTTAGGTGTGTTGCGTATTGCATACCCCGGCAAAGTATCATTGTCCCCTTTAGTACCTACAATGCTTAAACTATCTGCTCGACGCAACGATTATTAAGTCAAAAGTACATTCCCCAAAAATGTCCGTTGGTGACGCGTTCCACCTCAGAGGACTTTTAGTTATTCGTAGCAAACTCTTAACGCATTTTAAAATGCAAATAAATTATGAAACCCATGGATCAATACAAAAAACCCCCAGGTTTTGGATAAACTTTCAGTTTTTGAGGAAGAATTTTCCTTCTCGTTTTAAAAATTTAAAAATATGACAAGTGGTTGTTCTCGTGTGCCAAAATGATTGTCATTGACGCTCACAAGTTTGGTTGTTTAAAAAAACCAAGTGTTGTAAAACAACTTGTTTTACAACACTTTAAAGGTTTCTTTGGGAAAAAGAATGTCGGTCCCTTTCGATACCACGATCCCCTCAGACGAGAATATTTGAGTTCTTTAAAATGTATCAGTAAATCAAAATTATACTTTATCAGTCGTTGATTGAAATAGTACACTGTTTCTATTAGAAAAAAATTGATAAGATAGCTAGTGCATGAAACATTTAAAAAAAAAAAAAAAAAAAAAATAGAGAGAGACATCCCTATTTACTTGCTTCCTTGCTATAAAACCCATCAGAAAAGACAGCCTAAAAGGTTTAAAACCCTAGTCTGCCTGACCACAGTATTTACATTCTAGGGGGAGCGATGGATAAATAATTACTACGGCCACAGTTTTAATTTTTGTTTCACAAAATTTTTGGGGAAAATGCTCCTAAGGGTTTTTGTAGAGCTATTTTTGAAGCTCAAGTTTCTATGAGCGTTTTCGGGGAAATGGCACGATAATATGTCACGTGCTGGGGTGGGCCTCCGAGGCCTATGTCAGGCAGACTAGGTTATGCTTAGTCTTGCCCGCATAAGGTTCACATATAAATGCATATAAAAAAAAAACAAAACAAAAAAACCCCAAATTCAAACTACACAATGTGTGCATTTAAATCAAGTATAAAGTATTCTCAATGGAGAGTAGAGTACACTCGCCTGATTGTAAAAATTACCTATTTTTCTTATAGCATTGCAATTGCCGATTGTCACTATTATAATAATAGAAATTAAAAAAATCTGTTCATAAGTCCTCTCTTGCTTTTTTTTATACATATCCCATCTGTACGGCGCGCTTTGCCGCGTGTTAGCCGCTCCACCTGAGCGAGATAACTGTTTCAACTTGATTGTAAAGAAGAAGTATTCCAGTATTTTTTAGGATTTTTTTTTTTTTTTTTTTTTTTTTTTTTTTTTTTTTTTTTCGTGACGGAAAATTTTTCCTACATGAGCGAAGTTTTACGATTCACGTTCATAAAGCACATACCTACATACCGATTATCATCTCTTATACAATGCGGGTCTTATACGGCCGGAGTCGAAGGTGCTGGAGTTGACTTTTGCACGAAAAAAAAAAAAAAAAAAAAAAAAAAAAAAGACTGGTAAAATTTTCCATCTGCACAGTTGATTTTGGAGTCTGCTATCAGTATGGTAAATGCAACGTGCCTTGGGGTAAATGCACCATCAGGTTTCTTAATTTACCACAAGGTACGTTGCATTTGCCATACTATATGGTAAAATTTACTATACTTGATAGCAGACTCCAAATCAACTATGCAGATGGTAAATTCTACCAGTATTTTTCTTCCCGCCGTATGCGACGTAATTGATACTGTTTGTAAAAAAAAAAAAAAATGCAGATTTTGAAGTTAGGTCGAACACCTACACAAAATATGAAGTTTTTACGCTGTCGCCTCTCTAGTTCTTGAATTTTTTGCAATTACGGAGTTGACACTTTTATAAATTACGAAATTTAGAATAAAGAATAATAAGTTGACCAAACATTTACCTAGAAATTTGTTTGACTGTTTCCGCCGCACCAGGCTCGCCAACTGCACGAAATACAACACTTGTAAAAAGGCCGACTTGCATGCTTCCTCACAACGAACATTTAGCGCAGGAACATACGAATTAAGGGGTGCCGGAGTTGAGACCGAAACCTTGGACTCGACTTTTGGGTACACAGTGTAAATTTCACTGACCTATATACCCACTCTTTTTTTTTTAATCTTTTAGTGAACCTGATACCTTTAACTTTAAAATGATAGCCTCAGTACTGCCGAATATATCGCCAGGTAGCCAGAAGAAACAGTTTGAAAATCAAAACTTGGCCCTCGGACAAGTACTGGAGTTGACATTTTCGCTACTTAGAGAATTCTGCAAGCTATACTGTAGCTTTTAAAAACGGTCTTAACTATTTTTCAGAGTTACTTCGACCAGCCAGCATAAAAGAAGAGTAACGAGGACATGAAATATGAATGGTTGCCCAAATTTGCCCGGACACCCGATTTAAAAAAAAAATTTCCACCCATTTATCTAAAAAAATCCAAATGCATGGCCCTCCTTTTATCCTCCGTTTACAACTAGGCATTGATAGTCATTCATAACATACTGGGAACCGTGAACGGATAAGAAAGACAGGTTATGAATGAAATCACATTATTGCAGACAATTTCGCAAGACCGACGCGTTGATGGCGCGAAAATACCAGACAGCTTTTATAGAACTATTGGCAGACGATATCGAAATGCATTGTATTGATACAAATTTTATTTCAGAGCATAAGTTTCTCTGGAACAAAAGTCTCGGCAGGTGGTTGGATGATTGATGCGTTTTCCCCCCCCAAACATCGAGCTGCGCCGCCACACTGCGCAGCGATGATGTTTCCGGTTGATAACAACTTGATTGCATCGGAAATTCTTGCAGAATCCATATTTATATGTACTTCTCAAAGGCTTTCGCATGGCTCACATTTTCAGCAGAGTTTTCAAAGTAAGTGTAAGGAATTTTTTTTTTTTCAAGATCTTCCTATAAGTCATGGAATCGACTATCGAGTTTTCCACTAACGTGGCACCGCTCAAAGTCGCGTGCCGTGACGTTCAAAGAAGGGGATTTATTTTCCGAGAAACGGAGCAAAAGATTTACAGCGCTATCGGACTAAATAAGGAGTCTCTCTCGCGTGGGGTAGCGTGCAATTTGGCAACGTTGCATTGTGTCCATTTAAACACTTGTAAAAGGTCGAATGCGAAGGTATTCCCAACACCCAATAGTTCGATCTTTTTCATGAGTTCATGGACAAACTGCGACGTTGCCAAATCACACGCTACGCCACTGGTCTCTCTCCATCTGCGAATTTAAAGCGCGAATAAACTGAATTGAGCCAATGAGCTGCCTTGAAGTCGATAGGTCGAGTCCGATGTATCGACAACAAGAAGCCCGTTCGGCTCAAGCAGTCAATTCGTGTTTTTAAAAATCGCAGGTGGAGAGACCCCTTAACTTTTCCGAATGGACCGACCTTGGTCTGCACTTGACGAAACTTACCGATTGGAGTGTCCCAGGGAAAACGATAGGAAAATGTCACAAAAGCCCATTTTTGTTTTTAAGCTGAATAAAAGGGGAAAATGATGACGGTTAAACACTTTTCTTTCTCATTAGAATTAATGTGCATATACTCATTACTCATCCACCAAATTGATTGTCTCGCGTTTCGGTAGATCTCTATTAAATATGTGCTTTTGTGTCCCATTAGAACGACCAAGAAAACTTTAATTTTAATTTTTGTGACTTTAAAGCGTTTTTTCTGCGGAATCTTCAATAGTCAGCGTTCTTCAAACGAATTATCCTCAAAAATTTAAAGTTATTCTATCCTGGGGAAAAGCTCAGGGTATTACTTAAAACTTATAGTGTCACAGAAAGCTACAATAACAATATAAAATTCGGTTTATTTTGAAGCATTTTTTTTGGTCCACCATTTTGTGAAGTTCCGAACCAATCCTCATGAAAGCTAAACGAAAGTTAAAGACGGAGATATATTTCCACCATTTTGAAAAGATATCGAAAAAAATCGAAAAAATGTTTCCGTTGGGAGTTATGGGTTTCTATATTAAGATTGTATTATACTGTGCTAAAACTCGTAGAGAATATTGAAGAGTAATACAATATGTTACTAAATGATACACAAAAGGGTATCAGTACGGCTTCGGAATCTGAGGGACGTTTCATAGAAGCATTCCAGGGGGCAGAATGCCACTTGCTCTTTCATAATCGTTTTTTAAAATATTTCGAATTTATTTATTCATTGAAAATGTTCATGTTTTCTTTTAATACGCGGTGAATACAAATTTATCCCGCTTGCTTCTTAATTCGATCGCTGGCTCTGAGTATACCCAAGTGGCCTAGCATTGCAACATTGTATTTTGTCTACTTTTAACACCCTCAAAAGATCGAATCCGAGAGTGTTCCTGCCTATACAACGTCGATATTTTTCCTGTATTTTAAAAAAGCGAAATTTAGCGTTGCCATGTTTAATGCACTCATTTCATGCATTCATAGTCACGTTGCATGAGAGGAAAAAAAAGTCTCCAACATCATTACGAACGAATTAAAGTGAATATAAATTTGGGAAAAGAATGCAGTTTCACGCATCATTACATTCAACCATCATTTCAATCACTGTAAAAAAGCTGAGCTCCGCTTATTTCAAGTGCAGCCGCATCCAATACATCCACAAAACACATACTCTTCATACATATA
>VMOF01000369.1:34625143-34812643 GCA_011764245.1 Trialeurodes vaporariorum | reverse complement strand
GGGTCTTCAAAAAGTCCGAGTACACCCCTGTAACTTTTGAACGGCTGATTTTTAAGGAACCAAATTTTGCAGGTGATCGAATATGGCCATGATGCACTTTTGGGTCTTGTTGAAATTTTCGGGGCCCCCGGGAGGGGGGCGCTAGGGGGGTGGCCCCTCCGAAAATCGAATATTTCAAATGGCGACCCCCATTTTTTATTACACAACTAAAAAGTGCATAAAATTCTAAGACTTTTGGCACAAACCGCAGATCGATATCGTTATTCGTTTTCGATGTATCGAAGTTTAAAGTTCGATTCAGACCAATTTTCAAAAAATCGTAACTCCCATTTAAAAAGTCGGAATTTGAGGAATTAGGAGTCGAAAATACTCTAAAAAGCAAGTCCTTTTCAGAAAAAAATACAGTTTTGATATTAGTCTAGTCTTAGAGCCTCCCAAAATTATTTAAAAAAATGACCCCTCAGGGGGGCTGTCTCAAAAATTCCGAGCCACGATCCCTATCGAGTGATACATCGCTTGAAAGGACGCACAAAACTGAGCATTTTGGCGCAAACCGCAGGTCGATATCGTTTTTGGTTTTCGATATATCGAAATTTGCCAATGGGTAAAAATCCAACTTTGTTATTCGATATATCGAAAACCAAAAACGATATCGACCTGCGGTTTGCGCCAAAATGCTCAGTTTTGTGCGTCCTTTCAAGCGATGTATCACTCGATAGGGATCGTGGCTCGGAATTTTTGAGACAGCCCCCCTGAGGGGTCATTTTTTTAAATAATTTTGGGAGGCTCTAAGACTAGACTAATATCAAAACTGTATTTTTTTCTGAAAAGGACTTGCTTTTTAGAGTATTTTCGACTCCTAATTCCTCAAATTCCGACTTTTTAAATGGGAGTTACGATTTTTTTGAAAATTGGTCTGAATCGAACTTTAAACTTCGATACATCGAAAACGAATAACGATATCGATCTGCGGTTTGTGCCAAAAGTCTTAGAATTTTATGCACTTTTTAGTTGTGTAATAAAAAATGGGGGTCGCCATTTGAAATATTCGATTTTCGGAGGGGCCACCCCCCTAGCGCCCCCCTCCCGGGGGCCCCGAAAATTTCAACAAGACCCAAAAGTGCATCATGGCCATATTCGATCACCTGCAAAATTTGGTTCCTTAAAAATCAGCCGTTCAAAAGTTACAGGGGTGTACTCGGACTTTTTGAAGACCCTGTAGATAAAATATAATTTGTCAGGCTATCTTGTCTATAGCGCCCTTCTTTACTCAAATCTTCAAGGTCTGACTATCGCCAATAATGGATTAATGAATTGAAAACTCGACAAGTCAATTACTCATGGTACATATGATCAACTTAAAAAAGTTAGCACCATCATATTTTTTTACATATGAAGTACCTTGCTGATGGATTAGGCGAGGAATTGTCACAAGACCAACAGCTAACTGTTGGATTATCTGGCTCTATCGCAAACTGAAAGCCTTTGAAAATTTTCTAATGAGAGGCATTACTATTTTCACACATATTAAGTATGAAGTATTTATGGCTTTTACCACTTTAAAAGTGATTTGTTTGTACAGTTCTTCTACATAGTTTGACAATTTTTCGAATTATTAATGACCACGAATAGGATCAGAACGGAGGTGGCTGCAATGTGGCAAGAATATATTTTCTCCATTTGAGCCTAGGTGAAACAATCGATCCTCAGAAGGTTCAATTGCATTGCACCGCCAATACATCGATACTTTTGCATAGGTTTAAATGGCAAAAAATCATGGTGCCAAATTGTACGAGTCTGGAACAGAAAGTCTGTCCTCACTAATTCAATGGGTGCTTTCTTTTTGCCGTTATGCTCGATTTTACCTGCCTTTACTGATGCGTTGTTTTGCGCTGTAAAATGTTGGGAAAACAGGAAAAATACCCACACGGGAATTCACTTAGCTGGGAATATTTCCAACAGGGAATTGGGAATATTCCCGATAGTTAAAGCACTAGATGTATGCACCATGATCAGTCTTTATAAAAAACATCATGGCTCCATCTCGACGAGAACCTCAGTTTTTCCAAAGTGTTGGTTCTGTTTTGCACGAGAACAGTTCAATACCAAAATTACAGATTATGGGACATAGATTCTTGCGTTAAACAGTGAACGATAAGTTGAAGCAGGTGGAAATTCCTTCAAAATGGCAACACTGTGCGGAAAATAGTTGCAAATCGGGTGATCGGTCGATCGTATTTGTCCATAAAGCACTCACGTCTCTACTCGCCATCGCGGCGCACAGAGATAACCGAGCGAACAAAATTATGTCCATCGTCAAGTAATGTCAAGGAGATAAAAAGAATACAAAAGACGACAGCAAAAGATCTTTTAGTTGAGCATACAAAAGTTTTGTTAAGATATACACAAAAGATTTATTGTTATGAATAGTGTGCTCAACTAAAAACCTCTTGCTGAGTCATTTTCCTACTGAAAGGTCTGATTGCTGAAACAAAAACGATTTTTCTGTGTAAGTTCGGAAAAATTGCTCAAAATGGCGCATTATTATGGAGATAAGTGCGACGCGACGTATCGCCAACAGCTGACTATCTCCTCTGGACAGGTGCAAAATTATCGATTACAGGGAAAATAAATTGAACTCACAAAAAGTCGATTTTTTTTCCTCAGATTTGAATGACGGTGATGGAGGGAAAGGCTGAAAGACGCGTTATACAGGAGGTGAGTGACTAGTGAGGGATCGTCAGCAGTTAACTACTATTCTCTTCTCTTTCATTTGGACAAATGGAATATAATCGATTATTGGAAATAATTATTGAATTCGCAAAAAATTATTCGATTTGACTTGTTTGGCTCCTTTTTTTGCCACTTGGAGTAAGGCAACGTCTTCCCTCCTAAATGATAATATATTTTAGAGGCCAAAAAAAAAGAAAAAAATTAGACCTTAAGGGCCTGCATAGCCAAAGGTTTGGGATGCTCTAACATCTCATCACCCTTCTGCTTATCTGACCCTGCACTTTCCCAATACCATAACAAGAGTGTAAGACTCAAAACTTTTCCTAGATCAAGCAAAGTCGCTATAAATAAATAAGGTTTACTGTAAGTATAGAGAAGTACCTTTAAAAAACAAATATGCAAATTTCTACTAGCAAAACTGCAAATGTCATCTCACGTGAGGCGTGAAAATGCATGTTGTCGTAAGTGCCACCAGGCGTTGTAAAGATTGTGTAAGTCTTTCATATTTTCAAGAAAAACAGAAAATACAATCTTTTCGGAGTTATTTCCTGAATAGATTGCGTCTAATTCAAAAGCAATTTGGCGACATTTTCATTCTTACCGGAGCCTCCAATTATAATTTTTCACTGAAAGGAACAGTTGTCCAATTTTTACAACATCTGATGGCACTTACGACATTTTAAATTTTCATGTCTCAATTTTATTCTATTTGTTTTTTTTTTTTTTTTTTTTTTTTGTAGAATTGATGAACTTTGTTGTAAACGAATTCTTGTCATTAGATTTGATTGATTTCAACGTTAATTATCATTGCACGGAAAAAAAGACAGGTAGATTTTACTATCTACATAGCTGATTTTGGAGTCTACTATCAAGCGTACTTGCATAAATGCAATTTTACCTTGAGGTGAAATGTACCAACAGTTTATCTCAATTTACCACAAGGTACGTTACATTTACCATATGATGCATGGTAAAATTTACTATACTTGATAGCAGACTCCAAAATCAGCTATGCAGATGGTAAATTATACCATTTTTTATTTTCCGCGTGATGCTGACAAAAAAATTTCCTGCGTCGAGGGGAGACTTTGAACTTTTCGGGTGTTGGGGAAGGGGTCAAACCGAACTCATTTGCTGGCAGGTTACTTAGGGGTAAATAAAACTGGCGTAAAAATCGGTAATTTTCAAGTTAGAGCGGGGGGGGTGTGGGTGGGTGACAGCCCCTTGTTCACCCCCGACGCCGACGCGACGCTCCTGTAAATAATGTCTATTCTATTCCATTTCATTCTAGTCCATTGTATAGTCTATTTTCTCACCTAAAGAACGCATAAAAAATCGACGGACACAGTAGCTTCATGGACTGAAAATAACGACAGTCGACCCCACTGCCCGTCAATGAGAAATATCCTTGTCTCTCTTGCAAGGTCTAGGCAGTTCAACTGCTTACCGCGCGACTTCGCACTTCCCCGCCTGCCGCCACATTCGCGTTCGCGTTCGCGCGCCGCCCCGCTCCCGTCCATCCGCGCCGCGCCACACCGGTGTTCTGTTCGCGGTGTTTGTTTTGAATATAAAACTTCGTGATCGGCCGATTATACTCGTTTAGTCGTTTTTCTCACTCGAAAACTTCCGATCTAGTCGAGTGTCGAGTCGGTGCACACGCGCCCCGCCCGCTCGCCCGCACTCTCCCCTACACACCGCGGCTACCACTATAGCCGCGCGATCGCCCGCCAATCGTCAGATTCAAACGCTCGATTAATTTACTCACACCCATACTACCGGTCGGCTCCCCCGTCTCTTTGGACCCGATGGAACTACGATCATTATCGATACGGTAATCGATAGGCCGGCCGCGAACGAGCGGATTCGATCGAGAATCGAATTGTTTTCGGGTCCAATTTTTTCTTGTTATTCCATATTTTATTTAGTTTTTTGTTTTTTTAGCATTGTTTTTTGTATTATTATTATTTTTTTTTCGTCATCCAGTGTTTTCTATGAAAGTGTAGCAGTGTTAAATCCATAATAAAGGGGCAATAAACGTAGTGAAATCAAAGTTTTGAAAAAGTGAAGAATTCCAAAATTGGAAAAAAAATATTAATCTGAGAAAATTTATTAAGAAAATTTGCAGAGAGTGCAATCTGTAAGAGCTACGTTTTGATAATAGTTGATTCGAAAATTTATTAAAATCATTTTCTTCATTGATTGATTAAAAAAAGGAGGGGAAAAAATCAAGTCGTGTTACAAAAGTTTTTTGAGAGTTGGCGTCTTAAAGGAAGTGAAAAAATGTCTCAAAATAATGTATTTTCTAGAGTGGTTTTCAGCGCTGGAGCTGTCGACAATTTTCGCGTAGAAATTTAATTTTTTTCCCCGCTTTTCAAATGTCGCGAGTTTGTGCTGGCTTGGATACGCTTTCGAAAACCGCGAGTGCACTGTTTCCCGTAGAAGTTGAGTTTTTAATCGGCAAGATAAGAAGCAAACGGAAAATTTCGATTTCTTGTAATTAATAACGCCCCCAGGATAAAGATGAAGGTGAGTGATGAAAATAATCAGTTTGGTTCAACTCTTTTCATGACCATTGGTGCGGCTTGTGCAATTTAGCAACAGTGTTTTTTTCTGCATTTAAACGAATGACGACGAAACAAAAATCGATTCATCAGGAGGCTGTCAACCTCTTCAAGAATCGATTATTTTACCTAAGTTTAATTGCATAAATTGCAAAGTTCCCACATTTTCCTTGATTTACCTTGATTTTCTTTGATTTACCTTGATTGTCCTTGATTTCCTTTGATTTTCCTTAATTTTC
The DNA here is from genome assembly GCA_011764245.1 of Trialeurodes vaporariorum. Classification (NCBI taxonomy): domain Eukaryota; kingdom Metazoa; phylum Arthropoda; class Insecta; order Hemiptera; family Aleyrodidae; genus Trialeurodes; species Trialeurodes vaporariorum. The sequence goes on along the minus strand of VMOF01000369.1, from coordinate 34,807,110 downwards.
CTTGATTTTCTTTTATTTTCTTTGATTTTTTTTTTTTTTTATATTTCTTGATTTTTTTCTTTTCTTAATTTCTCTTGATTTTTTTTTTTAATTGTCTTGGTTTGTTTTCCTGTTTTTCCCTTGTTCTGTCCCAGTATTGCTTCTTGAGTTAGTTTTCAGGGAGGTCAGACCCTCTGACCTCTCCTTTTTTACGTCCGTAGTGAAAACATGCATATTTTCAAAACACGCTTCTTAAGCTCAAGACGTCAAAGTGCGTCAGCACGATCAAATACTCAATCAAATTCTGAGCATAATAATAGTGCACTATCCATCAATAACCAAAAAGTTTGGCTGCCCGCTAAAATTTTTCGGAAGAAGCGGTGAGCTCTGAGTATGCAAGGAAACCAACCTTATTCCGTTTTATTGAACCATATTCCAAGGAAACTGCCAAATATTTTTCTAAAACAAATAGGCGTCGCCTACAGTTTGGCAACATCGTATTTCGTTCCTTTAAACCCGTGAAAAAGACCGATGTGAAAAGGGTGGTTGAATCGATTTTGTACTTTAGGCGGTTTAAATGGACGAAATGCACAGTTGCCTGCGATTGCACGTGACGCCACTGTTGCCAACTAACAAATTAGGCTCGTTTGTTTAGAGAGTGCTGAGGGTGGAAGGGGGGGGGGAGGGGTAAAAACAGCAATGAGTAAAGACATGTTCTTATCAGGAAAACAAAAAGAAGCGGTGTATGATGTACATATCTTCCATCATCGTGTTGTCTGTTGACCGCGTGTTTCATCGATCAACAACGAAATAGCTTCTTTGTCTGCGATACACGATACGTACGCTCTGATGCATCGCGCGAGCGTTGAATAGCTAGTAGCCAATGGCATTCCGATCAATTCTCAGGCGAATTTCGCTAAAAATTGTAGGTACCTATTAATACTTGTCATCGAATCTGGCGGAAGATACCTTCCGGACAATCAAGTTTGGTCCTCTGATCGGATTGGTCTACGTCGGCTTTAAGCGGTTCAAGTTTAAAAATGCGTTGATTGAAGAACCCGAGTGATATCTTTATTGATTCGTAAATACTGATTATCTTTGGTTGTCGAACACATTTTTTTGGAATTTATTTGACATTCTTTATTTTGACATCCACTGTTAGTATTTTGGAATTTATATTAAGGATCTTATTTTTGCGTTGCTTTTATATAAATGACTTTTTTGCCTTTTAAAATACGACCTTAGAATCATTTTCGACCGGTGCATATTCAGCATACACTACCTGACATTACTGTGAGAAATTCGGTTCATTAGATGAACTCAATTAATTATGAACTGTATCATGAAATTATAGACGTTATTCTTTTGTGATGATTTTTCCCATCGTCTGTTTAGTTGTAAGTGGGTCGGTTTCAATCGTTTGCTAAGCCAAATAAAATAGTGAATTATCTGTATTTGTGCTCTCCTACAATAGGAAATCTATGGGCCTCGGATCATTAAAAAGTTTCAAAATCCATTCCTCGTCTTGGTAAAAAGCCTTCGTGAAACTGGACCATTACGGCAGTGTTGGGTACGTTCAGTGCCGGCTCGTGCAATGTGGCAACAACGCATCTTTTCCATTTAAATATTCGCAAAATAATCGATCTTCAGAAGATTTACTGAATCCCTGAGAAATCGAACTTTTGTATAGGTTTAAATGGCAAGAAACGTGGTGGCCAAATTACACTAGCCGCCACTGCACTGAGTATACGCGTTACCTACAATGGGCTAGTCATAACATGCCACTTTCTTCACTTTATCTCTATTGCCATCATGGAGAAAGTGAAGGTACGAATAAACTCCTCTTGGGAATTTTACCGACATGGGGTTTTGAAGGGTTTTTTGAAGGATTTTTTCGCAGCTATACCTGTCGTTTTGCGTCGTTTCTTTTACCTTATTTTTCTATCGCAGTGTTTTACCACGGCCGGCTCAATCGATTTTTCTTTTCAGGTTTAATTGGAGAAGAAAGTACAGAGTTTTCCTACATTACGGTAAACTCTGCAAGAAAAACGATCAAGCAGCCCTGCCTTAACAGAAAACCTCGCTTTACCGTGTTATGGGATTTTTCATCTGAGCGGTAGTCAATCTTGGCGGTAGGTAGGTATATTTTCGCGCGGAGTCGTATCAACAGAGAGTTGCCGCCTATTTAAATGTTCGGACCAGTGTTGCCAATATTACGGCTTTCCCCATAAGATCAGATAGAAAAAGCTCCAGGATCGGGCAGCACTGGTTCAGACAAGGCACAGTGAGGAAGGTTCAGTATGAGTTCTGTAGAGAGTAAGGACTCGAGCACTGCCTCAACAGGGGTTTGTGGAATTTGAAGCAATTAATTAACCGAGAGTTTATACTGTATGTCTCAAAAGTTTTTACCGCAGGTTTGAGTTTAAAAAAAAAAGAAGAAAAGGTATCACGTTTTGATAATTAGCAGGTTCGCTACTTTTGCTAGTTAGTTATGTATCGGCAGGATCGGCTATTGATATAAATGAGAAATTTCACGAACCACAAGCAAACAAGCAGATCTGGCGCGGCAATAAGGTGCTCATCGCAATAAAGCTACGCGTTTCTCAACTTGAACCTGCCGTAACTTTAAGGTATGGATTGATCTTTACTTATATTCATCGGGCTATCGTTATGTTATTTTTTAAACAGATCTTTATCGATCCCTACACGGAAAAAAAACTCCTGTGAAAATAACCATACAGATACCTGATTTTGGCACCTGCTAGATGTTATGGTTACGTTAACCAGAAGTATACTATGTTTTGACTAGGTACTAGGTGATATTACCTGATTGCATGTCGAATTTACTCAAAGTATCGATAAATGTACCATACTTCTGGTCAAGTTTACCATAACATCTAGCTGGTGCCAAAAGCAGGTATCTGTATGGTTATTTTCACTAATCTTTTTTTCCGTGTATACAATTAATTATCGATTGATCTTTTATATAAACATGGAATAAATTATTATATACCGATCATTCGCAGATTAAGAAAACTAGCTCTTTAAATACCCTTCTGAGTTTAAAATCCATTTAAAATACGTTTATTATGGGCACCAACAGAAAGTTTTCCAAATTTGGGGGGGGGGGGTGAAACCTTGAATACAAATGCCACGGGGTGAGGTAGGTCGTGGGGGTAAACTCTCGATTTTTAGAAGATGCTACCTGTTTTTATGGGGGGGGGGGGAAATTGGCATGAAAATTGTTACATTTCAACTTCTAGGGGAGGGAGGGTGCCCTATTCGCCCCTCTCTTCGCTTTTGCCGTTCAAAGTTGTGAATCGTCAATCGTGTCAAATGTCAATGACATGTCTGTGATCATCTGTTTAAACACGATAGGTGTTTAAAAACGTTGTTCATCCAGTGATATCAAATTTTATAACGATAGGCTAAACTATATATGCAAAGTAAATGATCAGCCCGCAGGTAAAGACTTTTGGGACATAATGTATGCGTGAGGCGTGTGCAAACAAGTGTGGGAGTAAGAGGGAGGGTGAGGTAGAGCAACCCGATATTTGTATTTTTAATTTAGTGGATTCGCAGCAATTCATCGTTTTCTTGATTACTTATTACTCTCGAGTCACAAGGTCAAGTTCAACCCATATTTAAAAAGGATGGGGGAGGAGGTGAAAAGGGAGGGGGAAACGAGGGGAGAGGAAAAGGTTAAAGCCCTGCCCATTTAAGAATGAAAATGAGGAAAAATTTCAGGCGGGAATAACGAAAAGTAACGAGTGACTGTCGGCTGAAGATTGAAATATTAATTTAATATAATCCACAGCGCCGCCTGACGTATAATCCCGAATCCCATTTCGTTCATTGTTTTAATCCAAGCCAGTTATTTTTGCTTCATCTGATCGGAGTAATTATATCAGTATGCAGAACTCGCTCTTTAAAGTACCATTGTATATAGGTATATGTTTGCGATGCTCTTTGGTATGAGATTGTGTACAAAAAGTGGCAAAAATCAGAAAGTAAATTTCTCATTCTAATTTAATATTTATAAACTTTCAATACCAATATTAATCACAGAAAACATTTGTAACGAGAAATTTTAACCCAGAAATGTCTCTGGAAAGTTTTAATTCGAGCTGAAAAGGTCCAAAAACGATGATTTTGTATGACTTTTTATTTCAATGAATTTTGGCAATTTTTTCAATCATAAAGACCATGGTACGATGGAGGCTTGGTTCTTACAAACACGTGGTGTGTGGGATATAAATATTTTTGAGCTGGTGTGTTTTTCCGCATTTTAAATTCATTAAGTAATTTGATTAATGTAAGCCTTTATTATACGTGCGATAATTTAATTTGCAACGCCAGTCATAATTCATATTAGATTAAGTACGAGTACACATGTACTTAGAAGTTAGAACATTGAATAAATTAATAACCATCATCAAGTGAAACATAACGAGTGTGTGTTAAAAATGATTTTGGGGATAACGTGGCTATTTTCTTTGAAAGCATTAAAAATTAATAAAATTGCCATCTCAATTATACTGAAGGTAAATCATTTTGAAAACAAATAGTTGAATCTTCGTTTCGTTTTCGAATTACACCGTAAGGTCTGCAATGTATTGGAGAGTTCAGATTAGGATTGACTGAGATTAAAATGGAATCAATTTTTAAATGTATATTTTATTTATTCCTATTTCTTTTTTTAAAAAAATTAGAAACAATAAAGTTAAACACGTCGAAGAGACATTACATTTCTAACCATCCTGCAGACAGGGAGAAAGAGAATAAATGAATGATCCAGCTTTTATCTTTTTTTGGTTTGAAGGTAATTTTACAGAGGGGGCATAGGGAGCACACCTTCCTATTCTAAGATTTTTTTATATGTTTTTAAATCACTGACAGAATATTGGTGAAAATGACAGAAATGTGAATTTTTCCCTATTTGCCTATTCAATCTTAGTTACTCATGCTAGAAAACCAACTAAGATTGTTATATATGTCTAGTCGTTGTTTTTCTTACGACTTTGTAAAAATTTGAGGCAATAAGTTAATCGATAAACTATACTTTCTTTTAACATTTTACTCTCTTGCCTGGGTTCAAAAGGTTCAAAACCCCTGGCAATGAAGCGCTTGCTTGTCTAAGCTGTCGTAAAGTTTTAGCCCGGTTATATAATTAATTCCGGATTGTTTGCTACAAGTATTTCTGTGCAAAACTTCCACCGGCCCCTCTGAAAGTATCTCAGATCCCCTCTCCCCTCCTCCACGAAAGAATGGACTAGACCCAAAATACCAGCCTCGTAGACCTGATCAAGTCACATGACCGACACATCATAATGCGTCAACTTCAAATGAATCAGCAAAAGAGTTTGGAAAAGCAGTTTTCATTTGTCAGAATATATTTCCGAAGTTGACTAAACGACTACGAGCACTTTGACCTTGGATTTACCTGCTATTAAATTTTATAATTATTTTTTTTTTCATGTAGCTTCCATTTATCTTTCGTTGAATCTAGCATTTTTACCGTTATAAAGTACGCAGCATTTTACATATCGTTATATCCGATTTCGTCGCTTTCAACCTTTCTCTTGTGACGCATTGTTTCTTCTGAGTCATTATTATGTCTAATTAAAAATAATAATAATCTTAACTTTTGCTTATGTATTACTTATGTCTAAATTACCAGTGAGGTGTTCTTTTAATCCCCTCCCTCCATCAGTTAGAATGATAGAAATTGAAGTAAAATATTTTAGCGCGGAAAAATAATTAAAATTAATTTTCTTCGGAACTAAAGCAATGGCGTAACATGCAATCCAGCAACTCTGCATTCCGTCCATTTGAATCCATGAAAAATGTCGATTCGCAAGGCTGCCCGAGCACATTTAATAGTTCAATATTTTTTACGGATTTTAATGGACAGGTTGCCAAATTGTACCATACGGCGGGCGCTGTTAAGACGTATGATGATTATTATGTCTAAGAGACTTTAACGCCGGACAAGGAAGAAAGCTGACGCATAGGCAGACGCAAGAATTTGTTATGCTTTTCCTCTTTCTTCCTATTTGCGCACGTGTGTGTCATAATAGGTTAAGATTAAAAGTCACGTGATTGCCTTTATCGCTATTATTTTCGTAATCATGAGTTAAAACAGCCGGGAAGAGCGAAAGAATCTCTGGATCCATTTATGGAGTGGGCATCAACAATAAATGTAATGCGTAAAATCGTACAAGTTATTGTTCTATTTTTTGCGACCTCAAAGAAAGCTTTTATCAATTAGAAAATGTCAAAAATTTTAATGGATAGTGTTCTTCTTCTTTTTTATTTTTAACTCAAACTGGAACAAACCTGTGGATACTTTCACGGTGAGTTTAGTTTGGTGAGATCTGGTGAACAATCAAGTTTTCTTACTCCGGTAGCAATGAACGGGTGGGGTTTCAGTTGCAGTTTAATCCAGCGTAGTAAATTGTAGTTCACTGTCATTAAATTTTAATCAATAAGTATTTGAGTGTTAAGTATGTTAAGGGTGTTTAGGAAGTTAGAGTGTCCCTCACAAACTTTTTAGAGAAGAAAATTGAGTTATTCTTTGAAGAAACCAGGTATATAATGAAAAACGCTATTTTGAGAAAAACGTATTTTAAAGTTTGATGGCGTGTATTATTATCAACTCTAACGTACCGATTTGAAAATTCTAGGTGTCAATAGAAAGGATATACTATTTTTAATCAAGACGGGTAAAATTAAACTTCGTTATTGAGAGCAGCACAGGAGAATAATAATAACTCAATAAGATATATGTGGTTTATTCAGAGATCAACCTTAGCATATAATATTCTGGTAGTGGCAGCCAGTGGCGTCGCGTGCAATTTGGCAACAATGTAGTCTATCCATTTAATCTCATGTAAAATATCGAATTCAGGGGGTGCACAGTGCACAAGGAAAATTCAATATATTTAATGAGTTTAAATGGAGCAGTTGCATTGTTGCCAGATGGCACGCGACGCCACTGGTGGCAGCTCTTACTTTTTAGAATTCATGCTTTCTTGCTGTATTAATTGTCCAGCACATACCGATATAGGTGATATAAATGAATCATGAATGGTTCATTTTACGAAAGAACCTTTGCATACTACATATATTGTATGTCTAGAAAGCTTTGAGCATGATGATTCACAATTTGGGATCTCCAGTAAAACCACGTATATGCGTGTACGTGGTTTCTCCAAAGAATGACTCAATGTTCTCGTAGGTTTATTTATATATGTTTTACATTTGTTCCTGTCTCAAAGCATGACTCTCAAAGGCATAACCCAAATGGAACCCCGCCCCATGACGGGAAACCCAATTATGCTTGAAAAGCGGCTAGAAAAAAAAAGACAGCGATTCGGGGGGTTAACGATTGGATCATTGACTCCATGGAGGCGAATTGAAGAAAAATCAATGCGTTTGCGCTTCGGGTTCGAGAAAACTTTACAGAGAGGAATAAATTATGCGATTTGATTATATAATCCCCCTCGCTATACCGAAAAAGAAAAATGTCACCGGTTTAAAAGAGTATATAACTACTCGTTCGACTACTCACCAAAGAACGGACATCAAATATTAAATAGCCGGTCTTTTCAACCTGCGTCTGCGCGTTTGATTGAAATATAAAGCTTTTTTCCTTTCGGTTTTTGATACATTCATAATGTACCGCCATACAATGGATCGAACATGGAATTTTGCGTAACACCAATGTCATTTTTCAATTCACCAATGATTCCACCGGTTGAGGAAAGATTACAAAGTTCAGTTCACTGTATGACTGTGTAGGTAATGCACGAAAATACCGACATCTGTAATCTTTTCTCAACCAGAAGAGTCATCGATGACTTTTAAAATACTTGCGGTTATTTTAATTTACTAACGGCGTTTCCACCGATTGAGAAAATATTATACAAATCAGAGTATTTTCGTGTAATACAGTCATACACTGAACTGAACTGTGTAATCTTTTCTCAATCGGTGGAATCATCGGTGAATTGACAAATGCCATTAATTATACGCAAAACGGCATAAGCTCTGAATTGTTGAGACATAATTTTACAGATATACATCAATATTATGAACAATAAACAGTACGATAATCTAAAAATGTGTAAAATTATTCATTTTTAGAGCTTTAAGTGAGTCAAAAATTAAGGTTTTTTTCAAGAGAATATAGCAAAAGAAAAAAAAAATACAATTTTTAATGTCCGAAAAAATCCGTAATCCGATCCAGTGTGTTTCAAAAGAAGAGGGAAACAAGATCTGCGAGAGATTGCTTAGTCATAAATCAGCAATCGATCAACTATAATGTAGTATTTTAGCTTGCTGCGATTTTCTTTTCAACTATCATATCTAGATGCTGTTATAAGAACTTGCATTTATTTCCAGAGCTGCCGTTTTGTATCTGTTTAATGGCATGTTTCCATTCGTCGGTGGTTCCACCGGTTGACCAAAAGATTACATAGTTCAGTTCAGTGCATAAATGTAATGCCCAAAAATACGCTAATTTGTAATCTTTTCTCAAGCACTGGAGTCTTCGTCGAAGATTTTGAATAATTTGAAGGTAATTTGATAAATTAACGGTGGTTGATTCCATCAGTGCCGTAGCGTGAAATTTGACAACGTTGCATTGTGCCCATTTATACCAGTGTAAGAGGTCGAATGCTAAGGTGTTCACCAAACACCCAGTAGTTCGATATATTTAATGGGTTTAAATGGACGAGCTGCAACGTTGCCAGATTGCACGCTTCGCCACTGGAGCCCATCGGTTGAAAAACAATTACAGTTGCACGTATTTTCGTCCATTACAGCCATACCCTGAATATAACTGTGTAATCTGTTGGTCGCAATCGGTGGAGTCCATAAACAATAACCCGCGGCAAAGTGAAAAACGCCATTAAATAATACTCAAAAACTGCAGCTCTGTTTCTCTTTCTTCGCGTATGTGAACGCATGTGTTAGAGAAGGATAAGAAAAGGGCTCAAACTAACACAAAAATATCTCCATCATTTATCCTATTCCAAGGAGGATGTTCAAATAGCTAGGGAGAGAGAATGAAGGACGGATTTTTGAATCGCCTCTCTACCAAAGTCGAGTTTTTCTTAGCGAGAGTTTTATTGCTATTTTCAATTGAGTCGTCGTTGGCAGTCTCGATCGTTTCCTCATAGGTTTAATCGAGTTTTTTCTATCGATACAAAGATGCCTTAAGCATATGCAATGCGCAAATCACGTGGTCACTGCATCAGTACAGTACTCAAGTCATGAACATTTTGTCCATTGCGTACATATTAAGAAAAAAAAACTTGACACATAAATCAAACACTGTTGGTGATCATATAGATAGCTACACGGCCCGATTATAATGTATCGAGTTCCATTTTACAGCAGATTTTCTTATAACCTATACATATGAATTGTATCAATGGTATCAATTTATACAAATTGGGTTGGTATGTTGCATACTTTTGCTATAGCGTTATGGAGGGTTGATTCGGGTGTAAAACAGTGGCGTACCGTGCAATTTGGCAACGCTTCAGTTCGTCCATTTAAACCTATGAAAATCATCGAACTATTGGGTGTTCAGTGAACACCTTCGCATCCAACCTTCTACAGGGGTTTAAATGGACACTGTACGACGTTGCCAAATTGCACGCTACGCCGCCGCTGGTGTGAAATCGCGTGAAAATCACATCGAGAGAATTGAATAGTCTCAAAATCTACTGCTTAACCCACAAAAGGCGTTTTAAGGACAGTTTCAGATATAGCGGTTGAAAGGGCAAATCAACCCTTCATGCATGCTCCACTGGCAGCAAAGATGGCCAACGACAGCATTCGACAATAAAGGTACTCGTTTGGCGTGTCCTTTTCAGAATTTCGGTAAATCGACACCGAACGTAATGCATTCACCGCTAGTAGTTTACAAGCACAAACAATAACTCACAGACGGGTAGTTTTGGTAGTTTCAGGTGAAGGGGGGGGGGGAGCTGATGAAATCATAGTTCCTCACATATTATTGCATTTGTAATCTCATTTATTAGTTCTTTCCACGGAATTTCTAATTATAGCATTTACTCTGTCTGAATTTTGTTTTTACATCAATCATTATCCTCATTGTGAGTAAATATTCTTTAGATCATGGGTGATAAAAAAGGCATAGGAATACATTAAGCGCGAAAAATTTACAACGTGGGTGACGGAAAAGGTATAAGAATATATTAAACTCAAAAAATGAAAAGTAATAACTCCATAATGACCGAGGTATAACCCTTTTCCTCAACGAGAGTTTTTGAAACTGTATCTGTTAAACTCGTTCTTACCTTCTAAGATTTTGAATTTCTGCTTTTTTTTTTTTTTTTTTTTTTTTTTTTTTGTTTTTTGTTTTTTTTGTATTGACGATGACACAGTGTGAAATTTGGCAACGTTAGTTTTTGTCCATTAAAACCTATGATATTGGTTGAATTCAAAGAAGCGCTCCGGGCATCCAGGCGCTTGATCTAAATCATGCGTTAGAAGGGTAAATTTCAACGTTGCCAAATTGCATACTCTGGGTCATTTCTTCAATTCTTTGTTTGCTTGAAATATATGAATTAGAATAATAATACTTATTTGTATGCTTACCATAGTTCAAATACGAGGGTCGTTCAGAAAGTAAGATTCCCTATTTTTTTCTCGACTTCTAATTAAGCTACAAAAAATTTAAACCCAGCATCAAAACCGTCATAAACTGACAATTCCAACGCTTTTTTAAAAATTAAAATCGGACCAATAGTTTCGTCACAATCTTAGTTTTTGTGAACCCACCTTTTTGAATTTCCGTCCACCTCCGATGCGATGCGTGCGCTTCAATTGTACACTAGATTACCTTAGTTCAAAATCAATCGTTGTGATCAAAATCGAAACATGTGATAAAATTGAGAAAAAAATTATGTATGTAACCCTTACCTTTCTTAGCTTTTTTCCACGTAACCACCCTGCACACCGATAAATGTGTCGCATCGCGGAATAAGCTTCTTGATGCCCTCTTCAAAGAAACTTTTTGATTGAGCGCTGAAAAATCCCATAACCGCAGCCCTCAGCTCAGGATCCGTTGCGAATCTTTTGATCCCAAATCTGAGGTTCATGATCCGTTATCTTGATAACGTTAGTTCGTCAAAACTGTTTATCTCAAATGCCGAAAGTTTTTTCTCACACAGTGGGCATGAGTGAGCTCGTTACGCAGCGATAATTTTGCTGGAAAAATCATCGCTGGAGGTGGACGGAAATTCAAAAAGGTGGGTTCACAAAAACTAAGATTGTGACGAAACTATTGGTCCGATTTTAATTTTTAAAAAAGCGTTGGAATTGTCAGTTTATGACAGTTCCGATGCTGGGTTTAAATTTTTTGTAGCTTAATTAGAAGTCGAGAAAAAAAAATAGGGAATCTTACTTTCTGAACGACCCTCGTATGTGTCAAATCGTATTTATAAAACAAACAAAAAATACCCTATTTCAAGAGAGTAACTTCTTTAATTGGGACGGGAGTTTGTGGGTAGGCCATACGCAACACGCTTGATTAGTGTGTTCACAGTTAGAGGTAGATATAGTTTGCGCTGCGGTTTGCATAACCTAACTCCGCGGTATCACGACCAGCGATCTTCCTTTGATTACAATTTTTTAATCCTGATGCCTTCAAATATTTTTTTTCGTAGCAAGCGTAACGTACTGAAAACCCGGAAATTAAAAGCATTATGTGTGCAATTTGACAACATTGATTTTGTCAAGCAGATGTATCAAAATGAACTCGTATACCCATACTTTTCTTTGGAAAATTGAGTGACTCACCTTTCCTACCCTGCATAAAAACGCATGTACACCGATTCGAAGATATATTTAGAAATATATAGAATATATTTACACTCTGCTGCTCTGCATCGGCTATGTATACGCAGCAGAAATACAGTGTGTCCCAAAAATCCGTACCACGCGCCTGAGTCGAAAAACACGCGTCCCTATCTTATTCCGATAAACAACTGGTCTGCTCGTTTATTGTAGATCGGCAGAATCGATCATTGATTTGCATGAGGAACTTTCCGAACCACAAGCTATCGAGCAAATCTGTTAATCTGTTGTTTATCAAAGTGAGATTCGTGTTTTTCAATTTGAACCTGGCATTTAAGGATGTCTGAAACAGTGAAACATACATAAACTGCGTATGTGTAGTGTGTACTGTGTTTAGTGTGTAGTGAAAAACAACGAATTACAATAAACTTAGTGTTAATGACCAACGATAAAACCAGCTTTAAGGTAGATTAAGAGAGATAAACAAAGCGAGCAAGGGTTTTATTTTTCATCTTATTGAAATTTCACTGTCCTCGAATTAATGGAAAAATAAAGAGAGAAAATGTTAATGGAAAATGCACCTGAGGAAATTTTCGGACGAGAAGTTATTTGCATACAACATTCGAAAAAAAAATTAAGAAAGTCGTGCTGTAGTGATTTAGAAGTTGTGTTTAAAAAAAAAAAAAAAAAACGATTCGAGCCATTAAGCGTGAGAAGTAAGTATCAGCTAAAGACTATTTTTAGTTTCTAAGAAGGTCAGTGTAGTACCGTTTGCTGAAGACAAGATTTTTTTTTTTTTTTTTTTTTTTTACCCTCCGGCCATGTTGCCGATGCGCCAAATATTTCGAGCAATTGATCTGAATTTTCATGATCAAGTGGCGCATCAATTACCCGGTGATAATTTTTCATGGCTGGAGACACCTCCGAGGGGAACTTCTCAAAACTTTCTTAAAGGTTCGGCAAATGATGATTATTTAATTCCTAAAAAAAAAAGAAAAAAAAAACCTGTTTGATGCAATATCATGATACTTTATCTGTTGTCTACTGAAAAATGTTTCATTGCGCCTCATATCAACACTCATTCAATTATCTTATTCTAATCCATTAGTAGGTACTGTCCGTATCTTTAAAGAAAAACACTTCCTGGATTACCATACCAGAGCGTCCATTATTTCATACTTCAACGTAATTAGAAGACAATTTTGAGGCATGTGATTCTTCGCAAAGTGCTTTGTGAATATTCTCAGCACTAAATACATTCGAAAATAACTATTTTTATATTTTCCGGTTTTCACTATAAGGTTTTGTTGGGCGTACAACAAATGCCGGCCCTGATACAATTTGACGTACTGAGGGAAAAATAGCAAAAACTAACCAGCCCGTAATTATACCTGAATCCAGTTTGTTAACGAATATATGTAATACATTTAATCTTTCCTCGTACTTATTATGTGTTGGTAGGAGGATAGCTTGTGCCATGATCTTTGTTCATTCTGATTTGAAAAAGGTCAAGCGAGCACGGTGAAAATTCCCCGGTTGTTGCTTCTATCCTATGGTTCGTATCTCAAAGAGATCGATTAAACGCTATCGTATGGTTCGTATCTCAAAGAGATCGATTAAACGCTGAAAAAAAAAAAAAGATCACCAGCATAGGTGGATCCACCAATCTGGCAGCTGCGCATTAATCCCTTTTGAATGTATGATAAACAATCGATTCTTGAAGGGGCCATGGCCCCATGACTAATCGATTATTTTCCATGAAATCAAATGGGACGAATACACTGTTGCCAGATTGCTGGATCCGCCTATGATTACCAGAAGTATGACGATATGTGAACCGATGTAAGGGATATGGTACAATTACCAGAATTCTTGTGTTTGTACCGTAGCTCTTGAAAATGTTGAGCAAATTTTAGTTCTATAACCATATTCTGGTATTAAGAACAGAATTTTCTGGTCAAAGTACTAGACTTTCTGTGGTTCACCGTTCGTTGTTCTTCTGGTAATATTACTAGAAATTAGAAATTATTTTTTTCAGTGAAGGTTTCTGTTAAAATCCAATCCCTCTGAAATGACGTCACTCATTAAGGCTCAATAGTTTCCGATCTCCAACTCATCAATCCCGATTACTTATCATACTATGCCGCACAATCTCCTCGGGTGTCAAGAGAAAAATACCCCCCCCCCCAGAACTCACAGATCTTGGGTCTACATCTATGTAGGAAGTAAAGCGCCGTAAACGAAAACAATGCATGAGCGCATACTTTAACGAGGGTTAATGATTTTGACGTAATTAACTGCATAAAGTGTGAATTCTCGCTTGGAAATGAAGGTGAATTTTAATTTAGCGCTAACTGCATAAAATTTGCACTTTGTTAGTTCATTCATTCTAAGCTAACATATAAAGCGTATGACTAAGTTTAAATAAGAATAATCTGCTACCTTAATACAGTGTTGCCATGTTTTTTAAGTTTATCGTGAATAAAAGTGACTACAATTGACCAGTATTAGTGCGACGCTCGTTTATGGACGTCAATAGTTAGCCACAGTGACGTCGCGTGCCAATTGGCCACGTTGCACTTTGACCATTTAAAACCATGTAAAATATCGATTCGAGGGAGTGCACTGTGCACCTCCAACAGTTCGACCTTTTATATGGATTTAAATGGCCAAATTGCAAAGTTGACAGATGGCACGCGACGCCACTGGTTAGCCACCAGTCGATGCACGGGATGGCACTCAGTGATCATATATAGACCATAATTGTATTTAACAATCTCTCTCATTTTCACGTAAAACATAACTATATGGTTTTAGTGATAACGCCATCCAGTGAATAAGTTCGTTGAGGGGTTCAAACTATATCTCTCTCACTCTCACGTGACCTCTATGTGCTCCTATCTCGTTTTCATTACCCATACATCCCCATACATGTGGGGACTTTTTTGTGAACAGTTTTGGCAGAAATGAATTTCTCAATTCATTTTAATACGATTTCTAGAGGGAAGTTGTAAAACAAGTCCCCGTATATACCAAATTCGGCTCTATAGAAAGAGATAGCGATACGAGAGTGAGAGTCGCCTGAAAGTGAGATAGGTAGTTTTTGGACCTTTACGCTAGTTTTATCATGGCTGATAGCTATCGATGCTCATTGTTATAGCTGTAATCTTTGACTTCTTTGACGCTGCATTTAAATCATCTACATTATGTTATGCTGATGTTGATATCTCTTTCTGTTGCCAAATATCGAAGACGAGAACTTATTTTGCAAGGCTTGGTGCTTGAAAATGTCATTAGTGGACTCTGTAAAGTCCTTTATGGCAAAACAGTTCGGGAAATAGGTCTCGATGTACGATTTTCGCAATAAAATAGAGGTGAAGATACTCTATATATATGGCTTACAGGAGAATGGGAGAGACACCTCAAAACCAGTAACGGTATATCTAAATACACGGAGAAAGAAACTTCAGTTCCTATGGCAGTTTGGCAACAATGCTTTTCCTCCATTTGATTCTATGTAAAATAATCGATTCGATAGTGAGGCAGCACTTCACCAGCAATCGACCCTTGTTCATAGATTCAAATGGAGAAAAACATTGTTGCCAAATTGCACGAGCCGCCACTGGTGTTCGGTTGCAGTAACCGAAGTTTTCGGTTGTAGGTACCGACCCTCAGTTAAGAAGTCCGAACTTGAGTAAAAAGAACTGATGTCTTCAGTAGAAATTTGGGTCACAGCATTTGTCATACTTACCAAACTATCTTAACTTACCTGAAGTTTGGTATTCACAGCCGTAAACTATGGTTAGTGCAACCGAGCACCTCGGCGTTTCTTCCATCTGTATCGAATTTCAGTACTCACAACTGATTTTCTTTTAAGCGAAATTTCCTGTTTGAATTTGGACATCCGATTAATCTAATCGGAACACTTCATATAGATATGAACTTTGTTCTCGAAATGAATGTCCAGATCCAAGCACGAAAATTCAGCCTAAGTTGCACTCAATCATTTGACGTCGTCGTCACTGAAGTGAACCCGTCTTTTAAACATTATTATTGGAAAAAGGAAACCCACATCAAGAGTAAGTGACTCGCCTTTTGATCTAAAATTACCAAGACTTGGGAAACATTCTTGGCTGAATGAGTGGTAACTAGGATAATAAATTATCTCTGGAATAAATTAAAACTTGAGAGTTCTTTGTTCGGTCTACTTGCGCTTATCTAATACCTATACACGAGATATACCTGCATTTATCACAACATGGCTCGAGCTCACTCTAGAAAATTAGTAAAGGAAATGTATTAAAGTAAGTATAGTCTCCGTAATTCACGATAGAGGTACCTAAGTGGTTTATAAACAAGAAAATTGGTATCGGAAAAATGCTAAAACAATGGTGCAATCTAATGAATATGTGGACTAGCGTTATGCAAACTATTACTTCATTGTCACAGCTCCTATTATAGCTGTGGCGTTTGATTTAGTGGCTGATAGAATCATCAGTCATCACGAAAGATATAATTTGATGAAACACTAGAAAAAAAAAAAAAAAAAAATCGGATGTTTTCATTGGTGCAGTTTTGCAGTGATGATTCGTGTAGTCTGGCAACGTTGCATTTTGTCAGTTAAAACCCATGAAAAATGCCGAATTCTAAGGACAAGTACTGCAAACCGAAAAATTCGACCTTTTTCAAGTGATGTTTAAACATCCTCTGAATGGAACGAAGCAAACTAAGGAACTTCGCCAACATAACTCAGCAGGATAAACAATTGCATCACGACGGTAGTGTGGAATTTTTTCACTGTAAAAGCGAATACTTTTTTTCAAAAGATCTAATCAACAAAATTTTATGCGACCTCGATGTTGTGCGGACTCAGTGGCGTAGCGCGCCATCTGGCAACAATGCTACTCCTCTATTAAAACTCATTCAATACATCGAATTTTCCTTGTGCACTGCGCACCACCTGAATTCGATCTTTTACATGAGTGTAAATGGATAGAATACAGTGTTGCCTAGTTGCACGCGGCGCGACGCCACTGTGTGGACTAAAAATAATACACCAAGAAAAATTCATCAAAATGCGCTGGTACTATACTCTTTGAAAATTTCGACTGAATTGAAAACTGGTGAAAATCAAACTGACACTATTTCCGCAGTAACATTTCAACGGCACTATATTTACAATTTGGTGGATAATTTCCTTTGTTCCAAATCAACATTTTAACTTGATCAATTACACCTATGCCTGCAGATCTTTGAAAAATGTCAACGAACAATAGATACAGTTAAGACTTCTGCGATTTTGACCTATATTCGTAATACTTGTATATTTTAAAGATCATACAGTGGCATTCAATTTGGCAACATCTGTTTTCCTCTATTTAAACTTACGTGAAATAATCAGGATTCTGGAGATGCAATATCGGCCCATAATACATTGTTTATCCCTCGTCGCGTCGTGACGTCACATGCCGCAAGATTTTTTGCAACTATAACGAAGAGTATCTTTGAAAGGGTAAACAAAAACCAAAGGCAAACGTTCACTGCTCTCATAGTGCTTTTATTTCTTTCATAGAGAAAAAGTTGAGACTTTTAGACAACTTTTGAGAACAGAAATGCAATTGGCGTCTCCAAACACCTCTTACTTCCACAGAAATAAAACAAAGAAGTATGAAGTTGCAAAAAGTGGTAAACCTTATGACGTCATCGGGCACATTCCTCATAAGAAACCATGTATTTTCGATAGTTAGTAATTTGTCTACAACTTTAGAACTATTAAACGCAAGGAAAAACGATAGCACATTGCTTTTTTAGTCTGGCATTTGCTATCATTTTATGCGAGTGCAACTCATGCAACTGATCCATTCAGCTCAATATGCATGTACTCGTCCCAAGTAGCTCCAGGAAAATCGATTGTTTTACCCAGGTTTATGAGAGGAAGTCACTATGTCACCAAATGGCACGCTTCGCCACTGAAGATCAAAAATGAAATAAATAAATTGCATACTATCCAGAACAAGTAAAATTTCTGTTGAGTCATCGTAGATCAATGTTGGAAGGTCAGTTGATTCGAGCTTTGATCTCTATATGCATAATATATAGCGGAATCAGAGATCAGAGGGAGCCATCGAGCTATTCAGTAGTATTCAGGAATCAATTCGGTGACTTCACACACTTCCTGCCGCATCGCAGGAAATAATAATAATAATACGTCCGAACGCAACTCTGACGACGCGACGAGACGAGACGCGATGGATCACCACCGGACCAGTGTCCTCAACGTCGAGACATAATACCGGGGTTTTTCGGCTACAGGTGTCTCATGTCTCATTCATTTAGAGAATCTCTTGTTAATGTTCGAGCAAAACGATAATTCCGTTGAAGATTTTATTTTAGTTGCTATTTTATAGTAAGGCATTAGCATTATTTGACTTATTCTCCAGAACTTATTTCAATTGATGTATCGTCCGAAACGAAAATTTTGAAAATGGTGAAACCTATGAAATCCTTTTCTTCTTCTTCTTTTTATCCTCCTTAATTCCCGTTTAGAAAACTGAGGAATTGAAAATATTTTTCTTCTTCTTTTTCTTCTACCAGTTTTATTTAGTTTTGAGTTTTTCTTCGAGCTTTTCAGAACACTAATGTATGTTAATAAATGTCTTCCCTGAAAAAAAAAAAAAAAAAAAAAAAAAAGATTACCGCAGAAGCATGACAATATGTGAACCCATGTAAACGATATAATTCAGTAGCGCACCGAGAGTTTCTTTATCTGTCTCTCTTTTCTCCATTAAAAAACGTATGTTAGACAAGGATGGACAACGGGATAAAACCCCCTCTTTCTGTCCTTTTCCTACTTATACATTCAAATGGGAAAGGAGAGAGATGGAAGAGATCTTGGTTGCGCCAGTGGTACAATTAATTACTAGAATTCTAGTGTTTGTACCATAGTTCTTGAAATTGTTTGTTAGAAAATTCTAGTTCTATGCTCGCATGGTGATAACATCAGAATTTTCTAGTCAAAGACTTTCTGTCGTTCACATATCGTTGTGTTTCTGGCAATATGACTAGTATTATCTGGTATTATGGCTATCGCTTTTTTTCAGTGTTGAAACGTTGGTGACTTAGTTTTTAAAAAGAAATGAGTTTTATAGATTCTAACCGCAAATTGATGGATCGCAATCACTTGCGAAGCCACGTAGAATCACATTGAGCTTTTTCGCGTCACATTACATTTAAATCAAGAGAGTCGTAAACAAATCTAAAATGCCGCCGACTGTCTCTCTGCAAGGTTTATTGACCATTGCGCACTGCGGTTTATCAATTAATATTTTTAATCCTCCCATTTCTTGATCCCGAGGCCTTTCAATTATTGTTTCTTTAATTACATCTTCGTCACAATTTTAATAGTTTCCTTATCAACGTATTAGTATTCGCTGCTCATCTCTCCTTCCCTGCGTGAATGTTGCATCGATTCATTTTTAGCGCTCATTCATAAGTGCATATTGTTGATGCATTTATATGGTTGCGTTGAACCTCATTCTAACCTTTAATGTTCAACGTTATGGTCGTTATGATAGGTCCTTCAAATCAGGAAATATCGTAAAAAGTTGAATTGAACGACTTGTCTGTATAAGATTGCTTTAGAAACAGCCTTGTTTGGTATACGACTCAGCAACACGTTAAAGAAAATTCGAAAATATTTATTTTTAAAAATGTCAAAATCGAACTTCGTGACTTCCAAAAAACTGTTTCAGTAAACCGATGTATTCGTATCAATTAGCCCCCGGGCGGGAGCCTTGGTTTTCAAACAAACTTCAGTTCAATGTAAATTTCACATAGGTGTATTTTTTAGCAGAAGTTTTGGTCGTATGAATGTCACGTCCTGAAAAACGCTTAATATAATATACCCAATACATACTTGATGGATTTCCATCATCATCAACAACAACAACAACAACAACAACAACAACAACGACGACGACGACATCATCATCAACAACAACAAGAACAACAATAACATTTGAATAGTTGTAACCTTCAAATACATCGTAAAATCTATATAATATCATAGTAATTTCGCCAATTTTCGACCAGGAATCGCATAAAGCACTTCTTAGGATGAATAATTCAGAATCGCAAAAAGGCAGCATTCATTTCTTTAAGCCAAAATGTGTGGCTTATGGAAAAATTTCATGCAACCAGAAAAAACCTGTAACCTAACACTACAGTCTTCTACTAATCCATACGATTGGTCGATATAATAAAACACCCTGTTATCAAAAATTATTGTTGTACTAATGTTAGAGCTATGTCAAAAGGTTTGGACAATCGTTTAGAAGTTTTATCTCATGACGGTGACATTAGGGTCTAAATAATAGGTAAATGTCCCCTCCTTCCAGCAACTCTTCAACAGTTTCCAACCATTTCTGAAGTATTTGAAGCTGCATCTTTTAACATCCTACTGTATATTCTATTCTAAATTTGCACACTGATAGGTTTCATAGAATTACAAATAAGTTAGTTTGATGTAATCAATATTTGTTTGGTTCCAGAACTTTGGATTGGCATGGTTAGCAGCCATGTTACAAACGAGTATGGCATCAATCATAATGGTAAATCCGGATCAGAGCAGAATCGTTGAATTATCTGAAACGCACCCCAATTGCAAACTTCACACGAAGACGTAAGTTTTCGCATGTTAAATTACACCAGGTCTCTTGCAATGCTTGTTGCATACCTAGCCACTTTGAAGGCACTCTATCCTTTCACAAGTCTTCATCTTCCAACACGCGAATGTTGCCAAACAATCCAACCAATAACCCCATTTAAATGAGATAAACAAAAATACTCCGGACGAAAATATAGGACATTATAGTCAAGAACTTGTAAAAAACATGAAAACTTCTCGGAATATTTTAAGTTTTAACATTGAGAGTATTTTTTCTTTGTTTAAATTTCCTCTCGCCAGTCACTATTTATTTTTTTGTAAATGCGTTGGTGTATTAGTACAAAGTTTTGCAGAATGGAAGCTAGTGCATCAGTTATTTTTCACAATTCCTCGACATTTTCATAATTTTGAAAGAGCAGTAAGGTATACACATTCTCACGGCAGTTTCAAAGGGGGATATTATAATGTAGGTTTATCTACACCAATGTTCATTCCTAAGCTTACCCTTGTGGAGCGTTTGCGATGGACTTATGTTTGTTTAAACATAAACATCATTCAAGTTCAGGAAACAATAATATCATCTGCACTCTATCCCAATCAGCTTTTTTCTGGACAAATGTTGATCATCTGTAAGTTCATACATACATAAAAGTAACAGTTGATGTTCTTGTTCGACTTTCTGCTTGACAAGAAATTGAAGGCGCGATATAGCTTCGTTTGTTCTCCCGCTCACAAGGTGAGTATTTAAAAGTAAGCAGGCTATAAACAACATACAAATATACATGTATGCCATGGATTATAAACTTAGCATTTTGCTGAACGAAAGCCACCCCGAAATTTTATTTGAGACTATTCGTCTAGATATTGTTTCTTTTCAGAAATTGAAAGTCATTTTTGAACAAGGGAATATCACGCACTCTCCCTTCCCATTTTTGATCAAAAATTTAGTAGACAAACAAAACAAGACAGGTGTAACGATAAACAAGGATTTTTAGGGTTGTACTTGTGACGCTGTTGCATTAATTATTATGTTATTGCTCAGATCAGATGTGGAAAAGATGTTGGAGGACGTGGACCCGAACTTTGTCCACCCAATGGATGAAAACGCCCTGTTCGAGAGGATGACCGCTTGCCAAAATCTCAAAGGCCCAGCTCAAATGTTTATTTATCCAGGTAACCATCTGAATAAAATTATTGCGTCTTTCTATTTTTATGAATGAAGCTGTTTCATTGTTGTTGTTGCGTCTCATGTGTTATGAGATTTTTATTCCCTATGTCAACACACCTTAGTTTTCCAACATGTTTATTATATGCACGTAAACAACCAAGATGTTTAAAATAAGTTTTTTTTTTATTTTTTTCTTTCTTCAAAACTATATTAGCTAACAAAAGGCATTTTTTTAAACACCCTCAAGAGGTTTTAGAAACAAATTGAAAACACAATCCTGACAAATTAAACACGTTTTCAAAACTATTAATAAAATTCGGTCAGAATCTTTCCTTGCTTATTGAGAGCAAGTTATGTAAACATTTATTATTGACGTTCAATAATTGTAAGTATTTAATCTTTGATCTTTGAAAGGTAGTACAGTTTGTTTTCCAAAATACCTTATACACGTTTGTCATATACAACTTTCGGGTGAAAATCAATCAATGCATAGTTACAAGAGGTGTGTTTTTTTTCTCCCTGTTTTCTTTTTTTTTCAAACACCTTTGATAGATAAGACTGGAGCAGGTTTGGAACACACAAATGATTCGTTGTGTACTGTTAGAGAAAGGCAGACACATCTAAGCATTATGCTATAGAAGCATTATGCTTAAAGCATATTGATGAGCTAGTTAATATCAAAGTCGCTATAAAACTGGCATTAAATGGTCCATGGCCTGGATTGATGTAAAGAGGACATATCGATTACATCGATTTTTTTAGAGCATCAAAACAGGGATTGACTCAGGCAGTGGCAAAGGGTGCTGCTTTGCAACATGGCGTTTTATCCATTGAAACCCATAGAAAAGGTCGAATCCGATGGTCATCGGTGATGCTTAGATAGTTCGATATTTTTCATGGGTTTTAAGGAGCCAAACACAACGTTGTCAGATTGTGCGCTTCGCCACTGGACTCAGGGTTTCCCAAGGTAGATCAGGTAGGCGCAGCATAAGCCTATTCGGAGCAGTATGCGAGCTATATATACTTTTCTCAGGAATGTAAAGGTTAGTACTGTCAGTTGATGGTTGTACACTTTATGGTCAAGTGGTTCACCAATCTGTGATCGTTAACCGAAAAACGTCACCCATTAAATGGAGTCTCTGCATTTATTGACCTCATAAATTAACCAATCACAGCTTACTTCTTGACGCTGGTAGGTTCACAACATCTCTGCATTTATTCACCGTATCACTATGCTCCTACCTTTATGAATCTACCTTGATGCTTTCCGGTTATTTCCAAATTCAATAAGGATAGATTCCGTTGGTGGACACTGGACATATAGATGGCAGATGAAAGTATTTTCATGTGAGATGGTAATACTTCATTGGTGATTTGTTACATTTAATGTCCAATCACTGCTGAACTTGAAAATTTGAAGATGAAAATGAAAATTTAAAACGATAATTTTATTTTAGAAACCATACATATCTTCTTTAAAAAGATCTTATTCCGACTTCGCCGGCTGATCATTATTTATTATTCACTGTCTGTTTAAGGAACGAAATGGTGTGGTCCAGGCAATACTGCAAAAAATCCACATGAGCTGGGTAAATATGAGGCAGAGGACCGATGCTGTCGGGATCATGACCTTTGCCCTGGTCCGATACTTCGCGGACACTGTTTGGATGGAATATGCAATCATTCACCGTTCACCAAGTATAATCAATTTTCAAATTCTTGCTCTACTAATTCCGTACGAAGTAATTTTTAGTCGAAGGATTTGCGCCTACATCTGACGGAGTGTCCCATCGAACTTCTTAAATTGCATTATTCTTAGATAGTTTGAATGGAATAAACAAGGTAATTTTGCTTCGGCACCTCCGTAAGATTTTCATGGATTTAAAACCATCAAGCTAAAAATTGGTTGAGAATTAAAATTGCAATCTATCTAGGAAATTTTGGTTACATCATGTTCAATGAATAAGAATGAGGTAGAAAACATGTCACCCTTTCTCACCCGCACTCATTCAACACAAAGACAGCAAACTGCATCAATGGATTACAACTTTAATTCGCAACCGATTCCAATGATTGATGACTTTAAAATTTCGAAAAAAATATTACGAGTACCAATGCAAAATAACCTTGTTTATTCCATTCAAATTGTCCGATAATAATGAGATTGAAGAAAGCTGCCGCGGCATAGACTGGCGATCTATAGATGGAAAACTATGGCGATGAGTGCAAGTCAGTATATCTTCCTTCGCCATTAAGGTCGCAAGAGAAACAGCTTTTATTAAATTAATGCGTAGATTTCAAAGTTTTTCAGTGCCACCATCGCTTGGTGTCCCTGGTTTTCACTTCTTATAAGATTTTATATGGTAGCAAATCGTCAACGTCAGAACTAACTTGTGCAACGGCTAACTTATGTGCAAACGAGGAGGCCTCCAGAAGAGGATCCCATTAAACACCCAGTTTGCTCTTCCTAAGAAAACCTAATGTAATCACAAGGATCACCTGAATTTGACGGAGAAACACACTTGATGTATCACGGATCCATTAATTGGAGACTACCTTAACCCCTTCACTACCCCAGGTTCAGGTTAACAGCAGAAATCAAAAGTATCATACTTCGATCAAACCTGTGTTTAGTTAATTATTCGTACGCCACGGTGTTCATTTTGACTATCCCAGTAATTGAAGGCGCCATATGAAATATTATTTTGCAAATGTTAACAATTTAGCGTAGCTTTTACTGCGTTTATGATAGTTTGAGTTCAAAAACGAATGACTCGTGCGTGATATTGAAAAGAAAAACGAGTGACAGATTCTGTCGTCTCAAATCGAGCTTCTGCAGGCTGATTCTGCTCATTTGGACGAGACGAGACGAGATAGCAAGAAAGAATCAATCCCATTGGTTTAAATGGCATCACGTGACAAATTTGAAGTCATTCAAGGAGCGACACCGACGAGCTCCGAGTCATTCATTTCATTTTCATGACTCAGAGCTCGTCGGTGCCGCTCTTGAATGACTTCTAATTTGTCACGTGATGCCATTTAAACCAATGGGATTGATTGTTTCTTGCTATCTCGTCTCGTCTCGTCCAAATGAGCAGAATCAGCCTACTGGAAGTTAAATTTATCTGGTTGGTTGCTATCACGTTTTGTGTGCTTCCTTTGTTCTTTTTAGATCAAGCTGTAAGTGTGACGAGGCTTTTAAAAGGTGTCTTCGAGAGCTCAACACTCCAACGGCAAACACTCTAGGGACTATCTTCTTCAATGTGGCTCAAGTGATGTGCTACACCAGAAACTGTTCGGAAAGGTATGCTCTTTTTCAGTCGTAATGAAACATCTATAGTTACGGGAGTAGTTTTTGGTAAGATGATTCGAGCGGAAAGATCAAACTCAAAGTCGAAAACTTGAAGTTCCTACCCTGAAAAAAAAAAAAAACATTACCAGAAGCATGACAATATATGTGAATCAATGTAAAGGATGGTACAGTTACCAGAACTTTAGTGTTTGTACCATAATTCTTGATTTTTTTTTTTTTTAATTCTAGTTCTATGACCATATTATAGTATTAACACCAGACTTTTCTGGTCAGAGTATTATACTTTCTGTGGTTCACATATCGTTGTGTTTCTGATCCGACCAAAAACCCTCTCGGGTGCAAAAAAGACGGCAAGTCAATAACTCTGTTCCATGCAAAAAATTGTTCCAATGCATCATCTCAAAGGTGTGATATCATTGGAACGTCAACTCAAAAAGCTCTTCACTTTTTCACCAATTATTTTTGACGAATCTTTGCAGAAACAAAATTTGGTGCCGTGAGTGCGAGGGAGACTCTTCTTCCAAAACCTCGAGAGAAAACACCACACGGAAAAAAGGGAAGACGGTGTGGTCAGTTTCAAGATACTCCAGGCTTTACCAAAAACACCCCTTTCCAATTCATCCTCTAAAAGAGATGATATCATTGAACGACAAGGCAACCTCGTAAAATGCCTTTAAGTAAATGAAGGAGTTTGAAATGGTAATTATTATAGACTAATTCAAATGCAACCTTTAACATGGCTTCTTTGGAGTGAAGCAAAATGACAAGATAAGCGAAAATTTCAATTTAAAAAACGGAAAAAACTTGCCGTGCTTGGCCGCTCCTAGCTCTCTTTTGCACTCCAACACAAAAGAGAGAGGAACAGAAAGGAAAACCGGATTAAGGGACAAAGTCGGACCCTATAGTTTTGAAGACTTGCTAATATTTAATGGATATGGAAAGTATCACTGAAAATTCGTTTAGTTAAACGAGCGAAAGCTCCAATTTGCTTTCAGACTTCAAAAGTTCATCGAACTTAAACAAATTTTGATACTCTAATAAAAATGCAAATGCCAAAGCTCCAATTTGCTTTGAGACTTCAAAAGTTCATTGAGTTTAAACAAATTTTGATACTCTAATAAAAATGCAAATGCCGATCATGAGATCCGAACACTAACACTCAGTTTGTGAAAACAGTGAGACCACATTACTCGTGAGTGAACTCTGATTGCCCACCAAATGCTAAATTGATCACTACAGTGCATTCTCTCTTGAGCGGCCAAGCACGGCAAGTTTTTTCCGTTTTTTAAATTGAAATTTTCGCTTATCTTGTCATTTTGCTTCACTCCAAAGAAGCCATGTTAAAGGTTGCATTTGAATTAGTCTATAATAATTACCATTTCAAACTCCTTCATTTACTTAAAGGCATTTTACGAGGTTGCCTTGTCGTTCAATGATATCATCTCTTTTAGAGGATGAATTGGAAAGGGGTGTTTTTGGTAAAGCCTGGAGTATCTTGAAACTGACCACACCGTCTTCCCTTTTTTCCGTGTGGTGTTTTCTCTCGAGGTTTTGGAAGAAGAGTCTCCCTCGCACTCACGGCACCAAATTTTGTTTCTGCAAAGATTCGTCAAAAATAATTGGTGAAAAAGTGAAGAGCTTTTTGAGTTGACGTTCCAATGATATCACACCTTTGAGATGATGCATTGGAACAATTTTTTGCATGGAACAGAGTTATTGACTTGCCGTCTTTTTTGCACCCGAGAGGGTTTTTGGTCGGATATCAGCCGTTTTTTGATTGGATAAATCTAGTATTTTATACATCTCTCAAAAGGAGGGTTGGATTTTTTATTTAATTTTTTTTTTTTTAATTTTTTTTTTATTTTTTTTTTATTTTTATTTTATTTTTTTTTTATTTTTTATTTTATTTTATTTTTTTTTTTTTTTGCTACATTCAAGTTTTCACGTTTCCGGGGTATCATTATACAGAGTTGCCAGGTCCGAGCCACCGAAAACTATCCACGCCATTGCCAGCATGAGGGGAGAGTGGACAGTTTTTGTCCAAACGTGGTCGTTTCTGTCCACGTTTGGCAACACTAGTCTCATACATCATCAGAGTGCCCCCGTGCGCACTAGTCTGCTGCGCATATGTTTAGAGCTTCGTATGAATCGTATGGCGGACCAGAGGCGACCGAGCCATAAAGTAAGAAATAACTTAACCTACAACGACTGGGATATGATTTTAGTATTTACCTATAATTTTTTGAATTTCTACATTTCTTAATTCTTCTCGAATTGTTCCATATTTTGCTAACCCAAAAAAGAAAAGTCTGAACCCCCTCCCTATCTTAACTTGTGAACGACTGAATGGGAAGTACCGAATAGCGTATCCAAAATATCCGGGGGCGTCCCTTGGGGGAGGGGGGGGGGGTTCGCCTTCAAACCCAACATTTTTAAACAGCAACCCCTATTATGTGAGTACATCGTGAAAAAGAGCATAAAATTCCAAGAATTTTGGCGAAAACCGGAGGTCGATATAGTTGTTGGTTTTCGATACATCGAAAATTGACAACCGTTGAAAATCCAATTTTTTCATATGTCGAAATCTAAACACATCAACCTGTGGTCAGCACCAAAATGTTCAGTTTTGTGTGCCTTTTCGAGACATGTATCACTCGATAGGGATCGTGCCTCGGAATTTTCGAGGCAGCCCACCTGATGAGGCGTAATTTTTTTGAAAACTGTAGGTGAGCTGTATAACCAAATGAAGGCTGAATTTTTGCGCTCGCCGCATTTATCTGAAACGTACTTGTTTTTTTTTTAGAATATTCTAGATTCCTAGTTTTTTAAATTCTGACTTTTCAAATGGAAGAAATGTTTTTTTGAAAATGGGTCCTAATCGAACTTTGACCTTCGATGTATCGAAAATAAAAAACGATAATGACCTTCCCTTTCCGCCAAAATTCTTAGAATTGTGTGCCCTTTCTAAATATGTATTACAAGATAGGAGTTGCTACTTGAAAATTTTGAGTTAATGCCGAACCTGAATTCCCCCCCTCCGAAATTTTTAAAACGCGAAAAGTTAGTTTCCTTTCACTTAGAAACGTTCCCCGAGTTTCGTTCATCAATGTTTAGCCGTTCAAAAGTTTAGATGGGGGGGGGGGTGGACCTTTCTTACACCCTGTCTATTTATGCCTCAATGCACTGTAGAATGAAATTATTTCAAGCAACTCCGGGCAAGCGAAGCTGGCTCGAAGGAATTGATTCCCCATTGCTGTGTTGACATAAACACAATTCATGTTACATGTAACTGAACACAACCTTATTTCCACAATCATCTAGATGTGCTGTAGAATGAAATTATTTCAAGCAACTTCCGTGGGCAGGTGAAGCAGGCTCGGAAAAAATGATGATTCTTCATCACTGCGTCGACATGAATAAATCTTGGTTTTTGTGGCAACCCAAAGTCCATTTAAATAGGTCAGTCCGATAGCACTGTAAGTGTAAGTGTAGTCTTTGAGCCCAAAAAAGGGAAACCAGCATATTATTTTAATGGGTGTCGATTTCTCTATTTGGTCAGCTCCCACTGACGGCATACACTGAAAGGAGAAAAAGATTATGTCACTATTGGACTGACCTTTCTGCATGAACCTTCAGTCAGTAAAACTAAGATTTGATTATTTCAACACAGCGATGAAGAATCATAACTTTTTTTGAGCCAGCTTTACCTGCCCCGAGTCGCTTGAAATAATTTTATTCTACAGCACACATAGATGATCACGGGAATAAGATAGCGTTCAGTTACATGTAACTTGTAAAAATAGTTCCGGATCACACTATAATATCAGTTTGGAAAATTTCTAAATCCTGATTACAAAATGCAGACAGAGTGTCAGCCTGATTACCTATGAAAAGTCATCGGCAGCTCAACCTTGGTAATGGAGTCTTATTTTCCCAACTCTGTTGCTGGTAGCTTTGTTTTGACTTTGGTAAGGACTAAAAGGTTGATTACTAATTATCAAAAGAGTTCAATTAAGATACCTACTTAGAAACGCTAGTCTAATATTTTAAGCGGAAGGAGATGAAACACAGAACTTTTCTATTGCTGAAAATCAGCGTCGTTCCAGCATTCCACCTGAACAGAAAAAAAACCAACCATTCTGAATATTGTTGGTCCATCGATGCAGTTACTTTTGAAATTTTGGAAGTAATGCATACCATCTCATACCCGATTAAAACATCAGCCTATTGCATTTGATGGAGACCAGACACGTGGACTCACCTCTATCAGACCTCATGAATTGCTTAAGAAAGGCACTGGAGCCGTATACATTAAACAGAGAGTTGGACATATAGTCTTGTTCGCAGTGGTGCTGACGATGACGGCAGTCTGGCAACACTGAATTTTGTCCATTTAAACGCATGCAAAAGGTTGAACTTTTAGAGGTGCGCAGTGCACTCCCTCAAATGTGTAGATATATTGCATTGGTTTGAATGGACAAAATGTTGAGAGGCCTAATAACATGCAATTTCACTGCTTGTCCGATTATTTTTCAAGAGTAATCAAGCTGCTCTTTGGCGATCATTAGGCATGCTGGTTTCTAAGACTAGTGTAATTAATAGATCAACAAAATATCTCTAGTCTCATAAGAAGTTGGTTGATTTGATTGAAATTAGCGCGCCTAAAATACACCTCAATTTCTTCTCGCAAGTAATCAAAACGCCAGTAGTGCACTATTAATTAATCAGAGACACGTACTTCATTGCAACAGAAAACTGAGCCCCAAACAATCCTGGTTTCCAGTAGTAAAACATTTTAGCTTACCTTAAAGAAGAATGTTGGAGAATACCTGAAGATTACGTTAGTTTTGATGCCAATTATTGTCAATACTACGTAAGTATTAAACAATACATCGAGATCAAAGCTATCCGATATAATTAACAAAGCTTCTAGCTTCATTATAGGAGGAAAGCATAAGGAGTAAAACTTCTATCTGGGTAAAAATGTATGTTCTAGCAAACGCAAAAGTATTGACAGTCAAAGAATGCACGCGGATCACAGAAGGTTGCTTGGATTACACACAGATTCGTCACCTATACTGAATTATTGACTGCCAAAACTTTTGCATTTGGTAGTTCCTTCACAGCATAGGACTGCATGTAACTGAGCCTCAATCTTATTTCCATGCTGATCTTCAATTATGTACCTACCAGAGAAGAGAGACATGGTGAATAGAGAGTAAAGATTATAACAAACCTGCTCTCATTACACAACTTTCTATTTGCCTGTGAAGGTAAGATTTGTTTTTGTCAAGTATCAACACGGTAATGAAGAATCATTTCCTCCGAGGTCAGCTTCACCTGTCCAGAGTCACTTGAAATGATTTCATTCTACGGTGCATAACGGCAGAAATAGATTACAGAATGTGAGACAAATTGGGAAGAATGAAGAACTTTTAAAACTCTAGATAACTTTCGGTTATACACAGTAAGAGAAAAAGTAGAAAGAAGCTAATTGGTAATCACTAAAATCACATCCTCCGGTCGTTGTAGGTTATGTTATGAATGCCCTCAGAGAACTGACAAAACCTGGACAAAACTCGAAAACTCACGGATAAAACTCACTAAGTAAACAACTGAACAGCAGCTCTGAAAATTGCTATCGATGTAGGGAATAAATAATAAAATGAATAAATCAAACAGAAGAATTTGAGGCAGTTTCACTGCATTTGCATTTAGTCTGCATTTAGAAACAATCACTAATCAGATCAGACAGATGGGAACAGATGGGAACAGATGGGAACAGATGGGAACGATCCGTACTCTGGCGGCCGGCGCGGCGGGGGTGTCGGTCGGGTCCGCTCGGGTCCGCTCGGCGAATGATTAACAACCAATGAGATTCGAGCTCGTAGATATTCAAATATTTGAAAGGCGGGAACCATACTTAAAATGAGATAATGTTTTTAAAGATTTCTCTGTTACAAGCGAGTTTTACTTCGTGAATTTTGCAAAAGTTCAAACACGGAAACAGACTGAATCGATCCATGTAACATACAACCCTAATAAAACCCTGGTTTTTGCTGTAGCTTAGGTAATCAGACGAAAAAGTGGTCGGAGTCGATGATTCCTGTGAATATACGTTCGGTAGTTTTCTGTGGTCTGTTGTCTGACTTGCCGTGTGCGTTCTACCGAACGCTCAGATAATATTATTAAAATTCAAGAATTATTATTTTCAGTGTAGTACAGCAGAAAAACTAAGAACTACTCCAAATTAATAGATTCTAGAATCTTGTTTCTGCCGCAACCATCCACTTTAATGGATACCTTCAAAATAGAACTCATGGTATGAAGTTACGATGTTGTAACATGAAATATCGGACAGCTCATGATAGTGAGTGAAAATTATACGTTTGCAGAGGGAGATGTTTGGCTTTGTTGGTGTAGCACTACATTAATTATTATGGTCATCTCCCCTCGGCCCTCGCAATCTTACAATACCTAGTATAAGTTTTCATTTGTGATCAATACAAGGTCAAAGCAGGCATTCTCTAACGAGAGCGTCAAATTTCCGCGCATTCCGCTGCAGGAAATTAAATTGTCCTTATAAATCTCGAGTGTAGTAATTATCAAACTACTGTCATCAAATATTAATTAGAGCGATGGACACCCAAAATATTGCGTTGCCCGCTAAACATCATTCATCACTTTTTTTTTCAGGTGACACGTTTCTATTGTTTTATTTTTTTTGTTTGTTTTTTATTCTGTTTTTTGTTTTTCGTTTTTTTCCGTTCGCATTAGACAGTCTTTGCACAAGGCCCATTAATAAAAGGTCACTCCGGTAGAGTTCGTTTCTGAAACGGAGAGGAGCTCACTGATAATCTTAGGATTTTTCAACGTTATTTCTCATTTTGCGAGATACAATTGATAAAAAGTGAATTTGGGAGCTCCAGATTTTCATTGGCTTGAGATTCTTGAGTACGCTTTCTTTCACATGCATTCTGGTTGGTGGGGGGGGGGGTCAATATGCATATGAGTTTTGATCAAAATTCATCGCTCAATTGGTTGCCAAATTTCTGGATCCACCCATGGACAAACCGGAGAAGAATGTTTCAAAATGAATACAAAACTCATTCTGTTTGTGTTATTCTGGGCGTAAGGGCTTATTTCATATGAATATTAAATTACTTACGTAGCAATAATACTAAAATGTGACGTTCGTTTTAGGGCTGCCGTTTTGCGTATAATCAATGCTATTTTTCAATTCACCGATGATTCCACCGGTTGAGAAAAGATTACACAGTTCAGTTCAGAGCATGACTGTAATAAACTAAAAAACTCGCATCTGTAATCTTTTCTCAACCGGTGGAGTCGCCGATGACTTTAAAAAACTTGCGGATATTTTAATTAATCAACGGAGTTTCCACCGATTAAGGAAAGATTACAGATCAGAGTATTTTCGTGCATTACAGTCATACACTGAACTGAGCTGTGTAATCTTTTCTCAACCGGTGGAATCATCGGTGAATAGAAAATAGCATTGATTATACGCAAAACGGCAGCCCTGGTTCGTTTACGACTTACCCTCAGTGATACACGTCCGAAGGAAAATCTATCTATGCATCCGAAATTGAAATAATCGCGTTTCAAAAGTCCGTGACCGAATGGGTTAAGGTCTTTGTGATTGAAATAGTGATATTAATTAATATGCTGCAATGCTTGCAGCCGAGACAAAATCTAATTACTCCAGTAGATTTTCAAATTTTTTAATACTAAATTTTGTCTTTGATTTCAGCGGAGAATGCAGGACTACTCTATCGACAGTTTCCCATTATCCGAACAATTTATCGAAAAAGAAGATCACCGTCAACTACCTGACTAACATTTTTCAAGAGTTTGTCAAAGGTCTGTTCAAGCATAAACCGCATTATGGCAAATATGAGGAATTTAGCTAAGTCTTTCAAACACCGAGCTGGTGTTTGCAAAAACCATGACAAAATAAATGTTACCAAAGAGTGAGAAAAGACGTCTGCTCAAAAATAAATGTAACTTTGGGCCGTTTTTAGAAATTTTTTTTGGCCTCTTAGTCAAAAAGCTCGCCAATACTGACAACTATGAAAAACAGCATCGTTTAAGTACTGCGCTCTTAATTCCAACCGATTCAAATCCAAGAGAGGTTTCCATGAGGCAGTTTGTTTGCCTCTTTTCATAACCTTGAATTTTACAGTTAGATAATTTGTAATGATGTTGGTTTCAATTAAAAATACAATTAAACAAAACCGAATCGCAGTCACTTTTCTAAAACTTTAAATCCCTTACCAATTTTAACCTTTGTACGCGTTTCGGAGGTGCGACTGTCCTCCCTCTTCAGCTACGATGTGCGAATGCCACTGTGGATTGAAGGGATTTAGAGTTTTAGAAAAGTGATTGCGATTTGGTTTTGTTTATTTATGTTTGATCCCTGTTTATAAAAACCTCGTTTATTTTTCAAAAAATACAATTATTATACAGTTCCGACAACGCAGCAGAAATTGGTACAAAGCCTTATATTTGCAGATATTTCAAGCGAACTTTTTTTTTCCTTTAGTCAAAATTAACAGCTTCAGTCAAATACTTTCATGTATCCTTTTTCAGTGCTGAATATTTATTGGGGAAAAAATTGATTTTTATTGAATTCTGTGTGTAAGTAGTTACGGTCATGAATTAACTCATGAAGTTGTTCTTTTACTATGAATTTATTAAACAATTTCAATGCAAACTAGCTATATGTGCGCGTTTTTTTGGGCAAAAAAGGGAAGAAAAATGTGAACAAACCCCTCATGGAAAATACAAATTGATGCCAAGAGACTTCTCCATCTCTATGAAATATAAATTTCTGGAATTGAACTGGACCCAAAAATTTGACTGGATCATGAATAAAAATAAGATGTTTCAATCAACGGTCCAATTTTGACATTGACGATTTTTCCCGCCATCGCGATCGCCGTTCAGAGAAAAAAATCTCAGTAATAATTCATTCTAGTCATTGATTTTTCTACAATTGCCTTCAATCCTTTGCAAGCATTCATTTTTGAGGATTTTCTATGCAATTATGTAACTATACGACTATACGTACTTTGAAAAATACGCACTATATTGTTTGACACCTTTTGTCCATATCTCGCACGATTCCTATTAATTTTTAGTGTGTTTAAAAAAAAAAACAACAACTTAATTCTACTGTTTGCATTTCTGTTGTCACAGAACACACAAAGTCTTTAAGTTTTACTGTGCGTTTATTTTCACGAGCTGCACTTGATGTGATATAAAGTATTTAGCTGCTATATTAAAGTATGCACATATTTTTAAGAAATACTAAAATTATACCTACGTCAAATTAATTTTTGTCAACTGACTACTTCAATAAATCATACTTAACAAATTATTTTTGTGTTTCATTTAATTTCCAAAATTAAATTAGAAAAATGGCGCGGTTTTATGATACTCTTAATTTAAAGATGGGAAAAAAACTTTTTTTGTTTTTTATTTTTAATAATAAGTTATTTTTGGAAGTCAGAATAATTATTTCTATGAGACATTAATTTGAAAACAAAATCATTTAACCTGTTTGAGATCAATGGCTTTGATATTATGGATGCTGACTTTTATTTTGCAAATAGACTGACTTGAAAATAATCAGACCTCAAAAATGGATGGTATTCTGGGTAGATAACTACACATCTTCATTCTTCAGTCATCACTCGATGAAATTTCGAGAAAAACTACATCGCGCTGACCAATCAGAAGCAAAGACATTGTTTTATAGTAAAACAATAAATTGTATTTCAATTGCCATTCGGGAACCTCTGGTGCTAAAAAAAACTTTAGCTCAATACAATCTTTCCATAACCTCATTTTGGAACGGAAATTTCGGTTATTACATCCAACAAAAAGTAATGTGAATTTTTACTTTTTTATGAACTTAATGTCCTTCGGGCCCCAAAAACGCTGAATGATGTATGGATGTATGAAAAATACTATCAGAACCAATTGGAATATTCAGAATTTCTAAATGCATTTTTAAGTTCGAATCAACCAAAATTCCCAAGAATTTTAAAACAACAATCACATTTGTGGTTGATTCTAACCTACAAAAGCATCGTCAAATCTATAATATCTTATGGATTTCGGCAGTTTCAGTCGTAGAACACCTGCATGTATAAAAGCGTTTTTGAGGACCTAGAATTCATAATTGCAAAAAGTTCGAATTACTTTCTTCGTTTAAAACCAAAAATTTCGTTCAAAAATATACGCTTATGGGAAAATTACATCGATCCATAGTTTGTTGGGGACCAAAGGTCCTCGGAGGCCAATCGATAAGATATATCGTTTTATAGTTAAACAGTCTACGTTCGGTACGCTGTTTGCAATATGGTAATCGTTAGGACTTCGAGGACCATATACTTTGCTAGCCTATGTTACTAAATTACATAGTGATAAAAGTACATCTATCAAAAGTAACCCGCCCTCTCTCTCTCTAACCCTGTCATTATTTCTGGAGTCTGTTGCTTGCAACAGATGAATATGGGTGGATTCTGCGGTATCTGGAATAATTTGTGTGTAAAGTTTTTGAAGAAAAAAAAAGTTCTCGAGTCCTTGAAAATCATACATTTTTATGTTTCAAATATACTTAATCTTTTTTTAGGGGGTGGGGGAGGGGAGGGGAGAGGGGCGTTTGATGACAAAATTCAGAACAAAGTGAATTCGGCAATGCTTTTGATTTTCCCTTATTTTTATTATTTTCTGAAAATAAGCATTTAAATGAACTGGTTTTATCAATAAAAAATTCTTAAAATAGAAGTAAAGAAAACGGCTGTTAGCATATAATTCTGCTTCTGAATCCAGGGTTTCAAACTTTACTACCCTGTCAATGATTTTTTTTTTTTTTTTTTTTTTTTTTTTTTTTTTTTTTTTCGAATTTCAAATTCAATCGATGAAAACTGCCATTGCAGAGCCAGATATGTATAGCTAAAACCACGAACACACTAGCCCATGAACAGATCTGAATATTTTTAAGCCACCGAATAATGCCCTTCAGAACTGCAGGATTAGGTATTTATTTGATTGAAAAGCGTAACGAAACCATAAACATAACGGAGAAAATACAGGATTGCGTCACCAATTTTGATGCTAAACTCTAGATTTTTATATTCCAATTTTCAACTAATGTAAGTACGTGGAAATTTACTTCATATCTCAGATAAAAATGGCTACAGCGACTTTTGTAATTGGCCAGTTATAGACCATAGTCGTTGTAGTCGTTTCTGGAATAGGTAGTCGTATAGTCATAATAATAGTCGTTTTGAAAAAGTCGTATAGTCGTTATAGTAGTCATATTTTCAAAGATGTTATACTTATGGTTAGTAGACAATGTCTACTTTAATAAATGTCTACTAGACTTGCTTTGGTGATTGCGCAGTGTCAGTGACTGGCTTGCGCAATATTTTGTAGGTGACGTCACAAAGAATACAATTTTTCTTTGAAAATTTCCTGCGAAAAACATCAAGTTACTTGGCGAGTATTGTCATATGACACCAAGAAATAAGTAAGCAAACTGAGTTCAAGCAAAGTTTTGCTTTTGCGTGTTTCAATCGAATCGATGTAACCAAAACATCATTGAATAAGAGTGACAAGAGAAATTTTAGTAATGAATGGTCTTTGGTAATGTTTGGTCAGAGCTACCAAGTGCAAAGACAGCTGTGCAGTGTTGCCAATACCACTCGAAATACAAGAGGAATCTCTCAATGCTCGTGTTCGCTAACTAGTGTTGTATTTAAATCAATTAAATATTCTTCCTCCCTCTCTTACAATCCATAGTTTTTGACGGATGCAAAAAAAAAAAAAACCAGAATATTTCACAACAACGTATAGGGTGTTCTTTGGAAGATCTCTAAAATCAGGATAAGCTCTCAATTACGCGTTGCCGAGGACCTCAAATTGCACTTTGATGGAGGAAAAACAACACTTTTCCGGTGATTTACACCCAAAAATGAAGTTGAGCAAACTAAAATAACATATTCAAACGAGGGGAAAAAATGTCTTCTACCATTTCGGTGAAAGTAAAGAGAAGTATAGTCAATTATCATAAATTGTCCACTGTCTATATAACAACTGAAATTCACTCTATCATGGATTTTTGAAAAATTTCGAAAAAAATCAATATGCTCAAGTCTCAACACATTATTCAAGGAGAAAAGATTCGTTTTTTCCGTTAAGTAAAGTCCTAAGTTTCCTTTTATTCACTTATTTTGTTTGATTTTATGATTTTCAGGTTTGAGAAGACTAATTCGGCAAATGTTTAAATTGATTCGACGGTTACTCCATTCGTGAGCTCGCTAACGATGATTACAACACTTACGTCTACAACTCGATTCGACATACCTACGAAGACTTCGCGGAAGCGATAGCAGGCATTTGCTTTGTTATAAATCATCATCAATGGTGGCGAAACGATTACGGTAAAAATCCGACTACAGATTTGCAAGATCGATGAAAGCTTCGAGATGGGTCTGTTGCAAACTTTTGCTACAGCTATGGAGAGGGTCTATTCTAGAGTAAAATCGTTCAAAAATAACTCAATTGGGAGCATCAGAAAGTTTCACAATTGACTCGTAAACCCAATAAAGTTTAACCGCCACTAAGCCCGATTCTGAGAGTGAATTTCGTGATTTTTTAGTGTACTCATCTTCATTTTTACAGGTTTTTATGCAAGAATCAACTCTTCAATCCCCTATAGCAAAAGTTTGCATGAGCCCCATTGCTGAAACTTTATGAAGCTCGAAGCTCGACTTGCAATCGCTGGAGGGAGAATAAAGGCTGAATCAGCTGAATCAGTGGCAACTCGTGCAATTTGTCAACATCGCATTTTCTGAATTTTATTTAACCCTCTAACGGCCAGCTTAGTTCAAAACAAAGCCTCTCTTCCGTTTACGTAGGGAAGGTAGTTAACTGTTCGTACTCGGAGGAGTTGGAATTGCCTATACCATACATTGAAGGCGTTCAAAGAAACATATTGTAGGTGTTCTCATCGATAATCGTGTATAACTGGAATGTAGACTGAAACAATGTGAAATAAATTAGAGAATCGAAACGAGTATATACTCAGGCTTGGCCTTTAAACGGTTAAGGTGGTTCTATACCATTCTGCAGTGAGTTTTTCATCTAATAAATACCTTCAACAGTGTATATTTTATAGGATTTGACTTTGCTGACTTGTAATTATTTAACAAGGGCATAATTCAAAAAAATTGAGCCAATGGAATTCAGGTTTTGTTTGTTTGATTTTTTTTTTTTTTTCATCTAAATCCCAACAAATTTGGTTGAAGTTTGAGAAAGTTCTGGTAGAAAGAAAATTCAGCCAAATTTTAGGTTCCAGAATGCGTACAAACTATTGCCTAAAATTTGATCGAATTTCCACTCAATCAGGATTCCTTCAAACTTCAAATAATTTTGAAGTAAAGCTCAAAAATCAAGTAAAACATTACGCGAATCTCAAATGCACGATATTTTTTATTTTGATTAATGATGACTTCAGAGAATAATAGCCATCATAAGCCATCAAGGTCAAAACCTATGCATGAGACTGGTGAAAATATCTATCGGATTATAATATTACTAAAGAGAGGGTTGGAACGATTGGGACCTTCTTAAACCAATGCAAAATAACCGATTTTTTGGGGGCAATCTAGAATCAATTTTTTTACATGGGTTTACATGAAAAAAAAAAAAAAAAAAAAGAAAAAAACAACATGATTGCTAGATTGCAAGAGCTGCCACTGGGCTGAATATAGAAAACCGTCCAATATTCAACTCTCGGAATATTTAGATGGGGAATTGTAATTACTTAAGTATTATAATGAATGTATATAAACTGACTTAGAAGATTTACTAAGTCGGGTGGTAATTTTTACTTGTAAAAAAATGAAAATAGAAAAAAGTTCCTTTCTCATGACAAATGGTGAGTGTAATTGGTGCTGGCTAATTGTATCTTACTGCATTAAAAACTGGCATCAGAAAAAGCCCTATAATGCGTTCTTTTCAAGATAATTGTGGGACGTCATATTTGCTTACGTGTGAGCTCTAATGAGAAATAAGTCATTTTTTCACCTCTAAATAACGTGATAAAAATGTTGACCTGTAGTTTAATCACGGCCTTCGGAGTCATAGCTTCAAGGCCAATCCAGTACCGGCTCGTGCAGTGTAGCAACAACGTATTCTCTCCATTTAAACCTATGAAAAACAATCGATCTTCAGGAGGTGCAACTGCACCCCCAAGATATCGATACTTTTGCATAGGTTTAAATGGCAAATAAGCATGGTTGCCAAACTGCACGAGCCGCCACTGGGCCAATCATAAGTTAAAAGCTCTTAAACGTAATATTTGTTTGTGTTAACACACATCTTTTAAGCATGTCTGTAAAAAATTAAGTTCCTGCGAATTTTATTTAAAATGTTTTCCTTGATCAAAACGCTAAAATACTGAACAGAAGAAAAAAGGAGAAACCCAACATTTTTCAAAAACTCTCCCGACATGGCATACACTGCGTTTGTCTTCACCTGCGTCTACACA
The DNA here is from genome assembly GCA_011764245.1 of Trialeurodes vaporariorum. Lineage (NCBI taxonomy): Eukaryota > Metazoa > Arthropoda > Insecta > Hemiptera > Aleyrodidae > Trialeurodes > Trialeurodes vaporariorum. The sequence continues at coordinate 34,767,566 of VMOF01000369.1, read as the reverse complement.
TTTGTCTGAGGCTCCTTCAAATAAAAATGTATGCAACACGTTGTTCAGATAGCAATCAACGTGTCTTAGCTTTTTGGCTTTAGTTGGCAATACCTATAGCTTTAGTTGGTAGTTGCTGGAGCAGCTCATTAGCATTCCAAATTAAGATGTTCTTTTCAATTGTATTTGTTTCTATTTTAAATTACGTTTGTTGAAGTTCGTTCAAACAAGTGCAATTTTTGTCACATAGTTGCCAATTAAATGCTTTTACATATGTATATGTGCATGTAAATACTGTAATGGAAGGCGGTTTTGATCGTTCTGGGGCATTAATCAACTCGGTGAATAGTGAGACGGACGGACACATTTTAATGAGTTGCCTATGAAGTTAGGTCTAAAAGTCTTAAATTTTCTGTCCCTTTGGTCAATGCCTCATTCCACGACAATACACTTTCTATCTGTATCCCTGCTTCGACATTAATGACTATCAGCCTAGCTCAACGGTTTTCCTTTTTGTCGTTAGAATAAAACCGCTTTGATTTAAGGTGTTATCGTTCAAGTGGCACTTTAGGCAAAATTTTGTTAGTTTACTTTTTTAATTCGTCAATAGATAATTACACTAGAAAATTGTCATTTTTGTTGTTTGAACTAAAGCTCTCTGATCGGTCGTGGCTGGTCACCGGTGGCGTCGCGTGCAATTTGGCAACAATGTATCCTATCCATTTAAACTCGTGTAAAAGATCGAATTCAGGGGGTGCACAGTATGCACAAGGAAAATTCGATAAATTTAATGAGTTTAAATGGAGCAGTTGCATTGTTGCCAGATGGCACGCGACGCCACTGCTGGTCACATCGACATAGTTTTACATAAATATAGGTCATCAAAGGGCTCTTATGGAAAAATTGAGTTTGTTTACTTTTTAATTGAATTGGGTGGTTTCCTGCCCAACTTTTCTGTATGTCAGCAGAGAGCTGAGCCAACTACTGTGGGTTTCCTTTGTAAAGGCTGTCCCAAGAATGATTGGACCTGACAATTATAGTTTTGAATGAAAACATCAGCTACTTTACTGCGTTCCTAACCAATCAGGTTTGTGCTTTATCTGAAGTTTGAAGCTGATGTTTTCATGAAAGCCGTAGACTTGCGAAATCCAATATTTTCTCGACATGGTTTGTTCCTTAAATATTTTTTCAAAACTGTTTTTTGTGCCATATCCAAAGTCTTAAGAGTTTTTGGTTTCGATCCTTTTGTACGACTCTTGAAGAAATTTCGAACCGATTGTGCTAATTTTACATTAAGTTGTGGATTTTGAAATGTATAAAACTATTTGTGTCGATTTGTGTCTATTGCAGATAAGACGCGTCTACCAGACGTTGAGAGAGCTTTAAAAAAGATCTCAAAGGATTACAAAAAAAATAAACCAAACTTGCTTTTTGTAATTTTTTAATACTTTTCTCCCCGCAAAAGAAGTAATAACCCAACGTGTAGAAGGCATTTTATCGAATTTTACGAAAAAGAATGTAATATTTATTAGTACAGCTTTAATTCGCAGTTTTAACAGATTAAAGCGGGTGGAAGTATTGAAATTAAAATTTATAAATATAAAATTGTAAAAACTGAGGAACATAAAGATAATAAAAGTTGTGAAATCAAATAATGGAACGTTGATAATAATTAAAGAATCACAGATTAAAGATAACAATACCTATACATAAATGGATTTTTTCGAAGTTGAAAAATGCACGGGTTATCGGGATGGATTAACATCCATCTATCTTCTAGAGGATAACACATTTTGTCTTTTTTAATAATGCTTAAAACCACAAGAGATTTGCTTAATCAGGGTTTTAAGAGAACTTAATAATCATCTGTCCACCTCTCGAGATGAATGTTCTTCTCGCAAAATTCCTATTAAACTTAGACTTCGATGTTTATAGCAAAAAGGCTTGGAAGTCATTCAAGAGCCCTATTTTTCAAATCTTCGTGAGCTCATTTGATTAATTCTATAATTTTAATTTTGATTTTTAAAAAACCCAGAAAATGCCCTTTGATGGTCACTTTAAAATTGTAATTCAAAAACAAAACTTTTGATGAAAAGTATTTGGGGAAGACGACTACGTAGTGAGAAGTACAATCGAATTAAAAAAATTAAAAAATGCCACGCGACAGCACCTAAAAATGTCGAACGAATTCTTGATTTTCGGCATAGGTAGGCCACCTGTAATGCTTAAATTCTTTGAGATTAAGTATTGAGGGTAGCCTACCTTCATAAAAGTCATCTGGAAACATTTTAGTCCTCGACTGTACACTCGCAAAGAGTCAGTTTTGGCGCACCAACTCAAACGCTGTCAGTGGTGGCTCGTGAAAAATCGACAATAGTTTTTTCTAGAATTTAAGTTAAAGTATCACCTCGGTACAAATGTTCTGTGACCAATTTGCCATGAACATAGATTTCCGTGCAAACTACATAAATTTCCAGGAGAATCGACATGATTTCTATGGAAAATAATGTAGTTTCCATAGAAAATTGGTCATAGAACATGTTTACCGCAGGGTCGATTGTTTGCAGGTTTCATTTTACAGAGTAGGAATCGATTATTTTTCACAGTCTTAACCGAAAGAGATGCCGATAAAATTGCAATTCAAGAGCCACCACTGAACAATATAAAAATTGCCATTCCACAATTGAGGCATTTTTCGGTAAATGGGCGTATGGCAATTTACGCCCTTTTTTTTGAGAACTCGTTTTTGAAATCCTGACGGTAAGACCTAACAGGTGATATAAAGTTATTCATATGTTGAACGGGAAATAACCACGGAACAATCGTTCGAATGGATGCACCTCGGCTGAATTCAGAAACGTATGGGCTACAGTACCCCTTTCGAGTGGTACTCGCATCGCATCTGTATCTGATATTGATAAAAGCTCAGTGGATAAGTCAGTGTGTGTGTGTGGATATGTCAGTGTGTGTGTTTTTTGCGTTTTTGGCTCGGTCTCCGATGACAAGAATAAAACCCTCCTTTTTGGCCAAAAATAGGCCCAAAAGGGCCTTAATATCATCCCTCCGTCTTACAATTTCCTTTCCTCCAAGTTTGTGACACAAATCTAACACAAACAATACTTGTCGGATAGGCTGGGAGAGAAAAAAAACGTTTTTCGGTAAAAGGGCGTATAGCGCTTCAACTTTGAACTTTCACTACTCAACTAATTTTCACTCTACAAATTTGAAATTGGGTAGAGTTCTTCTTGAATGTTTGTTCTACAAGCCAGTCTTTCAAATTTTGAAAAATCTGCAGTAGTCTCTAAGTTATAACGTTTTAAACTTTCAAACGCGTTTTTCTCGAAAGTCGTGTTTTTGCCATACGCCCATTTACCGAAAAATGCCTCAATTATTAATCACGAAAATGAGGGTCTGGTCAATACCGTCTCTAAACATACCAAGCTGCTTCTCTGAGGTTAGAGCCGTCTTGGAATACGTACGCTTAAGAAGAATGAAATATTGGTAAAATGCAAAATCGTGATTTATCCTCTCAAAGTACGATTTTCAACTCTTTTACTACGTTGGGGAAGTAACTAAGCCCTAAACTTTCATTACTGACGTACTTTTCCAATTTTGATTGAACTTCAAAAAACCAACCAAATCCTCGATAACGCCATAAGCATTCCATAAGCTTACATGCACCAAGACGAACCCTAACCCCACTTTTTGAAAAGAAGCAGCATATGGTATGAGTAGAGGCGGTATTGGTCTGGTTCGCATGGTTGGATACAAGGATTTGTCTTTCCCTCTCTTTGACATTTCAAACATATGTATTAGAAAAGGATAGCAGAGGAGGCCATATCTCCGTCCTTATCAAACGCACACGATTGAACAGGATGAGAGAGAGAGACAGATAAATTCCTGTATCCGCATATGATCTGGTTTTAGAAAGAGGACGAGTGAATGAAAGGGAAGGAAGAGCCACTTATGGGAGCCACTCAGCGGCGGGGTCGTTGGTTTTCGTGGGGTCCATGAGCTCCTCTCTCTTGCTTTCTTTGTCGTCGTCATCCGAATGTCTGATCGAGTGGTACCAGTTTTTAGCACCTTCGATTCCCTTCTCGAAACCTTGGCCGATCTTCTCGCCGGCTTTCTTCACGGCTCCACCGATGCTGTGAGCGCTGAAAGTCTCGTCGTTGACGTTGATGTTGACACCTTCACTGCCGCATTTCGAGTGGTCGATCGTGCTTAGGTCGTAGGGGTTGACTCCGGCAGAACTCAAGCGGGAACGGATCTGCAATTTCAAAGGTATAGTTCATATAGTATAATGTAACATATTTACGAAGGTTAGTGGCGAAGCGTGCAATTTGACAACAGAGACTTTTTTCCATTTAAGTAAGCGAAAAATAATAGACATTTGCGGAAGCGATTCAAGGTTATACATAGATCAAAGATGTATGCTCATCTGACCTCACGCCACAAATTCAGTGGCGCGCAGTTCAAAATCACTGCCGGCAAGATGGCCGACAAAAGCAGAAAACGTATACTCTTTGCAGAAAATATTGGGTTGTTTTCTGCTTTCCTGCATAAGGGCAGCTTAATGTTTTCTGCTTCTGTCGGCCATCTTGCCTGCAGTGATTTTGAACTGAATTTGTGGCTTGAAGTCAGATGAGCATACCTCTTTAATCTACAACCTTGGAAGCGATTGCTTGGAGAGAAAAAAAAATCGATTTCATGACACATACAGATTTAAGGCAACGGAGACCACGAACTAGTAACGAGCTACACATGAATCTGGCGTGGCAGTACAATCAAAGACAAATAGAGACGGAGTACTACGCTGAAATACGTAGGGCAGATATGAGACACGCTGAATTCTCGCGGATTTAACAAAACAACAGTCAACACCCTCTGATGTCTTGGTTGACTTTGGATTGAAATGAACAAATGAATTACAACCGCAATGAGCGTGTAGCAAATTTCTGCTACAGCGATAAAGAGTGTAAAATCTTGAATAAAATCACGTGAAAAGTCCATTGGTGGTATCAGAAACTCATAAAATGCAGTATTAAACTCACAAGAGGCATTTAACTGAAACCCAAGTTGGCGGTAAAATATCGAGTAACCTGAGTGCACGCACCGTGAACATCCATGATGGCCATAGTTAACAACCTCGATCACAGCATCATCGGAGGTTATGAGTTTGTTTGCGTTGTGATTGGTTGTGATCGATGTTGTGAGGTTGGCCATCTTGGATGTTCATGGTGCTTGCATACAGGTTGCTCGATATTTTACCGCAATCTTGGATTTCAGTTAAATGCCTCTGGTGAGTTTGTTATTGTATTTTATGACTTTCTGCTGCCACCAATGGTCAATGGACTTTTGACGCGATTTTACATGAGGTTGATCACGCTACATATAGCGCTGTAGCAAAATAAAGTTTGCAACAGACCCATTCTCGCGGATTTAACAAAACAACAGTCAACACCCATCTGATGTCTCTGTTGACTTTGGATTGAAATGAACCAATGAAGTACAACCGCAATTGCCAAAAAAGGCAACTTTTTTTTTTTTTGGCAGGTAAATAGACTATAGGTATCAATGTTGACGCGAAATACTGCGAAAATGAAGGGAATGAGGGAGAGAGTCACTATGAAAAATTATAAAACTCACTCTTTTCAGAGAAAACTTGACTTAAAGATCAGATGAACCATATCCGCGTGTATGAATTCACTTCGTATGTTTCACTGCCCAAACAAAAGGTTGTGCGATCGCTACATTTGGTCTTCAAATATTGCATTTGAAGTATGATGCTTACTGATTCTGTTCTGTCGCTTAAGAACATCACTTGACGATACCAACATAAAAGTCGTTCTAAGTTATTGCGAAATAATCGGAAACATTTGACAAAAAACCATTTTCCTTCTCGATATCAACGGTTGATGGAGTACTGGCAGATATAGTTGCGTTTTGCCAACGCATCAATCTTCTTCCAGCCTTGTTTTTTTATAAAAGCTGTAAAAGTTTAACCCTTTCTAGCACGCATTTTGGAATTTGACTTTTTTTTAGATTTTTTTAGACCGTTCAAAAGAGGACAATTTTCTATGACTTTTGATGGGTCACACATGTTTTTGCAAGATGTCCATTGAAATTCCATTGAAACCCATGTTACAGAAAATGGTACACATGTGTACCACCTTGCTGGAAAGAGTTAACGAAAAAGAGAATTTGAGTAATCTAGTTCTACTTACTTTGTCGAGATAAATTTTGTCTAAGGTCTTCGTTCGGGACAAAATTGTTGCCGACAATCGGTTAGCGAAGGCTAATTTTTGACACGTGAAAACTGCGCCATAACTATCATAATCGGTCATGAAGACAGTGTATGCAGCACTGCCAGCGACACCTGCAATGAGAAATAATGTGTTACTTGTATGCTTAGAATAAAATCAGACGCATGAGTGAGACATTTTATTCCTAAATAAATATAATTAACCACCAAAGTCTCTGGTTATCGAAACTGGATTCGTACATTGCAAACTCGAGTGACAAATTTTCGGCGGGAGTTACTTTCAACTGATGACATGATTATTATGGATAAGCAATTAATATCTAGACCGCAGCTTGGAAGCGCCTTCAAACGGACGCTTATGCAACCAACCCAACATATTCGATGCTATACACGCTGGAGTCTGGACTTGTTTCGTTTAAACGTAATTCGTAAAATCTATGGCTTTAAATTGTTTTTATGTTAATCGCACCAAATAAAACCCCCTCGCCCTTGGCTCTGTGCCCACAGCTCTAACGCCACAAACTGCGAGCGTTGTGCGCAAGCAATCAAGCATCTACATTATTGATGTTTTTGTTTCTAACTATGCGGAAAGCCCCATGAATAAAAAATCAAAGATTGACTGTAAATTTTGCAAAAACTCTCTGACAACCTCTACACTTAACTATTACTGGCTTGAAGATAAAACAATTTCATTTGAACGCACAAGATTGATGCAACAAACTTGAGTCAAATAGTTACATTTGGTAAAAAGTTAATCAGCTGTTGATCTAGCAAAAGTTTGATCCAGATGTAGAAATCGCGCCAACGTGTAATCATTGTTAAAATTCGATATATATTTTTCTGTTGAAAGACATCGAGATGACAAAAAAAATATAGCAAGGTATAACAATGCGGCGTCACGGTCGTGTGAAATCGGGAGACGCTGCATTTCGTCCATGAGTCTATCATGCAAAATGTCGATTCGAATGAGTGTTCTGTGCATATTCGATAGTTTGACCTTTTTTACAGGGTTCAATGGACGGAAAAAAATGATGTCAAAGTGTGCGTGATGCAATTCAGGCGCAAAGATTTTTTCCAATTTGAAGCTTCCAATATTTTCAAAGGTCTACTTTTCTTTCATGTTCTTTTACGTTTTTAATGAATTTTTAAATATTCCAAAAGATTACATATTTACCCAGCCTCCTAATCAAGAGAGAGCCCTTTACTGCTTTCATGCTCAGTGCAGGATTAATCATTCGGCTATAGCATGCGGGGCGCATAAAGTTTTGAGTAACCGTTGTATTATTAAGGGAAAAAAACCCACCATTACGTGGAAAAGGGCTCAAAAATAATGTAGACGCAAAAAAAAAAAAAAAAAAAAAAAAAAAAAACAAAAGGATCATCACATTTTTTAAAGCCCCAAAGGATGTGAAAGTAATCATTTAGCCTAGGTCCGGCGCCAAGAAGGGTTAATCCGCTCTGTTTATGCATGCATGTTACATTGTTACAAGTAAGTATACATCAAAAAGTTCCAGCTGCTCTCAGATCACATTCTCCTGTGTGTAGGCAAGGACACAACAATCAATATTTGTTGATAGAAAGAATATGAAAGAATAATTAAACTCACTCAGAGGAAATCTAACAGTCATTTTAGCAGGCGTGTCAGGATCGTTGACAGACAATTTTCCCGTGTAATGGTAGTTGTTGTCCACGCTGGCTAGACCAAGCACAGGATGATCACTCACTTGTTCAATCTGGTAGTGATCTGGTTCACCGGTACTTGTGAAGTTGTAGATGACGCATTTACTACCAGTTGAAGTCTTTTGAATAACGTACCATTTACCCAAAAACTGTAAAAAGGAGAAGAAAAATGCGTGAATCATTGAGTAAGGAAATTCAGCCATTAAGTGAGGAAACATGGCAGACGGGTAGACATGAAGCGATCAATTTTTTATTTTTAATGCACGAAAAAATTCTGATCTGTAATGTTTCCTCGATTTTTTTCAAAAGATAGGCCAATCTCCTGTCTTGGTATACCGAGTTTAATAAACTCTTGGAGTCGAAAAAAAAAATAATTCTCAGGAGTTAAATTAATCAACAAATTATTCGGCTGCAGAAAAAAATGTGTTGCCACTAATGATTGACTTAAAAATATTGGAAACAATGAGAATAGATAACAAAATCCGTGCCATTGCAATAGCATATAATATCTATTCTCGCGCTGCGGGCCACATTGAATTTTCTGTTTGTAGTGAAGTATTACTTCCAGATTGAAGGCGTTTTAAATAAAGAAACACAAGCAATGTAAATACATGCTCCATGCCGCCATGCGCCGAACGCTACAATTGGTTTGAGATTTATTTTCGGTTAGTATTTTTAGCTACCCTCAAAAGCCATTGCAAATTGTTCAAAGTTTTTCAATCCGTGGTGAATTCATCGTGTGAATTGGGGCCTCATGCGGGATGAGTGCGAATATTTTGCATTCACTAGGTTAGGAACATTTAGCGCTTAGAGCGGACAGATCAATCAACTTGAAGAGCTGCTGTCTTCTCGGACAATGGATCGTCAGTGTTTAAATGCGAAGGTTAGGCATCACACGTTTCGTGCCTTACATGTGACCCCACCGCGCGCTTTAAGTCGGGAGCGGGCGTTCCTCATTCAAATTCAGCGCGAAACTCCGTCAAAAACTATGGCGACGACAGTGTCCGATTTCCGAACAGAATAGGACCAGGAAGCCATGCTATGACTGGTTCATGAGCTGAGTCACTCCAATTGGACCAGGGAGAGGTGGGGGGGGGGGGGTCCAGATTTTCACTTAAAGACAGACCGTTCTATACTTTAGAGAATCTATCTCCCACAAGATAATGGCTCCATTTTCTCATTCATGTTGACCCCTTTCAGTTCTGGTGATCGTGTGCACTTAATGACATTTTTTTGAATTCACTGATGATTCTACCGGTTGATAAAAGACTACCCAGTCCAGTTCATAACAGCAATGCACGAAAATACTCTGATCTGTAAACTTATCTCAATCGGTGCAATCGCCGTTATATTAATAAAATATCCGCAAGTTTTTTAAAGTCATTGACGATTCCACTGGTTGAGTAAATAATACAGATACGCGTCTTTTCGTGCATTGAAGTCATGAGCTGAACTGAACTGTGTAATCTTTTCTCAGCCGGTGGAATAATCGGTGAATTGAGCAATGCCTTTAAATATACACAGAACTGAAGCTCTGGCCTATTTACGTACTATACCCATTGACTCATTTTTCCCATTTAACTCAATGTAAAATGTTTGAATTTCCCACTAAAAGAGGTAACACTTCAATCATAAATGAGGCTGTTGCACACTTTTGCTGTAAGCAATTTAATAGTCGAATCTGGTGTAAAAACCTCCAAAAATAACGATGGCAGCACTAAAAACATCCAAAATCCACTCCTAAGCTCGATAAACGCTTTTATTTGCGCGGGCGTAATGGTGGCTGAGGGTAGTAACAATGGGAGATTCCCATCTAACAATACTGTAACTCCATCAAGAAGTGACCAATAAGAGACTACTTTCATTTGACACCGGTGTCACTCGGTATTGCGGTACCATTCATCGGATGAGGATCATCACTCTGATGACTAATTACTCTGTGAATCATCCTTGTCAGCATAGAAAGAGTGACGAAATTAAGATAGGAATCTCCCATTGTTACTGCCCTCGGCCACCATTACGCCCTCTTAAATAAAAGCGTTTATTGAGTTTAAGAGTTGATTTCGGAAGTTTTTAGTGCTGCCATTTTTATCTTTCGAGGTTTTTACACCAGAATCCTCTATTAAATCGCTTAAAGCAAAAGTGTGCAAAAGCCCCATTGAGGAATTCTTTGGAAAAACCACAAATAAAACAGAGGGTATTCTTGTTCTGTAAAATTAACAATTCAAAGTGTTATCGTGTGTGTTTCTGATGCGTTAAACGGATTGTTCTTTCTTACCTGACAATTGGAGTTTAGACCATTCGTCAGATAAAAAAATAACCCATTTAACTCATCAGAATCACACGCACGTAGCAACACTCTAAATTACGAATTTTTAAGAACGAGTATACATACCCTCTTCTGTTTTATTCGTAGTTTTTCCAAAGAACTCCTCAATTGTAATTGCCTTCGAGTAATGTGTTCAGTTAGTAAAATAAGATATTCTTTGAAGAGCTTAGAAAAAATGAGAGAATAGGCGTAGTAAATTTAAGATCGATTTATAAAATGATTTAAACGGAGTATTTTAGCAGTCTTACTTACTTTGGACATATCGAAATTAGGCATGGGCTCTACATTGGGGCAATCTCCAAGATGATAGGTATGACCTTCGACCGTCTCCAGGAGAACTGCGAAGGCTAGAACGCAGGAAACGCAGCGAAGAACCATTTTATTGAGGAACAATCTGTGGAGCATAGAAACGTACAAGACGAATGTTAAAATAATACAAGTCCGGTTATTAAATTTAAATTACAAAAAGAAGCTTTATGGCTACCCATTATCTCTTACTCCTCCCCGCCAAGTCGTGACTCGCATTATTCCTAGTTTAAACTCCCGCGCAGGGTTGCTGGCCGCAGTGTTGTAAAATATCGTGACTTATTTGATTCAAGATTGAAATTTAACTAAGGAAGGAAAGGAAGGATATGCCTCTACATATGTCAGGAAACAATGCTGAGATTAGGAAAGCTAATGTTCCTCTTTAGTTGTTATATTTTCGGTCATTGGTATGCTGATACCTACATTTGCCTGTCAAAAAGTAAACAAAGAGTCGCAATTGAATGGATAGCCTGCGACCCTGTGTAGTCAATGGTAAAAGGAGCGGAAATGAAAGACGGTCTCTGATTGGCTGATGATGAGTGATGTGCCTGCGAGTTCAAACTTTTTTGGCCTAATGGATTTTGGCCGCAATTGGAGTTTTGGTTGAAGGCTTTTTTTTTTTTTTTTTTTTTTTTTTTTTTTTTTTTTTAACACCTAGATGGAAAAAATGACCTATTCAAATATCTTTGAGTCGATTTGGCAGAATTTTCCGAATGAAAGTAAGTCAGTTTTTTTTGCTTTTGTTTTTTTTTCAATTTTGAAAGTACTAGGGCAAGCTCCCCTCTCCCCCTCCGAAAACAATAGTTTCGGCTGGTTATACAGGTTTTTGTTTTTATTTTGTTTTCTTCTTACAAGATTTAAAAAGTGTGACCCAGAAAGTGAAGTTTGTTGTTGAATGGGGGGGGGGAGGTTTACTCCCTTTTCGTTTTCGTATTCTTAGTATTGAACAATTAAAATTGAATTACTTTTTTTCAACAGAAAATATTAATTATTTTGGGTCGTGTTCACCCTTATCTCCTTGCCAAATTTTTATCTGCGGAAAACAGCATTTAATTTTTAGTCTAGGATCATTCATGACATAAGTAGTGACACCCTTAACGCCATTCTTATCTTACGGTTCAAATAAAAACAATTTCATTTGATGAAAATCATTCTACTAACAGAGCACATCTCATTCTTGGCCCCAAAAAGTTTAAACTTTACATTGATAGTATCAGAGAATTATTATTTGAAAGTGTCACAGGTGCCAATTTTGCGGTGAAAAGACCCTGAAGCCGAGCTATTAAAATTTACAGTTTAGAAATCTTCACCGGAGAAAATAATTACTTTCAGTCAACTTCGGTTCGAGACCCGATGTATAAGTTGATAACGATAAATCTTTTTACCGAGGCAGACACATGTTTCATGAAACAGATATGACGAAATGTTTTGATTGGATTTTCCCCAAATGAATATTCTTCATCAATTGGAGCTCTTAGGAAAATCAGAGATATCGTGAACAAGGAAAAAAGTAATGGATTAATGGATGCACGAGATAATTGGATAAACAGATGAAAAAAACCGGTTGCTTCAACATCGTCAAATCCTTTAATAGGTCAGGAATTATCAGATCGCATTGCCAAGTCCATTTTACTCATACATTAGACATTTATTTGTGACGTTTCTGTGATTCAAGAGGATTGCTGAGATGGATTTTTCATTTGTTTCATGCCTTTTTTGACCCTTTAATGTCTTTGCCTGCCATTGGACTTCCTTGAAAGCCTACTCAGTCAACAGTAAATGAGTAATTAATCAGTAATCAATCAAAACTTGCAGTGGCGGATCCAGAAAATTTTTCTGGGGGGGGGGGCAAAGTCTGAATTTTTAAATTTCGAGAGTTGCAGTAAGACATTTTGGGCTATTTTCTGTTACAAAGGCATCATTTGATGCTTCTGCCCCCCCCCCCGGTGGATGCGTCACTGGACACTTGGTCAGTTGTATCATTGGGGGGAGTAGGAAGGGAGCAATTGCCCGCCTTTCAAGGGTTTGAAATAACACTGGGGATACACTCGTAAATCTCCGAAACCGAGACACCTGAGAAAAATTAAAGGCACCTCAGTTTTTGGCTCATCAAGCAATTTTGTTTTGTTTGTAAAAAATACTCTAAAATTTAATCTCATTCAACTGTCCAATTTTGGGGGGAAATCTTTCAACTTTTGGTGTAAAAGACCTATAAAAAAAAAAAAAAAAAAAAAAAAAAAAAAAGAGCATTGGTATTTTCCCTCAAATTCCTCCCCCATCCTCGTGGTACAATATACCAGAGCACTTGGTGAGTAGATGGTTTATTTTCCTTCAAGATATTCTGAAAGGTCAAGGCATGAAGCATTTTAGTGCGTTTTGGGCGAGCAAAAAGATTAGAAATCGGTAGAAAAAGTTAATAATGAGGCACTTTTGGGCGAGTGCGAGAGATGCTATTATGCTATGGGGCAACTGCGCATTCGCGTAAAATGAAATTCGTGCCTTCACGCGTGCCGCGTCATTTCCAACAGATGTACCAATGAAAAAATAATTGTATGTGCCAGTCGAGTTTTGCTTTCTCGCCCACAAAAGTGTGTTAACTTATGAATGTGCTCGGAGTTTTTTTTTTAATTTATTTTTTTTCAAATGTACGCCATTTTCGATGCGGAGCTATTTACACTCATCGTGAATGCACTCCATGGGAAGGGAGTAAAAAGCTCTCTGACTCTACTGCTTCCTTAATTTGAAGCAGGGAACTTTTTGTCAACCAAGCCCAATTATCATTATCGATTATAAAATTCCAAATCTTCAAACCTCAGAGCAGCCGGACCTACAATTTTTTCTGGTGAGTAATACACACTTGTAAAATGAGTACTCGGCAACTTAAATACTTCCAGTAATGTCAAACTTACAGACTTACCACATTAAATGCCTTAAATGTACTCGCCCAAAGGTCCCTTTCGACATTGAGTGGATCCTCACTAAATTCAATTTTTAACTCGCCCAAAAGGCCTACTCGAATCCAGCTCCTCGCCCACAATATACTCTTTTTCTCGCCCAAACGCCCGGTTTGCGCCCACGCTCGCCCAAAACGTCACCACCCCCCCCCCCCCCCCCCCCCCCATTGCTGGCGTTTGCAAAATGCACGCAGTCATGTCGGAATAGTTAACTACGCTCAATGTTTACGACTAGCATAGGCTGTTGCAGTGATAGGCGATAGGCGTGCATTCGCGCATGCTTCGTCTTTTTGGCAACAGTGGTTTTATGAAGACTAGAGCAACATTTTATTTTGAAAAAGTCGCAGTGTGAAGGTCATTCGTTTCCTGTCCAGTGTCCATTCATCAAAACTAATTTACATTATTTCAGCCGATTCGCACAAGATATTCCATTTAGATAAACATCGTATATACCTATATTACATAGTAGTTTAATTCAATGCATCGCGCGCAGCTGTGGCGCCACGCAAGATGCAATTAAAATTATACCCGCACTTTAATTATTGGATTGTAATTATTGAACGCACAATTCATGATCATCATGTTAAATCATTTCTCTCGAGACAGGGTATTATTTTATTGCATTACAAACGATGTAAGTGGTCTAAAGGGCACGGGAAAATTTATGAGCTTCTGAGAAATGCGGAGATGTAGATAAAGTTCAGGTAATCTCCACCATGCAGTGCCTGTGCACGGTGGCTCATGAAAAATCGATTATAGATTTTCTTTAATTTAAACCCGTGTATAATTATCGATTGGGGGTACAAAAAGAATAGAAATATAAGGACTCAATCTTCGAACTTTTGAGTGAACGACGAAGACCCTCAAATTCGACCATTCATATGGGTTTGAATGAATATTACAAAAATTTGTCTGATTGAATCACCACGCCACTGCTCATGCTGATCAAGCTGTACAGTTCATTTATCTGACAACCTTCTAAACTAAATAAAAGCAATGATTGAAAAAGGATTCTCGGAAAGGTTGCGGAGGTCACAGCTGCGGATCCAGCAACTGGCAACTGCGCATTCTTTCCATTTGAATATATGATAAACAATCGATTCTTTAAGGGGCTGCAGCCTCGTGACTAATCGATTATTTGTCATGCAATAAAATGGGAAGAATGCACTGTTGTCAGATTGCAGGATCCGCCAATGGCGGAGGACGGAGGTGTGAGTAAGACTTTCAGTGCGCATGATTTGAAAGAGCTTGCGACAAGCCCCTTTTTTCCGTCTTAGTAAAAAGTGTTTGCTGTTTATTCTCTTATTTTAGGAATTTTGAGGTCGAGGCTGCGATGAGAACCTACTGCACCAGCCAGCCTTGCCCAAATCACTCCGAAAGATTACAGCAAAAACTTTTTTCTACTTTACGAAAGTAAACAAATCAATGATCGAGTATTTGAGTAACTATTTATGTTCGAGGTTTTTCTAGAACCACGCTCCATAAAGAAACCACGCTATTTAGGATTGCAGAGCTACTATCAGTCATGTCTCTCTATACAAACAAACGTGGATGATTCATTCCTCCTGTTGTCACTGAAACGGGTATAAGTTTACTCATTCATACCAATACATACACGTGTATACATATAGTATGAGCTATTTACATTCATGAACATCGATCTGAATTACCTTCAGTCTGCGTTAGCGCTTTTGCTTTGTGACTCTTTTACTTAACGGCATGACCACACCACACGTCTTATTAATGATTTCATTACAGACGGCGTAGTATAGTGATCTCTCACGCCAAACTAAACGACAATACAATGTGAAGTCGTTCAACGTCATTTTTTCACAGCCTCAAAGCCCCCCCCCCTTCCAACTGCCCCTGCCCCCTCCCCAACCTTCCCCACACGCGCTCCAGTCGAAACGACTCAGCAGTGACGAGACAATTATTCTTTTGCTATCTAGTATCTAGATTCCCGAGCGGCGCTTGACTTGAAGCGGAGTCCAGCGTACATTGGATCGAAGAATAATTTATGAAAGTGAAGGAAAAATGAAAAAAAAAAGGAAAAAGAAAAAAGAAAAAGGAGGGGGGCAACGAAAAAATGGGGTGACTTGCAAACACCCTCTGAAAATTAGAATTTCTAATGTTTTTAACCTTCGAGGGAGAATCAAGTTCATAGGAAAGGCATAAAAAACAGCATGACTGCAGATTGAGGAATTATCGTTTTTTTTTAATTTGGGGCGGGGGGGGACTTGCTCAGCCGATGGTATGTCTGTGGTTAATATTTGACCGAATCGCTTGGTTTCTAATTTTTTCAATAATGAGGCAGTTGCAAGGGTCTTAAATTTTGTGTTTTTCATAAAGAAAATGAAAGTACTTGATGATCTAAGAACAATGGTGCCTTTGGTTTTTTCCCAAGTGTCTCGGTTTTGGAGATACACACGTGTAAAGTTGTAAAAAATCGTGTGCGTAGTGACGTCACTACGCGGAATCTCATCTCCGGAACACTGGGACTTTATTAGTAACCAAAGGCATCTTTGTTCTCAGCTCGTCTAGTACTTTCATTTTCTTTATAAAAAACACAACATTTCAGACCCTTGCAACTCCCCGATTTTGGCAGATCATATAATCTGGATAATAATCACAGTCTATAAGTCTAGTTGAATGCTTATTTTCGAATAATGTCGATTTATATCAATGGGTTTGTTGCAAACTTTTGCTACAACAATTAAAAGTGTATAATCTGATGTAAAATCACCTGAAAAGTCCATTGGTGGCATCAGAAAGTCATGAAATGCAATGATAAACTCACAGGAGGCGTTTAATGAAATCCAAGATGGCGGAGAAATATCGAGCAATCTGTATATTCATGCACCTTGAACATCCAAGGATGGCCAACTTGGACAACCTCACTGGAGGTAGAGGTTATGTGTTTGTTTACGTTGTGATCGATATTGTGAGGTTGGCTATCCTTGGATGTTCGTGGTGCATGCATACAAATTGCTCGATATTTCTCCGCCATCTTGGATTTCATTAAACGCCTCTTGTGAGTTTATTATTGCGTTTTATGACTTTCTGATGCCACCAATGGACTTTTCACGCGATTATACATGAGATTAAATACTTTGTAGCGCTAAAACAAAAGTTTGCAACAGACCCATTATTATCACATCATATGATGGCAAAAAAGGTATCAAGCTATCAACTTTTCTTGAAATAGAAAAAAATAAAAAATGAGCATTTTAATAATCATAAATTAGGAGTCATAAAGCCTCTCAGAGTTATCTGTAAGACTCAATTTCTAGCTCATGAAATCAGAACTACAGTCGAATAATCGATAACTATATTAACTATACACAAAAAATAACGATGAACATCGGCATTGCTATAGTACGTCAAAACAAAAGTTGACTCTATAGTTGTGCGAAAATATTATAGAAGATTAGCTTAACCATTGGATTACTGAGCAGCAAAATTAATTTGGAGTCACATTTTTTTCTTTTTTTTCTTATTTTTTTCTTACCTAATTATTAAAGCGAGCATAATGTAGAAGTGCGATTTGACCTTAAAATCTCAAGACTCACTACCTGTGCGGCGTTGCTGCTACGGCTTGCAGCGGCGCTATCCTTGTACTGTTATTTACACGATTATTCACTTGTTTGCGTTACGTTCAAACGTTATACCAAACATTCTCACAATCAGGACCTTCCCTTTCTTTCAATATGTATAATGCCGACTAAACATTGCAATTTACAAAATGATGGTGACGGGGGAGGGATAGAATACAATATTTCAATTTTATCTTATGGCGTGAGGGCCACAACTTTTGGTTTTGTTTCTTATATAGCTGGGTGTCAATTGAAACACAGAAAACTAATCAGTGGTTTAGTGTACAATCAGGCAACGTTGCAGTTTGTCCAACTAAACCCATGAAAAAGATCGAAATCTTGAGACTACAGTGAACACTCATGCATTCAACATTTTTCATGGATTTTGATGGATATAATATGACGTTGCCAGATATAACCATACGCCACAGACAATGTATCTAACAGGGAAAATTATAAACGCTTCGAGCCCTTAGAAATAACAGTGTGGTAATGATGTCTCCTTACACTAGATTGGAAGGAATGTGGTCTTTAGTGCTTGTACCTCATATCATCCTCGTTCATAAGTCGTCAGCAAGCAGTGTTGCCAGATTGGGGTGAAAAAGCCGTACGTTTTACTTTGATTTAAATGGGGATGATACGGCTTTTTACCCTCGATCTGGCAACACTGTCAGTAAGCCCTTACGGACCAAGCCAGAGTATACTCGTTTTACTCCTCCAATCTAATTCACATTGTTTCAGTTTTTATTCCAGATAAACACGATTTATCGATGAAAATAGTCAGGGGTAACCCGTGCTTAGTATACATATAATCAAATGATTTGGTTTGACCACCAATTGCACCAATAACAGGGTTTGTAACAATTTTATTGTTGGAGGAGGTACGGGGGTTATGATTCATAACGATTAAAATAAGAGATAATATACGTTAATTTAAAGTGAATCATACACTCGAGAAGACCTTCGAAGTTTCTAATAGCCTCTTCTTTTACCCTCGGAAACTACTTTACTTATCGATTGGTTGTTACATACGGCTACTTAAACGAATATAATAGATTTTGGTTCACTTTTAAAAGCTTTTTTCTTCAAAACTGCGTTTGGAGGATTTTTCTTACTCAAAATCAGTTCGATTCCATTAGTAGCTTGGATGTTTGGGAACAAAATGAAGTATAGAGTTATGGAATTAAAGTTTGTCGTAATGTCTTGACTCCGTAGTTTCCGACGACATCATTTTTCTTTTTTTGTTCTACACACACACTCACACAGGTCACAGCGTTAAAATCAGTGACCGCGTATCCGTCCGTGCGATGATTCATTTCCTTCCGTAAACCGCAACTGTCTGCGAATAAATTTATTCACGTCTTTTTTTTTTTTTTTATTCTTTGTTTTGGAATTTTAGGCATATTTGAGTCATTTACAATCTACCTATTCTTACCTTGAACACGCAATCGCACGGATCAGAGAGTTTAGGAGGCTCCTCTTGGATTGATGGGTACACATAAAAACGTATCTAATCTGGCAACGTTGCGTTCGGTCCATTTAAACTTATGAAATATAACGAACGATTTGGGTTACTATGGGAATGACTTCTGTGAATTTGACTTACTGCATGATGGGTCGAAATGGACAAAACACGACGTTGCCAGATTTTACTCCACACCGCTATATTTAAACTGCATCTTTAGCTCCGAATTAAGGCTAATATGTAAGCGCAGTCGGCGAATTTAATAATGTCAGTCAACGCCTTCGATTTTAGCTCAGGTAGGCCACCACCAAATCTTGATTTCTTTGTGTTACGTTTTGCAGGTTGCCTAATGCCTATACCTTAACCAAAATCTAAGGCGTTGATTGACATTCTTTAATTCGTTGACTGTACTCCAGATCCTATATCTCCCTGAACGCGATTCAATTCTGTCAAGAGTACATAGTTATTTAAGCTACATGGATAATCATCCGAAGCAACAGCAAATAATGCCGAAAATATGAAAAAAAAAAAAAAAAAAAAAAAAAAAATTAAATATGAAAAAATAGAAAATAGCAATAATTATAATAGTGCGGAATGCATATTGTGTCTATGAAATCAGTTTCACTCTCTCAATTTTTGAGGAAATTGCTCGGGATAAAATTTCGATAGCGCAATTTCCCAGCGCTTGAATTTGTCGATTTTTTTCTCATTTTTTTGGACAAAATGAAACTGTCTTTTCGCACAGTCAATCTGGAAGGTAGCCGCGAAAGCAAACTGAGCTAAACTTTAAAAATTTGCCTCAATTTATTTATTTATTTATTTATTTATTTATTTATTTATTTATTTATTTATTTATTTAATTTTGTACATAAGCGAGCCATTAGCTTGAAATACACGTCAGGGAAAAAAAAAAAAAAAAAAAAAAAAAAAAAAAAAAAAAAACTAAACGGATAAGTACATAATAATAATGATGGTTCTTAAAATTAAATTGATGGTTCATAAGTCCAGGGTTTTTGCTGCTCATTTTAGGAATAATAACATTTCTTTTCTCTGTTTCTGCAACCTCCAACATGTTGATATGCACAGTCAATTTCCTTAACCCTCTAAGGACTAGATTAGTTCACAAGAACGCCACTCTTCCGCTTTTATAGGGAATGTAGTTAACTGTTCGTACTCGTAGGAGTTGGAATTACCTAAACGACGAATTTACGGCGCCTGACGACATTTTATCTTGTAAGTGTTTTCATCGTTTATCCGGAATGAACACTGAAACAATGTAAAATAGACTACTAGACTGCAGGAGAAAAACAAGTATACTCGGGCATAAGGTCCATAAGGGGTTAAGAATATGGAGACCATTTGTAACGGGGTAATTAAGGTGTCAAAGGTGGCCGAAAATGTTAACGTGCGCGTCTTCCTCAGGACATTTCTTTGGCGGAGGTTTCAATGCGCAATGCGAATCAGTGTGTGGCGTGTAATTTGGGAACGTGGGATTGTGTCCATTTAAACTCACGTAAAAGATTGAATGCAAAGGTGCTCACCGCACAACCAATAGTTCGATCTTTTTCATGGGTTTAAATGGACGAACTATAACGTTGCCAAATCGCAAGCTATGATATTGATGCGAATGTGCGGATGCGGATTTGACTGCAGTAATTCTTTTGGCTCAAGCTCAAACACTGTCTCTATATATATGACTTGCGATTCTATTGTTTACAGGAAGAAATTTTAATTAATATTTTAGCGGGTGCATAGAAATTTCCGTTAAATTATTAAACCTGCTCTGATGCGCAATGAGATTTAAAAGCCTTAAGACAATGAATCGATTTGTTTTTGTTGCACGGCTTGAATTTTCTTAACCTTTTATCCTTTCAGACTTAAAAGACAAGAGAGAGAGAAAGGGGTATGGCTCCAACATCAAATGAATCGTTACCCAGTCATTGGCCCGAACGACAAAGGTATATGATCAATGGTATATTGATGCACATAACGTGTTTTAATTGCACTATACTCGTGTGGCAATAAACTACAAGAGTCTGTGAATAAATTGCTAGATACATTAATTACATACAACATACAGTGACAGTACCTTACGACAGAAAGTATTCGATACATTATTTAAAAAAAAAAAAAAAAAAAAAAAAAAAAAAAACATATTTTTTTGTTTTGTTTCTCAGAGATCGTTTTCTTGACACAAGAATTTCGCTTGGAAGAATGTTTCTGCAATTTTGAAGATAGTTCAAGCCATAAAATCGGCAACTTTTCTCATTTATAATGACACGTACCATTTGAAGAGGACCGTATACATACTCACATATTTCGGGAATAAAAACAAGGCTGTGCGCACGACAGCAATTTAAAGAGGAAAGAAAAAAAAACTTCTAAAGTTAAGTCTGATTTTAATATCCTTCATGAAAATTAGGGTTTTGATGGGTCGTAACATTAGAATAATACTTTTACGAGAAACAGTAAGTATAATATCTTATAATCGCAGCTTTGGAACAGACTCTTTAAAACACAAACAATAAACGTAGGGGGACTTTTTTACCCTATATTCTCTGAGTCCCTCCCTCAGAACATTACTACTCAAGAAGAAGGCTCATTATACTACTCATAAGGGTCATAAGGGGTAAATACGCGACCCTGTATCTGAGCTGCCGCATTTGATTTCCTTCTATACCGTTGCGAAGGAGGAGTACGCGCTGTTATGTTGCACTGCGTGACGACATACAAAATTACGCGCATTGATATTGACGAAAAGGAAATTAATATAAATCCCCCTTCGTGCTCAGCGTGAGCGAGCGAAATTCAAGCGAGTGAAGAGCTACAGACAGACCAGACACCGCAGATGAGTAGGTATACTGTACCCATCCAGATCGTCATTGAATTAACAGATTATAAGAATGGTCTTGCAATCAGTCAGCCGATGACTATTTTTGCTTCAATTTTTTATGCCTCACTGCACCCTCGATTCAATTTTGTAAATTAATTGTTTCCCTTAATCAGCTAACAATAAAATTAGTTTCCGTTGGAAGGCTGTGTACTGAAGCACGGCTTACAATCAGTGCGAGTCAGTAGTGCAAGCGAATCACGGAAAAATTGAGGCAGCAGAGCTGCCGTTTTGCGTACAATTAATTTACATTTTTCAATTCATCGATGATTCCACCGGTTGAGAAAAGATTACACAGTTCAGTTCAGTGTATGACTGTAATGCACAGATATTCTCGCATCTGTAATATTTCCTCAACCGGAGGAGTCGTCAATGACTTTCAAAAACGTGCGAATATTTTAATTATCTAACGGCGTTTCCACCGATTGAGAAAAGATTAAAGCTCAGAGTATTTTCGTAAAGTGCAGGTATACACTGAACTGAACTGAACTGTGTAATCTTTTCTCAACCGATGAAGTCATCGGTGAATTGAAAAATGTCATCAATTATACGCGAAACGGCAGCTCTGTGAGGCGGACTCCGGAATGAGTTGATATACAAAACATGTGCTGGTGTGTCATGGACCGTTATCGTGAAAAGATGTTTCGTATCGATTACCGTTTGAGAACCTCTGGTTCTTAACTAACTCCGCTCCGGTTTAACGTAATGTCCATCTAACGCAATCAAGCAACATTTCGGCTGCTAAACCAGGAAAATAATGCTACATTTTCTGACTAAAAATCGTCTTACTAGTCACCAAAACCGATAGAGCCCTCAAAAGACTTGAAATTCAACATTCAACCCAAAAAATACGTAAATTTTCCGATAAAAAATTCAAACACTAGAAAGAAACTCGAATATCATATTGCAATTAAACGTAGATTGTGTGGCTTTGGAGGGCTTTCTATCAGTTTTAGTGACTATTATAACGATTTTTAGTCCATTTTTTGATAGTTTGACGGTTTCCCGTAAAAACCAGTGTTGCAAAATTTTCAAAAAAACGAAAAAAAAATGTGAAAGCCACAATTTAATTTTTCGCACATTTTTGGGGACCGTAGTTTTTTTTTTTTTTTGCTTTTGTTTTGTTTTGTTTTTTTTTTAAGAAAAAGCTAGTAGCACTTACAGCTAGAGCTGCTGCTTTTGTAACATTAATTGGCATTTCTTGATTCACCAACATATTTCTACCGATTGACCAAAAGATTACGCAGCCCAATTCAGTTCATGGTTGTAAAATCCGAAAATCCTTGCATCAGTAATCTTTTATCAATCGGTGGAACTACCGTTAAATCGTCGAAATATCTGCACATTTTTTAAGGTCATTTACTGAGACTCCATCGACTGCCGAGAAAAGATTATAGATGTGAGTATTTTCGTGCATTAGAGTCATACACTGGACTGAACAGTGTAATCTTTTGGTCAACCGGTAGAATCATCTGTGATTTGGAAAATGCCATTAAATATACACAAAGTGGCCTGAAGCCCTGCTCGCACCGTAAATAAACGCGCGTGGATTGTTTACGAGTGAATACAAACAATATGGTCTGTTGCAAATCGCCTCGCTTCTTCATCGTATCATCATATCTTTGTTTTGCTTGCCAAAAATTAATGACGTTAGGTCATTAGTCAACTGGGTTTGGTTTTGGCATCGAAAGTGGATTGGCCAATAATCATATCGGGCGGTGTGATGGAACAACGTGATTTAGCACTGTCAACAAACTGCGGTCTTAGCTACTTATGCTCACTCGCCAGAATGATTTGCGCTTTCCTTGTGATAGTTGCGTGGAGAGCCATTCGGTTCAAAAGTTCCGGGTTGCTTTGAGTGATATCTTTTCAAGCTGTGGATGATTATTTTCTAGGAATTCCCAACAAAAGAATACCGATTGCGCAATTCATAGACGTTGTTGAATAAAAATGATTGTTTTTTAGCTCTCTTTTCCCTGCTATTTCTCTTTTTGCGAATTATACTGGCGACTTTTTTCTTCTTTTTTTTTCAGGAAACCTCTTTTCTCTTTTTTAATGACCCCACCTACCTTCACTTTCTTCGAAACAGATGAATCGGTATTTAATGACACTCCCTGCCAAGTCTATGACCCTCCGTACACAGAGAGGATTATTGACATGGATGGGTGGTGGGAAGGGGGGGTGGTTACCATCTGCGTCATTATCCTGATGTAACGGGAGCGAAATGATAGCGTATATAAAACTCTAGATATTTCTAGAAAGGAATATTTGAGTGGAGTGATTGTATACGTATATAGGAATATTGATTTCTATAGTTTAATTCATGCATGTATACCGGTGCATTTTGAAATATGTTGATGTAGAAAAACGTTGAATGATTAAAATAAGGAGTTACGCAATTTGGAGAAAATTGTTCGTTTAAAAAGTTAAGAGCGCACGATTTCCCATTTAAAATTGGAGTCAACACGAAGGCAAAAGAGGCTGCTAGAGCCTCAAGAAGTATTTTTACACCTAACCTAACCTATAACCTAACTCAAAGGCCGATCCTTGGAATTCCCAACTTTTAAAAAAACTGGGTAAGAATATGGTGTGGTGATTGGTGGAGATCAGTCATGTTGTTGCCAAGTCTAATCAAAATACAAAAATCATATAATTATTGGTCATCGAACAGTCTTCAGCAGGCTGAACCCTCGAATTTGAGAATTTCGAATTGATTGCGGACTATGATGAAAAACAGCGGGGTTGGGCAGATCAGCTTTTTCGATAACATACTCGAATACTTTTTTAAAGTAATAGAGTTGGATCTAAGCATCGGCGGATCCAGCAATCTGGCAACAGTGTATTCTTCCCTTTTGATTGCATGAGAAATAATCTATTAGTCACGGGGTCATAGCCCCTTCAAGATTTGATTGTTTATCATACATTCAAATGGAAAGAATGCGCCTAGTTGCCAAATTGCTAGATCCGCTTATGGATCCAAGCAGTAATCAGGTTTGTTGATATCAAATATACATCATGATGATATTTACTGAACAACCATGTATTTTATTGCAACTCGTTGGACTCATTGAAATTGGTACGCCTGGTCACTTTATCCTTCCAACTTCCAAGTCAACTTTATGGCAAGTTTTATAGAAATTGAAACTGAAATAGTAAAAAGCCCCTTCAATTTCTCGAGCTGCATTCATCCCAACTTCTGAGTGAGGACTTTTTTATAGTCACCCTAAGCTCTGGTATATCTCGTTACAACAAAGCTTCACAAAGCTCACGTCAAACCTCACGACACAACACAACACGTTATAATGAAATGTGAAATAGTCATACGTTTTCTCTCCTCTTCTTGATAACTCTGATTCCAATCAAGCGATAACAAACTGTATCTTAAATGTATTTTCTATCTTAATGATCGTGATCTAAAAATCGGACGCGGTTAGCTTGGGTGACTAAAAATAAAACGATCCGATGCAGTTTTTTTTTTTTTTTTTTTTTTTTTTTTTTTTTTTTATTGAATCTGACTCACATAACCTTCAAACAACCAGTCTTTTGTGAGATCATAGTATTCGTACGTCAACTAAACTATTATTTCCAATTTTTGGGGAGCGGGTACACGTTTCGCGGAATATTTAAACAGAAAGTGTATGTTTTGACATTATTGTAATTTGTAATATTCAAATAGGAGGTGGATGTTTTTTTGTTTTTTGTTTTGTTTTTTTGTTTTTTATTTTGTTTTTTGTTTCGTTTTTTTGTTTTGTTTTGTTTTTGTTTTGTTTTTTTGTTTTTTTTTTTATTATTATCTTTCTACGTAGGGCTAATGTCTCGAATGTTTATCTTGTAAATACTCTCCCAACATGTTTACATTTACCTATGCTGTGACACCTTTTTTTTTTTTTTTTTTTTAAACCATTTTTTTAAAGTCCTCTATCAATACCTAGTTGGTGCCGGTCAGATCCAGTCCCCTTTCCAAAATCATCGAGTGTAAACTTGGATTGTGGTCATGGCTTGTGAACATAATGAGTGCATAGCTCCCATGAGAAAAAATGCGTTAACATCTCAATCACAAGTTTTTGCCCGCGCAGATAAAACTTGGACCATACTTATTTTACTTCAAAAGAGTGCTTGACAAGTCTTTCGTTGCGTTTGACAGTCATTTTTGTAAAGTATAAGTTGGTTATATAGAGCCTGCACTCCTGCAGTAGAGGGATTGGATGGGCCAGAAGAGCCACTGTGACAAAAACCTTGGTCCGTGAAATTGAAAAGTTTTGAAACTTCTGCAAATACTTAATACAAAATTTTTAACTCCGTTGGGATCATTTGCATTTCACAATCCGACAGTTCGAATACAGGCAGTTTCATTTTTTAGTAAGTTGCCTTACCCTTTGTTATGAGCCTTAACCTGCCCATGGATAAATTTTCTTTCAAAAATGCACTAAAGCCTTTCTTTTACCCGACCTCCCTCGTGTTTATTGTCAAAAAACAAGAAAGGAAACCTATTGATCATTAAATGTTATTGCACTGGAGAGAGCGAACTTTATTTTTAGAGGGGTGTTCATTGTTTATATTGTTCAGACCTTGAGTCGCAAAGGATAAGCGAATGAATTTGTGTGCGTTCAGGAAAAGTGGTTGAAAAAAATTAATAAATAAATAAATAAATAGATAAATAGATAGATAAATAAATAAATTAATAAATAAATACATCAATAAATAAATACTATGTAACCCAAATACTCTGTAACTTGGCTATTATTATTAATATCATTGACCTGTACCATACAGTTTTTCCTGCCTTATATGCCAATGTGTTATAAATAAAAATAAATAAATAAATAAATGAATAAGGAAGAAAGAGCTAGGCTCTATAATCCAGCGCATAAATACATTTTCTTTCAAATTACCTCACAACCTTTCCTCTCTTTGAGCTGTCTTGTGTTTAAAGTAAAAAAAAACAAGCTAGGAAACATCTTGGTCATTGAATAACAATTGGTGCAAACTCTATTTTTAAGAAGAATGTTTATTGCTTATCGTTCAGGTCTTGAGTCGCAAAGGCTATGAGAATAAATTATGTATGCATTAAGGAAACTGACTGAAAAAAAACAACAACATTTTAAGGAAGAGAGATGCTGCTTACCGGCTAGAATGCATGATGGGAGGGGTATAATCAGCTTTAATCACAAAACACTCGCGCAATCAGACACCGTTTCGGTGTCACTGATGGAGAAGAACTGGCTGGAGTATTGGAGGAAGAACAAAAACACAACACTGATTATACCGAATGCATTCGTGGCTGGCGTGGTGGCGGAGCAGCTGTGGAGGAGGAGGAGGGGGGATGAGGAGATGAGGGGGGGAAGGGGGGGGGGGTAACAACGGTGGAGGAGATGGAGATAGGGCATACGGGCATACCTGTACCGGTTCGGTTCCAGCGTCCAATCGGACACCATCCTAGCACCTTCTTCTTGATCGAATTAAAAATGAACGCAAGAGATCAATATCAAGTCTCAATCCAAGATTCAAGATATTTTTAGGCTTTGTATTTCTTTGTCTCCTTCATTTCCCGTTGGGCCTCTCCTTCCTTGCTTGACGACCTCTCTGCTCTGTCTCACCTACCAGTCACCACTCCTGGTTGATTCGGTCACAGGATTCAGGATGAGTCGGCCGCTGCCCGCAGGATCGAACTCTTTTTTAAAGCTATGTTGTCGAATTGGGCAGCTTTAGGTAGAACGGAAGCAATAATGTGGCCATTTCCGGAAAAGAAGGTCGAAAAGGTCCATTAATCAATAGGTGCGCTCTTTATGAGAAATCAGCTTTGTAATTGAATAAATAATTTTGTCTGAAGAGCGAATCCTTTTGTTTTATGGACCCTCTTGTACTTACATAAGAAATCAATATATACGCGGAAAAAAGTTTACCATACTTGTTAGTTTTGGCCTCAACAAAACCAAAACAGCATCGTAAACTCCACTAGACATCTAATAAACGTCATCAAACGAAACGATCAAGTAAATTTGACTTATTTTTTGGGCGGTTTAACCCTTTCATGTGGTACACATGTGTACCATTTTATGTAACATGAGATTCGATGGAATTTAAATAGACATTATGCAAACAGTTGTGTGGCCCATATCATCAAAATTCTTTGAAAATGTTCCTCTTTTGAACGGTCTAAAAAAAAAATCTAAAAAAAAAAAGTCAAAACCCAAAATGCGTGCATGAAAGTGCTACACAAACGTCCAGTAGAGTTGACCGCACCTTTATTGGTCGAGGCCGAAATCAACAACGAGTATGGTAAATTTAATCAAAAATATAGTTAATTTAATCTATGATAGGAGTCGGTTCCAGAGGGTTATCCTAGTCCCCCCCCCCTGACTTATCCATCAAAGCACAAAAACATTTGAACAAAATGTTCATTTGCACTGCGCTGTTAAACGTAATGATAAACGGGAACAAAGAGTAAAAGGAAACGGAAACTAATTGTAAGATAAACAAAATAAAAAGAGGAGAAAAACCTAGCGTATATATCGCTTTAAGACTATTAACCCTTTCAGACCTGGAGTCCATTCCAATGGACATTTGAATAACAAGTAGTCTTATGAAGAACAAAAAAATACAATATGCGCATCAATTTAGATGAGGAACAGCGCTGAGATCAACAATGTTGGTCAAAAATCCGTTCCTGAAAAAAAGGATTTTCAGGTCTGAAAGGGTTAAGGAGTCAACGAAGGGGGCTCCGGTCGAAAACGAAACTTTTGCTCTCTCTCTAGAACCGAGTCTTGAAAATTTCTACCCGAGCCCTTTCCGAGTTCTTCAACGGCCTTCCCCCTCCGCAGTGTATTCCCAGCTGCGATACCATTTGGATGCTCTTATGCTCTGCATTTCGTAGATCGAAGAGCAAATCCGGAAAAAAAAAGTTGAGAACAATTTCGAGATAAGTTCAAGCAGGAAAGTCTGCATGTAAAATAATTCTCAAAACCTGCACTTACCCACCTACAGTAAAGCAGCAAAGAGTAAAGCTGATGATCCTATTCAAAAGCATAATTACTGAGGAAGAACTTATACTTCCTTGAAACGGAAATCGATGGATGTTGCCTTCGAGATGTCTTTTTTCTAACGGTCTCGCGGCGGCTCGTGCAATTGGGCAACAATGTGATTCTCCTGAATTTGATTCTAAGTCAGACAATCGATTCAATGGGGCTATTGCACACTTTTGCTATAAGCGATTTAATAGTCGAATGTGGCGTAGAAACCTCAAGAATTAACGATGGCGGCACTAAAAACTTTCAAAATCCACTCCTTAACTCAACAAACGCAGTTATTTGAGCGAGTGTAATGGTGTCTGAAGGCACTAACAATGGGAGATTCCTATCTTAATTTCGTTACTCTTTCTATGTTGACAAGGATGATTCACAGAGTAATTAGTCATCAGAGTGATGATCCACATCCGATGAATGGTATCGCAACACCTAGTGACATCGGTGTCGAATGAAAGTAGTCTCTTATTGGTCACTTCTTGATGGAGTTTCTGTGAAATGTATTAATATTTATCCTAGGTTGGTAGCGTATTTTGTTGTTGCCGTTTGTGGCACCCTGTCATGCCTATGCTGGTGGAGGCTGTCCTAGCCAGCAGTTCTACAATATACTTTTCTTGTTCCTTTGCTATCCGTCAAACGTGTGTCTCTTCTTCTTGTAATCATGTCTCGTTGTCGTTCATATTATTAACTCATATTATGAGTCGTATGATCTATTAATCTCATAGGTTATGGAGCCCAGACTCCAGTGATCGCCTCAATACCGGAATCGCGTAATTTCTCCGATTTATCGCGAAAATAACTTTTCTGTGGTTGTGCGGATCACGTGGAAAGTCCTTTGTCTCGTCGCCATTCGTTATCAGTCGGTAACCGGTAATCGTGAAATTCGAAAGTAGTAAAATCGTGGAATTATGGCTAGTTCTAATTCATCGACGGTCGAAATCGGCACGATCAGGAAATTTAACGGAAAATTCTACCGCGAATGGAAGAAGCAGATCAGGTTAGCTCTATTGGCGAAGGGCCTGTACGGGCATATCACCGGCGATCGTCCAAAGCCTAAAGTGGAAGATGGTAATGATGCAACTCAGGCTCAGAAGGAAGCGTTGGAGAAATGGATTCGAGATGATGCCGCAGCTCTGTTTATGATACTTTCAACTTTAGAAACCGGTCAGGTAAAATTAGTTGGAAATTGTGATTACACCAAAGAGACGATGGATAAGCTCGACACAATTTACAAGCAGTCATCAGAGTTCGATAAAATGACTCTTTTAGATAGATTTCACAGTCTTGAAATGCGCAGAGATGAAAGTATCATTCAGTACATTAGCAAAGTAGAGAACGCTGCTCAAGAATTGAAAGAAGCGGGAGAAGAAGTTAGTGAAACTGCGATAATAGCCAAAATTCTCCGAACCTTACCCCCTAAGTACCGTATGTTCAGGCAAGCATGGCTGTCCATGGATGTTAATAGACAAACATTAGCTAATCTAACATCAAGACTTTTAGATGAAGAGTCAAGTCTAACATTAACCGAGCGCATGGATACTGCACTGGTAACCCATAAACCCAGAGGTCGAAGCAATATTCAATGTTTTAAATGTAGTAACTATGGACATATTGCAAGGGATTGCGAAGAGTACAAAGTTGTCAACGAGGGAGGATATCGGAAGAAAAATAACAATTCTTCATATCGTCGAAACTTCAATGATAATAAGTCATCCGGATCTAGTCAGTATTCCAGTCAGAACTTTAATCGTAGAAACCAAAGTGATAATAGGGCAACAGGATCTAATCAATATTCTTCCTATCGTGGCAACCAGAGTGATAGTAAAACGTCGTCATCTGATTCAGGTGGTCAATCCTATACAAAAGGTAGTTTCAAGAAAACAGCTTTATGTACATCAGTATGCGATAGTAATGTTGATTCTCAATGGATCTTAGATGGTGGGGCTTCTTATCATATGACCTACCAACGTGATATTTTAGAGAACTTCCAGTCTGAACAGCATCAAATAACGCTTGGAGATGATACCATACTTGACATTATCGGGAGTGGTGATGTCAATGTGCGTGCCCTAGTAGAGGGTGAATGGCGGGAAATTGTACTAGAAAACGTGAAATTGGTACCTGATTTAAAAAGGAACTTGTGTTCAGAAGGTGTGATAACTAATCGAGGGATGAAGATTATGAAGATTCATGAGCAAGCCAAAATCTATGATGAAGCGAATAATTTAATTGCTGTTGCAGTCAAAAATTCTAATAATATTTATTACTTGTGTTTTGAAACTGTTCTTAAGAGTGAAGTCAATTTTTCAAAATCTAATGAACTATGGCATCATAGATTAGGTCATATCAATTCTGCCTTTCTTCAGAAAGTTCCTGCCACATCTGATGGTGTCAAAGAGGTTGTTTCATCGCCCATAAGGAATGGGCTGAGAATGGATTTCCTTCATTTTTTCAGGGCTGATAGAGCTATTCTTAGGGAGTCTAAAACTGGCCTATTTTTTATTTTTGCCCTCTTAGAACAGGGGGGGCGGGGGGTCAAAGGTAAAACGGTTTTTCGGCCATAACTTTTGAACGGTTGAAGATATTAAAACGAACTTTTTTTAATCGAAAGATCTTTTAGAGACCTATCTTTTGATGTGTATGATATTTCAAAAATATTGAATTTTAGTTGAATTGTTGCATTTTCAAAATTTTGGAAATTCCAAAAAATTAGTTTTTTGGATTTTTTTCATATGGGGATCGCACTGAGGAAAACAAAGAACTGTTTCAAAGAAAGCCCTTTTTTTACCGGTTAAAATGAGCTAAAGTTCGTTTTCGGGAAATGATTTGTCTTTGAGTTATGAATTTTTAAAGTGTCAAAAAGCGCTATTTTTGGGTTCTCAGCGGCAGCGACGAGGCCGAAAAAAATCATTTCTCCGCATGTAGTGGACTAAATTCAATGAAAATCGGTATCTGAGGGTTTTTGAGGTCGCAGATTTCAATTCTGCCGTCAGATTTGAAGAATTGTGAAATCCAAGATGGCTGCCGAGTATATAGAGGTCGGCAGCCATCTTGGATTTCACAATTCTTCAAATCTGACGGCAGAATTGAAATCTGCGACCTCAAAAACCCTCAGATACCGATTTTCATTGAATTTAGTCCACTACATGCGGAGAAATGATTTTTTTCGGCCTCGTCGCTGCCGCTGAGAACCCAAAAATAGCGCTTTTTGACACTTTAAAAATTCATAACTCAAAGACAAATCATTTCCCGAAAACGAACTTTAGCTCATTTTAACCGGTAAAAAAAGGGCTTTCTTTGAAACAGTTCTTTGTTTTCCTCAGTGCGATCCCCATATGAAAAAAATCCAAAAAACTAATTTTTGGAATTTCCAAAATTTTGAAAATGCAACAATTCAACTGAAATTCAATATTTTTGAAATATCATACACATCAAAAGATAGGTCTTTAAAAGATCTTTCGATTAAAAAAAGTTCGTTTTAATATCTTCAACCGTTCAAAAGTTATGGCCGAAAAACCGTTTTACCTTTGACCCCCCGCCCCCCCTGTTCTAAGAGGGCAAAAATAAAAAATATGCCAGTTTTAGACTCCCCAAGAATAGCTCTATCAGCCCTGAAAAAATGAAGGAAATCCATTCTCAGCCCATTCCTTATGGGCGATGAAACAACCTCTTTGATAAAGTCAAAAAGTTTTTCTGCGAAGGTTGTGTTTATGGCAAACAGCATAAGGCTTCATTTGAAAGGTGTGCTTTTAAAGCAGAAGAACCAGGAGACCTCATACACTGTGATTTAGGAGGGCCTTTTCCAGTTCCATCAGTCAGCGGATTCCGTTATTTTCTAGTTTTGAAAGATGATTTCTCAGGTTTTCGTGAAATACATTTTGTTCTTCATAAGTGTGATTGCGTAGAAGTTGTCCAACAATTTGTCAAAGACTGCCATAATCAAGGCATAAAAATTCGTCAATTAAGATCGGATCAAGGTTCAGAAGTTGTTGCTGAAAGATTATTATCGTTTTTAAGAGAAAGAGGTATAACGCATAGAACTACAGCAGCCTATACACCGGAACAGAATGGCCGCATTGAGCGTGAAATGCGCACCCTACGTGAAAGTGCCTTATCTATGATTCACGATTCTAATCAGCCTCTTTACTTGTGGGCTGAAGCAATGAACACTGCTGTGTACTTACTGAATAGAATACCCAATAGCAAAACGGTGGAAAAGACTCCGTATGAATTGTGGACAAAACGAAAACCATACTTAGGACATGCACGAGTGTTTGGATGTACTGCCTATGCCTTAATTCCAAAGCAACGTAGAGAAAAATTGCAGAAGAAGAGCAAGAAATTAATTTTTGTTGGTTATGACGGTGATAGAAATTACAGATTGTTTGATCCAGAGTCAAGGAGCATAACTATATCTCGTCATGTTTTATTTAATGATATTGAAGAAATGAATCTAGTCAAAATTTCTGTCGAAAGCACCCCGGGAAGTAGATGTACAAGATGATAGTGCAGAAATGAAGGAGGGAAAATAATCAAGAAATTTTATCAAATGATGAAGAAACGTTTGAGACAGCTGAAGAAGATACCGCTGAGGAAAATCCATCGAATGTTTCAGAAGATCAAGTAAGCTCAGGTGATGACAGTCAAGAGGATGTCCAATTTATTCTCAGAAGAAGTTCGAAAAAGAAGAAAGTTCCGGAGAGATTTGAAGATTTTGTCCTGAACGCTGCAGTAGCGCTCAGTGCATCACCCTCGACCCCACCAAAAACTTTCAAAGAAGCTATTCAAACTGGATGGGAGAAAGCTGTGAAAGCTGAGTTGGATGCTCTTAGGGACAATGATACTTGGTCTCTTGTTGAACGAGAAAGGTTAGCGGGTAAGAAGATCATTGGTTCCCGATGGGTGTTTGCTGAAAAGAAGGTGGATGGAAAGATTATAAAGAAGGCTCGTCTAGTTGCGAAGGGTTTCATGCAAGATCAAGTTGGAGACCTTTTCTCACCTGTAGCTAGGCTGGTTACAGTCAGGACTTTGCTAGCGATAGCTCTTGAAAAAAATTACAGCGTCGAATATTTGGATGTCAAGTCTGCGTTTTTAAATGGAGAATTACATGAAGAAGTTTTTATGCAAGCTCCAGAAGGTGCAATTATACCTGATAATATGGTGTGTAAACTCAAGAAGTCGTTATATGGCCTCAAGCAATCGTCTAAATGCTGGAATGAAAAATTGTCTGGTTTTTTTAAATTTGTCTAGGTTTTAAACGATCAAATGTCGATCCATGTCTTTTTTTAAAGGTAAGACTTATCTGTTAATTTATGTAGATGATTTTTTATTAGTTTCATCAGAAAAAACTGAGGATATTAAATCAAATTAGTCAAACAAATTTTAAAATGAATGTTTTTTAAAAGTAATTCAAAGTTCATGTTTTTAGGTATCGAAATCTCTATCGCAAATAATGAAATTAAGTTTTCCCAAAAAGATGCAATGATAAGTGTTTTAGAAAAATTTTAAAATGTTTAATTGTAAACCCGCTCCATTACCAATGTTACCCAATTTGTTTGTGAATCCTTCTAATGATAATTCAGATGTTTCTAATTTGCCGTACCGAGAATTGTTAGGTTCTTTAAAGTATATTATGTTAGCCACTAGGCCTGATTTGTGTTACACTGTTAATTATTTTTTCCCGGGTTTTAAAGTAATTATACTCAGGAACATTGGGTGCATTTGAAAAACGTCTTAAGATACATTAAAGAAACTATCAATTACGGTTTAATTTTTAAAAATCTGACGGTAAAGGAAATATTTTAGAAGCTTATGTCGATTCTGACTTTGCGAGCGATGCTCAGGATAGAAAAAGTGTTACTGGTTTCCAGATTAAACTTTTTGAAAATAATGTTTTTTTTACCAGTAAAAAACAGTCTAACATTTCTCTTTCTAGTTGTGAGTCTGAATATGTCGCCTTGAGTGATTGTGTTAGAGAATTAAAATTCTTGAAACAGTTGTTGCAGGAGGTTTTTGATTTTGAACTTTTACCTGTTATATTTGAGGATAATCAATCGTGTATACAGATGGTTAAAACTTGGGATTCAAAGAGGAGCAAACTTAGATATAAAATACCATTTTGTTCGTAATGAATTTTCTAATAAAATGCTTAAATTAGTTTATGTTCCCACCGGTAGACAGGTTGCAGACATTTATACCAAAAGTTTGTCGAAGGCAAAATTTTTATGCTTTCTTGCCTAAGTTGTGTTTGTGATATTAGTTTAAGTGTGTTTTTAAATTTTTAATTGTTTTTTTAAATTATTGATAATTGAAACTGTGATGATTTGAAAATTGAAACTGTGATGATTTTTTTTTATAATTTGTAGAACTTTTGTAGATTGTAGAACGGGGGGGGAGTGTGAAATGTTTTAATATTTATCCTAGGTTGGTAGCGTATTTTGTTGTTGCCGTTTGTGGCACCCTGTCATGCCTATGCTGGTGGAGGCTGTCCTAGCCAGCAGTTCTACAATATACTTTTCTTGTTCCTTTGCTATCCGTCAAACGTGTGTCTCTTCTTCTTGTAATCATGTCTCGTTGTCGTTCATATTATTAACTCATATTATGAGTCGTATGATCTATTAATCTCATAGTTTCAGAATTGTTAGATGGGAATCTCCCATTGTTAGTGCCTTCGGCCACCATTACGCTCGCGCTAATAACTGCGTTTATTGAGTTTAGGAGTGGATTTTGGAAGTTTTTAGTGCCTCCATTGTTATTTTTTGAGGTTTTTACGCCAAAATCGACTATTAAATCGCTTATAGCAAAAGTGTGCAATAGCCCCATTGTGAAGTAGCCCTTCACCAACAATCGATAGTTGCACATAGCGTCAAATGTAGTAAAACCATTGTTGCCAAATTGCACGAGCCACAACTTTGGGTCTCAACATTTCAACTTTTTGGGGGGGGGGGCGGAAAATGATACTGCGTTGATAAAAAAATGATACGTTGTATTTTCTACATTTCAATCCATGTAAAAGATCGAATGCGAGAGTGTTCGCCGAATACCCAAAAGTTTTGATATTTTTAATGGGTTTTAATGGAGAAAGCACAAAGTTTCCAAATTGTACGCCGCGCTGCACTGCACTGTACTGCAGAAGATCGTTATTACAAAGGTGTCTTATTGAGATTTTTTTGGAATTTTATCCCAGGATACAACTTGGAAGGAACCATGTTTAAAATATGGTGAGTCTCATTTACTCACATTATTTATTCAATAGTAATGCTGGACATCTTATTTCACCTATGAACATTGAACCGTTCCAATATCGGGGACCGATTACGATCAAATAATGTTGCGGCTTGACACTTGACAGTCCTCTTCGACTCTGCGTAGATAGATTGTTAAGCATTCAAGGGGGTTTGTTAAAACCCCACGCCACGCATGTGCTCATGCACCACCCGACGTCATTCGAGGGACTCTCAAGCCGCAGCAATGCAACATCATAAAACGACACTCGATCGACAATCGCTTAAAAATTAAGTGTGTATAGTTAAATGTTCCTACTCCACGGTTCTCACTTTGCCTATCCCTCTAATTGAAGGCGGCCGGTGATATTTTGTTTTGGCGACGGCGACAATGTTGAGTTTTTTTTAATGCCATAAAAATGTGAAATTTCGTGAGACAGGTCAATACCTAGTAATGAGAACGAATATAAAATACAGGGACGTGATCTCGATAGGGTTAAAATTCTCTTTCAATAATATTGCAAAACCCAAAATGTAGCTTTATAGTAGGTACCCCGTAATCGTTAGTGTCGCATTCGGCCATGTTCTCTCTCACTCTTTGCCCATAAAAATTAAGGTGACAGAGAAAGACAGTCTTCAGAGGTCTCCGTACGTGCTACGCAGAGTTTCGCAGAGTCCCATGATATTAACTCTTTGTAAAATAGCGCAAAGCATTGAAGGACCAACAAACTTTGTGTAGCTCTTTGTGGAATCACGTGATAAGTATAAAGTCCATTGCAAACCTTCTGCCTGCAAACCACTTTGAATTGTATGCCGAAAATTTGTTTAATTCAAATTCCCCTTTATAGTTGCAGCAGTATTTTATTATTCAAAAATTATTCTTTTTTACTTTATTATTTCTTCTTTTCAAATTCACTATGGACCTACTGTATCTAGTCACTCTAATCAATGAAATCCGTCCCTCCTAACTGGATAATGCGATTTTTTCCTTCAAAATGCAGTTTCAATCCTTACTGCAGAATAGTTGACAAGCAGTGGCGTAGCGTGCAAATTGGCAACGTTGCAATTCGTTCATTTAAACTCATGAAAAATATCGAAGTAGGTATTGGATGTTCGGTGAACACCTTCGTATTCAACCTTTTACATTGGTTTTAAATGGACCAAATACAACGTTGCCACATTGCACGCTACAACGTCTCTGTTGACAAAAGGTGCTACTCAATTCCTTTATGCTAAAGCGCATCGCGTAGATACATCCTTTCGAGAACGCTGTTTTATGAGGTCAGTGGGTCAAATTTTACACCCCATTTCTTCACATCAGGCATTCAGTAATTCTGCCTGCCCAAGTGACAATGTACATTGTACCTACCTACCTAGCATCACCGATCACCGGATATATGCTGATAAGAAACGGGGAATGCAATTTGTTAAAAAAAATTGCGAAATCACATAAACTAACATTTTTAAACGACCATACCTACCGCGGTAAATACTGAGAGGATCCCAATGAAATTGCAGCCATCGTAATTTTCGCTAAATTTTACTGAAGCATTAACAGTAAAACGTGAAATACTTGAATGGGATCAAATATTTACTTATCAACGTATTTTTATTTCGTTCGCGGCTTGCGGTACACGATGCGAACCATTTAAATCAACCGCTCAAACGGAAGAAACTGTTCTCTGCGTGTGTTGAATGGTGAAACTCGTCACTAATTTTTTTTTTTCAAAACAACAAAAAAACAACAAAACTAGGAAACACAATAATATACATATAACCTCATCAAGCAGAGATGATACGGAGTACGGATGATAGTGATACAGATGGGAGGAAGTAAACAATCTAAAACTAGTGCCAATCAATTCTACTTTTATTAAAAAGTTCTCAAAGTTTTTCCGCTAGCTAGTTCAGCCTCGAATCATCAACATTCTTGACCTACAGGATTTTATCACGCACATGTGTGCCACCCAAAATGTTGCCATCAAGTTAAGCGATCATTATAACGTAAGTTTGTTTGACTAATGTTGACCATTTTTTAGTCAATTGCTTTATTTCAATACTTTTCTCTGCTTCGATGAAGTTGTGACTTTTTCATCTTCTCTTTCATGTAAGGGTGATTTCACGATAACGGGAATATTTGAGCCTTCAACTTTTGTAAAACTGAAGTTCATCAAATTGATTTTTTATGTTTTTTCTTCATTATATAAGTAGTCAACATCACTTTCCCAGCTCCGGCACGAAAAATTTTCATTTTGTACCAAGTTGAGAGGAGAAAGGTGATTAACCCCAAAACTGAGATTTTTTTCAGGGACTTGAGGGCTGCTAATTTCTCAGAACTGTAAAATTTGTACAGTTCAACGCTTAAAATGTTCCTTTGATTACTAGGAGAGACACCCATACCAAGGACTTAAAAAAAAAAAAAAAAAATGATTTGAGCCCGGTAGCTTAAAGGGCCTAAAGTCATGGCCTAATCGAAAATTTGCATGTACAGGGAGTTGAAGAAAATATGTACCTACCATCTCGAATTTCTCGCGAGCGGCTTCGAATTTCGAAAAATTGTGCCAAATGATAAGCAGAAGCATACTACACCTAGATACTACCTGTATATTAGCAGCTAGAATGATATTTAGATGATTTTCTATCAGCCGACTCAAACCCCTTTCAATTACGTTCATTTTCCTTCGTTACTCGCAGCGTAACAAAGTATCGTAACAAAGTGTACTCTCCAAATTCGCGTATTTTGCAGAATGTCAAGAAAGGCAATAAAAATGAATTAATCTATGATTGGGCATTCAAACACACTTGCCGCCTACTTTTCATCCACGATTTGCTCAAATTGAATTTTTGATTGAAATTGGGTGTTTATTGCATTTTCTTGTGTTGAGTAATTAGTGCTACACATCTAAATCTGACGCTAAAAATGACTTTATCGGCCAATATTTACAAACAAATGTTACTTACCGGTATCAGCTGGTCCTGTTGCCATCTCCTTGACCTCTTGAGGCTAGGAGGATCCAGGGAATGACAGCTAGCGCTGTCTGTGCCTGATTTACCGCACATTTTTAATGCGTAACAAAGTGTACACAAGAGGTCGCCACCCGTTCTGATTGTGATTTCCTCCGCTCCAATACTCATCACAAGTCCAGTTTTGCCGTTAAAGTAACTATTCATTTCCACTTAAAGATAAAAATTGGCGCTGCAAAGGTATTTAATTGTTTTTCGTAGGAAAATTACCCTTTTAATCTAAGACTCACTCCCGGGGACAGTAACAAAGTGTACGAATTCCGCCTGAAAAATGGTGATATATTCCACGGCATTGATAATTTTTTGCCCTGTTATTTTTTTTCCTCCCTCAGACAGAGAGTTTCGATGAAAAATCACTGCTATTTATCTTTTTACTCTTTACATATAGTCCCTCGCCCCTGGGGACATGCAATTCCCGTTATCGTGAAACCGCCCGTAAGCTCTAGGTTGCTATTGTTACTGGCTGAGCTATTTTTTACCTGTGCTCAATGTCCCTGTTCAGCTGTGATCATAAAGATTGATAATTAAACATATTACTGCTTTACGCTTTGCCACCATTCCTCCACAAGCAGATTGCGCTTAAATAGGTGGTCTATTCTCAAGTGAAATCCACGTTTTATCTTCTCGCTAATTTGATTTTCATTGTTCTAGATTTATGATGATTTATTACTTCCCACAAACTCTGTGAAAG
Organism: Trialeurodes vaporariorum; assembly: GCA_011764245.1. Lineage (NCBI taxonomy): Eukaryota > Metazoa > Arthropoda > Insecta > Hemiptera > Aleyrodidae > Trialeurodes > Trialeurodes vaporariorum. The sequence continues at coordinate 34,728,145 of VMOF01000369.1, read as the reverse complement.
GCTCCATAAAATCCACACTCTGGTTTCTATTGAACCTCATCTGGGAATCTCGGTTCCGTATTCCGACTGTTATCATTCTTGGCATCATGTTACTCAATCTTAGCGTTCATCACGAGATGAATTCCCGGAATTTAGTCAGGCGGAGGCGATTGCGAGACAGGAATCAAGGTAGTGGCGTCGACGAACTTATAAATGAAGATTCAGATTCTGATGATGACGAAGAGAACAACGAAGATGATGATGATGATTATGATGATGAAGATAGTGATGAAGAATATGAAGATAGCGATGATGAGGATGAAGATGATGAAAATAGGTTTGTAATCCTTGCTGCCTCAATGAGAAATTTCATCAGTTTTTTTTAATAACTCTTTTTTTCTGATTTTTTTTAAAATACATAGAGAATCAACCAGTGGCATACAAAATGACAATGGTAGTTCTAAAAATTACGAAATCCGCTTTTAAACTCTTACAATGCTTTTAAATGCATGATCGTAATGGGGGTGTTGGACACTGATAATGGGATATTCCTATCTTTTAATACTGTCACTCCACCAAGAATGGGTCTGTTGCACACTTTGGCCAGAGCGTTTTAAAGTATCAATTCATTTGTAAAAAGCCATCAAAATGACAATGGCAGCATCAGAAAACACCAAAATTCATTAATAAACTCAGAAACTGCGAAAAACACTAGACATTATTTACCCCTGTATCTGAGGATATTGAGACGTAAGAATTCCAACAGTCGCCGTCAGTGTTCACTGTTTATTTGTTTATAAAGTCAGCTGAGTCAGTCGGCCATGATTATTTGAATTTGCCGCGCTAATCTCGCAAAATATCGTGCACGTGGTTAAAAGATACAGGGATAAATAGTGTCTAGTGTTTTTCACAATTTGTGAGTTTATTAATGAATTTTGGTGTTTTCTGATGCTGCCCTTGTCAGTTTTACAGCTTTTTACAAATGAATTGATACTTTAAAATGCTCCAGCCAAAGTGTGCAACAGACCCATTGGCCTTCAAAAGACGACTTTATGTTGGCACAGGTGTCACAGTACCATTAATAGTTAATCACTCCTCTGGTGACTAGTTACTCAGTGAATCTCCTTCTCAGCCTAGAAAGAGTGACAAAATCAAGATGGAAATCTCCAATTATAAATACCCAACACCGCCATTGCGGTTGTGGGTCTAAAAGCATTTTATAAGCTTAGGTGCAAATTTGTAAGCTTTTAGTGTTACTATCGTTATTTTTGGAGGTCTCCACTTCTGAATTGACTCTGAAACTGCTGGTAGCAAAAATGTGCAACAGCCCCATCATGGCCTGACGCAATGATTGGACTTGACAACTGTACAGCTTGAATGAAAACATCTGCTGTTTACTGCTGCGGACCAATCAGGTTGCGTGGTTGGGGGTTGGAAGTTGATGTTTTCACGAAAGCCGTGAAACTGTCAAGTCCAATCAGTTTTGAAACAAGCTTAAATTTGTTTATAGGGTATGTCTGGGTAAATTCAGGCATTCAAGGCCCCAAGATATTCTTGCTTGCTAGTACTTACCTTGCTAGTACTGATCAGTGGCGTATCTAATCAGTTTGCGTCCCCCGCTAAACAGGGTCGTAACAAGGTTCTGAATTTTGTTGCTTTTTTAGCAAGCAAATGAAAGTACTTGGTAAGCTAAAATAAGGATGCCTTCGGTTTTAACCAGGTTTCATGATTTCAATGGTGCGATTCTGGCTCAAAATACGGGATTTCCGCGTTATGATATATAAGTGCACTCAATTTGTATCGACTTTACACGGTTGTTTCTCCAAAACCGAGATACGTAGAAAAAACCAAAGGCTTCTTTGTTCTCAGTTTTTCAAGTACCTTGATTTTCTACACAAAAACACCAAATTTCATATTCTTGCAACTACCCTATTAGAAGCCTGGTCATGGGTGGATAAAGGAATCTGTCTTTCTCTCTCTCCGGCTATTTGAACACATGTGTTAGATAAGGATAGTAGGGGGGGCCATCACATGACTTCAGCCCCTATCTCCGTTCTTTTCTAATGCACTTATTTAAATGGAAGGAGAGAGAGACAGAGAAATTCCTGTATTCACCCATGAGCCTGGTCCCTATCATTTCAACATACAGTTTTGGACATTTTTGAATACTTGAACAATAGTGGTTATGATGTCGAAAGTGCAGAAAAACCTTGGAAGTGGTGTGTTCCTCATTGTTGGGTTCTGTGTCCTCCCAGCTAGGGAAGGGAAGGGGGTGCAATTTCATTTGCCTGTAATCAAACGAGTCAACGGAATATTTCATAACAAAACTGTTTATCAAATTTGAAGGTTCACTTATTTTTCTCTTGGACTCTTCAAATATTGAGGAAAAATCAAAATTACTTTGCTAACGCCATCACCCCATCTCCCCCCCCCCAGTTCTAGACTTGTACTCATAATAAATTGAATAAATATAAATTTTTTACTTATCAATGATGCTTTAAATTAAATTTCAGGTTATTCATGCCAGAATCAATGCTGTTCATTGACCCGAATGTGAATCCAGAGAACGACGCAGAGTTATTTGACTTTATCCAGAGGGAGAACCCAAGATATGAAAGAAGTTTGTTACGAAGACAACCTGTACCTAGTGAATTAGAGACTAATTTAGTGCTTTCCAGGTTTCGGAATAATGAGGAAAGTCTTTAGGTAGGTACCATGTAGGTAATTTAAAATAACTTGAAGAAGGGTTAGCAAATTGTGTTACGCTTGTAAAAGTTGGAACAAAGTACGACTTTTTCTAGTAAGACTTGACCTATATTTTTTTAAAATATCTTGCTTTTGAATTGATCAAATGATTGTTAGAAATTTAAATCAACTAGGATTAGAAGTAAAGGACTGAAGCTTACTTTTGGCAAAATTGAGTTAGTTTAATTTGAATCCTTCAATACCAGAGACAATATATAATAGAGACCACGCACCATCTATCTTGCCCATGTTTGCGCGCGGTGGCAACTTTTTTTTTCGGAGTCTCAACAGAACACCGCTAACATGGTCCATACGTTGACTGATGAGAAACATCGTTGAGATTTTTGCCTAGTGAAGCCAGAAGCACCAAAATTGCATCAGTCAACGTATGGACCGTGTTGGATGGTGCACTCTCATGCTTCCTGTGTTAATTCCTGTTGAGTCCCGAAAAATAAGTCAGCCACCGCGCGCACGGCTAGTGCGTGGTCTCTATTATATATTGTCTCTGTTCAATACCCAATATGCTTGGTTCCAAAACGCATATTTTGAGGCAATATGCAGAAATAAAGTAAATAAATTTGCAGCTAAAGGTATGCAGTTAAAATTGAGTTAAATGGGAAAGTAATGCAGTTTTAAGCATACCTTGAAAAATATCAAAGTTGGCTTCAGCTTCTTTATGCAAATCTATGTCGATATAGTGAATATATTTTACTAAAACTGAAAGTCGATATAGTGAATATATTTTACTAAAACTGAAATTCTGATTTCAATAGTGTCGAGCCAACCGGAAAATTAGGATCCTTCAAGTCTAATGATATAAGCTGTCCCAAGAATGATTGGACTTGACAACAGTAGGTTTGAATGAAAACATCAGCTTCTTACTGCTCCATAACCAATCAGGTTGCCCTATTTGAGGATGGAAGCTGATGTTTTCATGAAAACCATCGAAGTGTCGAATCCAATCTTTTCTGGGACAAGCTTTGGTATTGAACTGGCTAAAGGGACTCTTTTATACTAAAGAGACCTACTTGACTTTGAACGTCGCCATTTTCCACCAACAATTTTCCACTATGGGCAAGATAGGTAATGCGTGGTCTCTGCTGTCTCTGTGTTCTATGAGTCTATTGTCGTTGGTTTTTCTATCGTGGACTTCCCCTAGGCTTGATTAATCTACCTAGAGCTCACTCATTTTGAGTATTGGATTCTGACAAGCAGTGCTTCAAAACGCATCGATGAGCAGTTGGTTCACATGGAATGGAAACTCGATACTAACCTATCACTCACCAATGCGTTTTGATGCATTTCAAAGGCAGACATAGCTTCTGCTCAGAGTCCGATATACAACCTGGATGAGCTCAAATGAATTTTCTGACTTTTCATTCGTTGAACATTTTAATTAATTAATACCAAGCAAGTTTGGTTTAATTTTTGTCTTTACCGTATCTTACGAGCTCCAATCAAAAGTTCAGCTGTAAAAGTCGAACTTCGGCTCCTTACATCATATTCTATTTTTCTGTTTACTAAGTTAATTTTTTACTCTATTTTATATCATAATTCTATTGTTTACTTATCTAAAACTCAGCTCCTCTTGTAGGTAATTTTTATCCTTCCAGCAAAGATAACTGTTACTTCATGTGACATCAGTCTGTTTCGATTGCCTCGTAAACATTCTTTGATTTTAGTAGCCAAGGAAAGTTACATTGTAAGAATATAATTTTTATGGATTGAAGTTTTTAGTATAGAGTCAATTCCTACAAAATTGTCTCACAAAAAATGGAAAAAAAATTTGATGGATAATAGATTAATTGATTGTGATTATTTTTTTTCTTTCTATGAAAAATGAGTTCTTTTTGTACACTTGGTCGACTGCTGGCAATCTTTGGCTGTCTATAATTTTCAGGCAGCATTGTTTATCCTCTCTTCTTGTAGAGAATTTGACTGGTTGTTTAAGTGTGTATATCATGAACTCAAAAATTTTGAAATTGTATTAAAAGTAAAAAGTCTCCACCCACTGGTTCAATCCTAATTATTCCTAGTAAATTACATGCGAAAGTGTTTTTCTGTTTTTTGAAAAGTATAAAAGAAAGCAATGGTCCTGAAAGTAATGATTCTCAAATCAGCAAAAATTAAGTCCTTTGTCCTTGAGTTTATTCAGAATTGCAATTGACAAATGATGAAATATTGTTGTCAGTGATTTATTTTTTTTTTCATTTGAAGCAAATTAAAAGTCAAACTTTTGCTAGTTTCGTTTGATGAAACATGTTTTGTCTGAGGAGGTCAAATTGAGCTACAAAATTAATTTTTGTTTCACCTCTTTTTATTTAATTAAAAGTATTATGATACAGGACAATTTGTCTACACAGTTTGAAAATTGTGTTGTTAAAAAATAAAGGAGAAGAAATTTACGAATAATAATCAAGCAATTGAATGAAATCTCTGAGCGAATAAAGATGTGATGATTTTAAGTTTGGTGAGAAACATGATCACTGATCACCCGTGCCTATAACTCTTTCTTATTATAATTTTTTTTTTTTTCCTTTTTACAGTATTACTCTTTAATTTTAAATATCCTGTCTGTACTCGTTTATTGATCTTAAAATATTACAAGTTTTCTGAACTCGCTTTTTAAAACACTGTTAATGATCTTGCTTAATGGGCAGGTTTTTATTCTTTGAGCCTGTTATCTGCTCTCCGGTTTCAGGCCAGCGCTGTTGTATTTTGCATCCTTTGGATTTTGCACATTTTTTTAACACTTGGGATGTTAATTTAGCACATTTTCTCCCTGTGTGTGTAATAGGGTGTGTCAAAAATACCAAAGTTGTGAAAACCCTTGCTCCCCCGCGTTTTTCCCATTCCTTTGGTCCTTCTGATGAAGAAAAATCCATTCCGAAATTTTTCGGAGGGGGGGAAAGTTCCCCGAAAGCTCCCCAAAGTTTCAAATTTTTCGTCAGAATTAGGTAAATTTAAAAAAAATCGTGACAGCACGGATTTTCTTGTAAACCCTAAAAATGGCATGAAAGTTACTTTTAGGATGTATTTGAATCATTAAAAAAATTCTCAAACCGTTTCAGGAATAAAACAGCCCACCCAAAGCCCCCTTCAAAATACGTAATTTTACTGAAAAATTACCGACTTGGCCAACTATTCAAATTTCTACCATGCACCTCGCCTTGAGGTCAAAACGTTGTTACTCACGGTGGATTATATACTTTTCCTAATTAAACCGTGCTAGAAGGACTTCTCTGTTCACCCGTGGGGGGGGGGGGTCCAGCGCGCTCCTCAAGAAAGTCCTATACAGCAAACAGCCGCTTGAAATCCCACGGCAACAAACGAGTAGTCTGATGCTGTGGATGCATGTAAAATGTTTAAGCACTTTCATAGGCGGATCGTATCAGGGGCTGGAGGGGGGGGGCTATAGCCCTCCCTCCACTTTTTCTGGGCGGAGGGGCTAAAAATCGGGAAAAAGTCATCACTTAAGACTTGAGAAGCAAAAAAAGAAAAAGGTCATCACCTTTTAGCCCCCCCCCCCCACTTATTTTGGTCACGGTCCGCCTATGAGCACTTTGTTCTTTTTCGCTCTTGTTTGCCCTAAATTATACGCAAAGTATTGATTTGTAAGGTAGCATGGGCGGCGCGTGGGGTCTAAAAGTGGGGGGCTAAAAATCAACAGTTTTTTTTTCTTGTTTGACGCAGGCGGGTGGGGGGATAAATAACCATTTTTTCTTTTGGAACACTCGTAGTTTTGACTTGAAAGGGGCTAAAATTTAAAAATACTGCAAATTTGGGCTAAATAGACACACTTGAAACAATTCGGTTAGGAAAATTTTTGAAGAATATAAACAAAAGGTGACAGTCTCGTTTCCTTAGTAACTTCTGAATGAAGCAGACAGATGGCGATGAGGAATTGATAACGTTTTTTCATTCTTCTTTTTCTCTTTTTCTTTCTTTTTCCTTTTTTTCTTTATTTCTCGTTCAAAATTTTTTTTAGCCCCTTGTTCCCAAAAAAGTGCCCCAATAGCCCCTTAAATGCGCCGCCTATGTAAAGTAGGTGATTCTGGCGCTCTTTTAGGAATCATCGTTGCCTTAGGATTTGTTGGTTGTGGTTTTCGAGTACAATATAATCATCGGATTATTTACTGTACGATGTTTTAGCTTCGAGATTTTTATTAGTTTCTACTTCTGAACTTATTCCAAGGCGTTCATTAGCGGCGCTAATAAATTTTTGACCATAGCGCTTTCTTTGCACTATTTAAATACCAGTGTAAAATGCTTACTCTCCGTTCAAAATGAAAATTGGCTTATTGGGAAAAGCTTGGGGTCTTTCCTTCAAAACAATATTTCAACAAATGGCGATATTCTCCGTCGTTTGTGCTACTTGAAAGACGGGGATTTCAAGCAGTACAAACATGGATACAGCCTGCAGCCTGTGTATGATATAATTATTTGAGAAATTCATGAGATTTGGTCAAAAAACAGGGATTCCGCTTCAGAGGAAAGATAAAATTAAACAAAGAGTGGGAAAATTATACATAAATTACTCGGATTGGCGAAAAAGCGCGCACATTTGACGTGCAAGTACGAAAAACAGAAAAATAATGAAAAAACATTCAATGGCACTTTGGACAGTTACTTCAGACTACTCGTTTGTTGCCGTGGGATTTCAAGCGGCTGTTTGCTGTATAGGACTTTCTTGAGGAGCGCGCTGGACACCCTCCCCCCCACGGGTGAACAGAGAAGTTCTTCTAGCACGGTTTATAATTAGGAAAAGTATATAATCCACCGTGGAATAACAACGTTTTAACCTCAAGGCAAGGTGCATGGCAGAAACTTGAATATAGTTGGGCAAGTCCGGAATTTTTCAGTAAAATTACGTATTTTGAAGGAGGCTTTGGGGGGCTGTTTTATGCCTGAAACGGTTTGAGAATTTTTTTTATGATTCGAATACATTATAAAAGTAACTTTCATGCCGTTTTTAGGGTTTACCAGAAAATCTGTGCTGCCACGAATTTTTTTAAATTTACCTAGTTTTGACGAAAAATTTGAAACTTTGGGGAGCTTTCGGGGAACTTTCCCCCCCTCCGAAAAATTTCGGAATGGATTTTTCTTCATCAGAAGGACCAAAGGAATGGGAAAAAAGTGGGGGAGCAAGGGTTTTCACAACTTTGGTATTTTTGACACACCCTAGTGTGTAATGAGCACCAACCATTGTTTAGTTTTGTTAACAGGGTGTCGACTCAATCTGCCGCAGCTCCAAACTAAGGAGAATGGTCTGTAGCACTGGTACAGGACAATAATACTTGAGTCTCATTTCTTTAGTCACTAATCAAAGAAAAATTCACTGCTTATTGCTCTCATTATTAAGTATTAGAAGAAGAAATAAAAAAATCCCAATAAGTTTTAAGTCAATCCTAAGTGAATAAAAATTATCATGAAATTATTCATTGTATCTAGAATCCATTTTGGGCTCTTCTTGACTTCTCAATTTCAATAAGCTCTAACCATCGATTTGTTTTGTTTACTGGGTGCTGACTCAATCTGCCATGGCTCTAAACAAAGTAGAATTGGTCTTTAGTGCTGGTACAGAATAGTAATTGAGTCTCATTTCTTTGTCATTGATCAAAAAAAAAAAATCACTGCTTTTCTCATTTGTATGTATTATTAACAGAAGGATTCTAATAAGTTTTAAATTGATCCCAAGTGAATAAAAAATATCATCCATTTTGGATTCCTCTTGACACATCAATTCCTTTAGAAACCATCTCAATTATCGTTTTGTAGAACTTTTTGCCTTTATCACGCCTATTTTAAGTAGATTTTTCTCTGTCTTCTTTGGCAACTGTCTCAAATTTCTGCGAAAGCGAAGTGAAACAAAAATTCAACTGACAAATTTTACTGCACATCTAAAAGCATATCTTTGACAGTGCTGCCGCCAGATTTAATTTTTCTTGCTTCGCCTCCTTGAACCGCTACTTTCAGTAGGTACTGTGACTTTCAAAAAAAAGTACCCTGATTTAAATAATTCTTATTGTTAAATTTATTCAGGTCGCTTTCTGAAGGGATAAAATGTAAAAATGTACCTATATTTATTGAATTTGTGTTACTTTTCAACATAAATTAGAATGAAGCAATTGGTAACTACGTTGCCAACTGTGTTAAGTTATATAAATTAATATACAGAATACTGTCAAATATTCGCTTCTATTGCAAGTAGGTGCAGGGTTTAGTGAATGCAATGCACACACAAATAAAAAAAAAAAAAAAAAAAAAAAAAAAAAAAAAAAAAAATATGTTAAATGGGCCTGTTGCACACTTTTGCTACAAAAATATTGAACTTTGATTCTTATGTGAAGTTCGGCGAAAATAACGATGCGCATTTTAAAAACGTTCAAAATCCACTCGTTAATTCAGGAAAGCACTTCAATTTCAAACAGCCCGCGCTACACTAGACACTATTTGCACCAGTATACTACTACATAGACGGAACCACCATGCATAAGTAAACAGCATTGTAACGACAAAATGATGGAATTTCTTTTTTAATACGTGAAATATAAGCTGCATTTGTTGTATGGGCTTTTCAGTTTATCAAAGATTACAAAATAATATAAGAAATGCACGCATCTAAACGAAACATTCCAATGTTTGTAAGTTCTGTTCATGTTTACATAAACGTGATGGTTCCATCTATGTAGTTATAAGTCAGTGATATAGCGTCTAGTGTAGCGCGAGTTGTTTGAAATGGAAGGTATTTTCTGACTTAATGAGTGGATTTTGAAAGTTTTTAATGTGCGCATCGTTATTTTCGCGGAATTTTACGTCAGAAACAATGAGTTATATTGATATAGCAAAAGTACGACACAGACCCATTGCTCTGTTGTTTTCATTTGAATTTTCGATTTTTCATGACATACTTTAAAGAGTCATCCTGTCTAGTTCTTAAACACCTGTGAAAGCTGCAAAATTTTTAAAAAGTTGCCAAAATTTGAAATGGTAAAAATTTCGACCAGGGTACTTTCTTTTTCTTTTGAAGGTCCTAGAACCTCAAAAGTATCAGAAGCTAGTTTACAATTTTTTTTATTCAAAGGTTGCACCAGATCTTGCTTTCAAAGAAAGCCTCAAGAAAGTATCAAAAGTTTAAAACGAAAATGTCTCTATCCTCCTATTTCGATCTCAAATGTGGTATTATCTTCTTTACTCTTTGACAACCCCCCCCCCTCCCTCCCCGATTGTTATGATGTGTGTGGGTGGCAAAGTGTTCAATTTGGTATCATTGGATTTTTTTCCATTTAAACGTTAGTAGAATAATCAAGTCTTCGTGAGGCAATCAGCCTTTCTTATTAGAATCTGTTTTTTTTTTTTTATTTTACATAGGTTTAAATGGGAAAAGTACAGTTGCTACAAAGCGCTAGCCGCCACTGGCTATGAAGTTTGGCTGTGAGTTTCCGTGTTTTGTAAAAATAAAAGATGAGATGATTTCCAATCAAGCAAGTTTTATTTATAGGGAGGGTTTTCACATTTATTTTTCTTAGTGATGATTTTTTTTTCTGCCAGTTTTACTTATCCTTTTCAAATGATAATGTTTCATTGATTTAGGTTTCATCACAACTCCAATTTTTTTTTACTTTTCCCCACCTTATTTTCTTTATAATTTCCTCCTGAATCAAGTCTGTGTTACCAATGAGAATCACATCCCAATGTATTCTTTACCTTATTTTTGTTAATGTTTCTAGTTTTTGATCAAAATTGATTTTTTTATTCGGCGTGGAAATGTTACCTCTTTGCATACTTGAAGCTTGTCTAATTTTAAAAAGCAGCTAAATAGTTTGTTTGTAGGCGTAAATTTGTCGAAAAATGGCCTGTTGGTTTTGTTAAAGCTACTCAGCGTCATACCTGCCTATCTACTTAATTGTGTCAAAACGTTAATATATCCTAGCGTTTTTGGTTTGTTATATTTTATTATTTTATTTACCTGTTTTACTCATTTGTAATAAAATGTACTTTTGAAGTCATATTTGCGTATGTATTTTTCTGTAAAAACTTATCTATTATCATTCATATCAAATCCCATCCCAGTGAGTATTCACAGTTTGCAAACCGTGACACTGTAACACAGAATACTACAATTAGACTGGAAAGTTCAGTTTAGTTTGAAGCATTATTTTTTAGTTTACCATCTTGAGTAGTTCGAAATAATAATCTTCGTAAGAAAGTGATATGTCCGCCATCTTGAAAAGTCACCAAAATAGACGGAAAAATGTTTCCATTGGCTCTTAAGGGAGTTTCCATTCTGATTATATTATTCTGTGAGTTCAGCTTTCATGTCAATAACATTCCCAGGTTAAAAAAAAACTTTACTCCAAGGATACTGCACGGATCTTGGAGTCTCTTTAGTATGCAGGGAGTAAAGCTAGCTCTATATCCTACATGGTATTTCTTCATGGGACACAAATAAGTGAATATAAAATGTAAGATTGTAATTAAAAACAACAAGTAAATAGAAAATCAAGTTTTATTATGGTATCCATGAGGAAAAAAAAGAAAGAAAAAAAAAGTAGTAATAAGAATATTATTTTACACTGATGTAATATAACACAGGTTATTAGAATTATAAAAACATGATCACAGCCTGACCACAAGTGAAAAAAATCACTTCCAGGAAAAGACAAATTATCGTAAACATACAAGCAAAACAATTTTGTGAGGGGGACAGTAGCACAACTAGGTGGGTACTATTGAAAAAATAAAATCGAAAATTGTACTTATCAATTCATTAAAAAATTGAGTCACTCTGAGAAAAATGAGCATAGAAAAAGAACATGATCTTGGATCAGGATGGGACATGTTTATGCATTGCATACTTTAAAGCAACTGATGAGACGTGTTTCGCTGGACAGTCGCATTTCTCTTAAAATAACCCAGATACTGCATTTCAAATGTTAAATGAGCATGGCAAACAACTGATGACATGGAGATTGTTCATGTAATTTTGATAGTAATTTATGAGTATGGAGCTTTGTTAAGGGGAGTGGGACATGGATTTCGGTCAAAATTTTAAAAAATCGTTTTTTAAGCTAAAGTTGTTCCATATATCATCAGCTTTAATTTAAGACCAAGTTCACTTATTTTTGATGAGTAGTCTACTCTGTAAGAATAATTTTATTAAAAAAAGAAAAACAGTGTTAAGTGCATTTTGCATTTAAAGTGTTTTTTCCGAAATTTTTAAATTGTGTTTTCCCCGAGTTTGTGTTTTTTCACACAAGAGGTACATTTTCTCAGCAACCACTGGGCCGATTTTCAAAAACTTTGGCTCATTTGATTCGTCATAGTGCCCTGCATATTTTAGCACGGGCTTTTTTCAAAATTTTGTTTCCCTGAATTTTTGTGAATTTTCAAGTACCAAAAAATAATGCATTTTTCGAACCAAATTTCAAAAAATAGTAAAATTCTCAAAATTCAAGATTTTCAAAAAACCCCGTGTTAAAGTGAAGAGGGTAACAACACGAATCAAACAAGCTAAAGTTTATGAAAATCGGTTGAGTAGTTCCTCAGAAAATGTTCCTTAAACATTGATGGTTTAACATGGGCTGAGATAGGATGTCCCACTCCCCTTAAAATATTTAAAAGATTTACAAGACATAATTTCTTCAGCAACTGAAAGGGCTGTTAAAACATTGATTAGAGAGGAATTGAACTGAAACTCCCAAAAATCAGACTTACCACCTATCACTGGTAGATCCAGGAACTTTTCCGTCTCTTTCTACACTCATTTGGTCGCATGTGTTAGAAAAGGACAGATTAGGGGCAGTCACATGACTTTTGCCCCCTCTTCTAATCTTCTATCCTTCTCTAACACACACGTTCAAATGGACAGAGAGAGAGATAGAAGGACAATCCACTGGACCTGCCAGTGCCACTCATTGTGTAGACTATATTTTTCACTCTGACAACACTTCCCTTTTTATCTTTAACAAACCATGCACCTAAGCTACCGTTGTACAAAAAGATAGGAACAACATTCATTCATCCAATTTTCATGCTTTGAGACTAAATTAAACCAATCAGATAATTTCTTCAGAAACTTTGTTTAACTTCTAGATTCTGCAGTTAACAATAGATTAAAAGAAGGAGAAAGAAACGAGGAAATAAAAACTAATAGTTATGAAAGCGTAAGGTAAAGAGAAAAGTAGTTGGGTTATGATAAATTCAATGTGATTTCCGTCAGAGACAAATTTTCATACACATTCATGCAGGAAATTTTTCCAGAATTTTATTCCCAGTTATTTTCAATTGATTTTCACACATTTTCACTTGTATGATTTGTTCAAGAGTTATAAAACTGTTGAATCTAAAGGTTTATAAACTATGAATTTTAATCTTGAGGAAGTTTGATCAAAATTACCAGAAAAGGTAAACTACTGATCCTACGCTAAACAGACCTCAGAGGAAAAGACACACTGAGACTAAAACACGGTCAGTCTTCAATCCAAGAAAAAAACAAAAGCAATAAAATAGGTATTGAGGGCTGATAGAAATCGAACTTTTATGCTTACTTAGAAATAATAAATTTAATGCTACACTCCGTAAAGTAAAATTTGGGAACAGGATAAAAAGATTTTTGAAAGCTGTTAACTTAGGCTGAAAATTTGTCTGCTTTTTTACTCAATAGAATGACACGTAATGTTTACATGAACCTGTTAATCGCACAAAGAATATTTCTGGCTGAGTAAATTTCCAGAGGGGAATATTCCACAATTTTTCCCCTTTTCCCCTCTCTCTTAGTCTCTTCCCTTCCAGGCTTTTTACTCATACTTGAGCACAACAGGATGATCTTGCAAACTTGTAAATCTTACAAATTTGCAAAACTTGCAAGGAGAAACCAGAGCTGCCGTTTTGCGTGTAATTAAGGACATTTTTCAATTCACTGATGATTTCACCGGTTGAGAAAAGATTACACAGGTCAGTTTAGCGTATAACTATAATGCACAAAAATACTTAAATCTGTAATCTTTTCTCAATCAGTGGAGTCGTCGATGACTTTAAAAATCTTGCGGATATTTTAGTAACTCAGCAGCGTCTCCACCGATAGAGAAAAGATTACAGATCAGAGTAATTTTGTGCACTAACAGCCATCCACTGAATTGCACTGTGTAATCTTTGCTCAACCAGTGAAATCATCGGTGAATAAAAAAAATTTCATTAATTAGACGCAAAACAGCAGCTCTGGGAGAAACATCACTTCCTTCCATTCAAAAAAAGGATCCACTCATTCATTTCAACTCCCTAAGAAGCGCAGTTGGCTGCTCCAGTTTCTTACCTTCAGATCTGCCGACTTAATCAGTTTAGAATCAAGACACGATGAGTTTTGAATGGTATTGTCCTAGAATTTCCTAAAATGTGCATTGGCCCAAAAAAGTTTACAGAATGCTATGTTGAGGTATAAATGTACACACTGAATATATTGCTGTTGGTAATTTTTTCTGCAAAAGTGCATGGTTTTGGAGAATTCTAGAACTCTACTGAACGCTTTTTGAATCATAATTGGAAGAATGAAAAGAAAGATTTAATATTCTCATACAAGAATAAATTCCCGCCTTCGAAATTTTCTCGGGAATATATGGGAATATTCTCAAAGAATAACTTCCCAGAACTTTAAAAATACTAGTTAATGACACATAAAGTAAAATTCAATTCGAAATGATAGACATAATGTCCTTCTTCCAAACAGCTAAGGTCCCAAATGGCAGTTCCTCTCTTAACAAGGATACAACTAGAATTAACTTAGAAGATTTAATGACTTGTTACACATCAAGGAAATTAAACCATTGCACCGGGATATGAATGACTGTTGATTTGAGAGTACATATTTAATCGTCAATTGACAACTAAAAAACTTGTGATGAGAAAAAGAAGAAAAAAATTGAATTTTTGTGGTTCACTTCTGAAGCCTTTTCACTCATCTTGGCAATTATATGCATTGAGAAAAGGGAAAATTCTTGTGATCACTTAAAGTAAAATTTTGAAGACACTGAAATGGGAAAGTGTCCCAGCCTCCAGTGTGTGTAATCTCCAGCCTTGAAATATCATCCTCTAATTTTCCTTGACTGAAGAAACAGGCACATCAGCTGAAACAAAAACCGAGAGAAATTAGTATCAAACGCTGAGCAACAAACATAAAGTGAATTTTATTTACAGTGTCAGGTGAAGATTCGAGGTTCGGAACTTTTCGGGGGACACCAAACGCCAAAGTCAACAAAACCACTTCTAGCCAATCAGGAGCGTTGTTTATTGTTGTCTCTGACCGTTGAGTTATTCTTTTCACCCCCACCTCACAGAACAGGTACAAATTCCAAGGTTTGGGTACAGCATCGGTGTCGTCCATCGTTGCCGAAAAAACAGTTCCGGTGAGATAGTAAAATGCCGAACCATTGGTTCAAATCTTCACCCGACACTGTAAATAAAATTCGCTTCATGAGAGAAGACAAGAATTCCTCCATGAGGCATAATTAGACTGTGAGACAAGGACATGATTCGACTATTTTCTTCTCTATTTTGCTTTACTCTCCTCTTTGAAAGAGAAAAACTGAATGTCAGCTATGACACTTGCTATTTAGGGTTACCAATAAGGACACGGCTGAAATTATCACTGATTCCTTACGCTGAGAAAAGTTTGGTTCCTCTAGATTGAGGCTAGTTCTTTGATAACAAAAAAAAAGCACATAGACTAATAGATAAACTCTTTACCACAGATAGTTGGCTATCTACATACTACATCTCATCCACGGAAACCACAGTTACTTGTGGTCCCCCCCTCCCCGTTTGAATGCTATCAGACTCTGGTTTCTCCCTTTGAAAAATGTCTAGCTTCCCCCTGACTTCATTTGAACGTAGACACATCTGATAACTGTCTCTGTGGAAGGGATTAGAGGAATCAGGGGTGCGAAATGTGCCCAATTTAGCGATCCAGCGATCCATGGATCGCTGAAAGTGAGTAAATTTCTAAGAAAGTGAGGACATTTTTGGGACTTGGAGGAAATCTGCCCCATTATTTTTTTTTTCAAATGACAGTGAGATATTTTCCTGGAAAATGGCCTCAAAATTTTGAAAATATCGGTCATTTTGCCTATAAAAGTTGAAAAAAAAAACAAAAAAGGTCATCACTTTTCAAATTTTTGAGCGGACATTTTTTGAGAATTCTGCGGGGTAAAATTCCTGGATCGCATGAAACTTCCAACGTTTTGGAACATTTTACACCCCTGGGAGGAAAAAATGAAAAGATACCTTTCCAGCTCTGGATAGATGGCAGACAGATCATAATAAGATTTTAAGTTTGCGGCATTCGTGTTCTTCTTCTTCATCTTCATCGAGATCAATCGTGTATTCATCTTCTTCATCTTCATCTTCCTCATCATCATCATCATCGGTCGTCGCGTAGTAGTCGGGAATACGATCATCATCATCATCGTCGTCATCTTCGATCGCCCCTCTCTGCGGATGAATGTTCATCTCGAATTGGATTCGGATGTCGAAAAGGATATAAACAAGGAACACCAGTGCAGGCAGACGCAAGCGAGACTGCCACGCAAGTCGAAGCAAGAACATAAATCCTGATTTGAACGGACCATTTGAAAGGTTTTTTGACGGAATGTAATCATCGTTCATCTAAAAATACACCAAGGGGAGAAAACATTAATACAATAAACAACAACATAAATATTGCAAGATATAATTTGACAGTTTCACACGTTGGGTTCAGTTTCAGAAGTATTTTAATGCTTTCTTTTCTTCTAATTCTTAAGTAATGAGCTCAGCACATTAAATCTGTCTTACCAAACAAGATAATAAGACTTTCATTTCTTCTAAATGTAGTTTTAAGTTCCTTCTGTAAACATCTCAAATTGCTACTTGACCTGGGTCAATCCAGGTTAAATGTCCCACCAGTAACAATTAAAACTATTTTTTTTGTTTTAAAACTTGAAAGTTTCAACTTTTCACCAAACAAAAAAGTTATAATTTCCTGAAATCTTATCTTTGCCATTGCTTAAACATACAAAAATCAACATTTGAGAATCTAGAAAGGAATTTTCAAACGTGACGGGTGGGGCAGTTTTAACCTGGAATGGCCCACCTCTGTACGTTAAGTAGACCACATTGGTACGGTCTTTTGTTATGGAATAATCTTTTAATCTATTTGTTTCATAGATGGGTACTTCGGTATCTCTTTGCCAGTAGTTGCTTGGCCAATGGTAAAATTGTTTTGAAGTGTAAACATAATTTGATGTACACAGTCTATTGGGGCAATAAAATCTGCTGAGACTCATTATTTTATGGCATAAATTAGCATTACTTAGAAACTTGAGATCCAATTCCTTACAATAAATATTGTTGAGAATAAGTGAGACAGAAAGTTTGTTTAGATAAAATTTTTCTGTGACATCACAATCAATCGGTAAATAGATGCATTTGTTTTAGGTTTGCAGTTATAAGAGCTTGCTCGAAACAAATAAAAGAGCCATTTTTTCGAACCATGATAAAAGTGCAAGATCAATTGATTGGAGGTTGAATTAGACCGTTGCATCTGAGCATTTCCCTGAATTTTTGACCCTCTTGAGTAGATTTGATTAATCACCAAGAACTGCCTCTTTCTTTACAAACTTCTATGCTTCAGGGAACTAAAGCAGAAGCATTTTAGGTATCAAATTCTGACAAGTAGAGGTGCCTGCTGCTGAAATGCATCAAAGCAAGTCGGTGAAAGGTTCATTAGAAACGAGTGAAAACTCTATGATAATCCGCTTACGAATTCATTTTGATGCATTTCAAAAGCAGGCATGGCTACTTGTCAGAACCTGATACTCAAAATGATTCTGCTCTGATAGATCAAAGTAACAACCATTATAAATGATAATTTTCATAGGTTTACGAATCAAAATTAGAAAGAGAGGTGCTAGCAGATCAAATTCGATCGGTGGTCAAGAGACTTACGATTGGATCAATCAAGCCCAATCAGTCAGAAAAGAAACGCCTCTAAAGGTAGCATTTTAGAATTCAACCATTTACTGCATCCATGCAAAAAAGATTATGTAAATTATTCTGTGATGCAGTATATCTATGTATATTGAAAAGAGCTGCTATTCACAATCTTTTCTGCATTGAGACAAGAGATGAATTCTAGAACGCTGCCAATGCAACCTGTTAAGTCAAACCAACAAACAACTGGTACTGGAGCGCCAACAACTCGATCAATTCAAAAGCTAGAAAGCATTTGAAGCGGAGTTGCATTTAATGCTTTCTTGTCACATACAGCCCATACAGGTAGAAACAATGAAAGAGTCAACAAGGAATAAGAGGAAACAAGATATAGCATGAATACTTACTAATCTAAAAAAGGGAAGCGGTAAAAGTATTGTACTGAGAATCATTATGAGAGGTTGATTGGTCTGCTTTCAAACCAAAAAACTGGGGTCAAGAGCCTTCTAACAAGACATATCTAGGAAATTGGTATAATCATTTTTCATCAAATGTAGTGGCACGATTCTACAACGATCATGATTTTTTTCAGGCTGTCAACAAAGTGGAAGTAAGGTTAGAATTTAGAAACTAGAAGATGAAATAATCCATAAGACTTGCACAATCTTACACATGAAACTTTGAATATAGAACACACATCAAAGTTACTAAAACATTGAATCTTGCCTGACACTTTAAATTCGAAAATTTTGCAAAGAAGACTGTAAAATTCAGGTAAAATTCAATAAACGCTCGACAGCGACGCCGAAACCTACAATGCCCAAAATGTAAACAAATGGCTACATGACTTATTATGGTCCAACGTTGCCAGATGTTGGAGAAAAAGAAGTTTCATCATCATGCATCATATTCATCCTTCAAATAGTTAGGTATGCAATTCCATATCATAGGTGTAGAATTAGTTGCGCGGCACGGCGAGATTAATTTAACGAGTGACGTTCATCATGAGTTTTGACTTGAGTACCAGAAAACGGAGTCTCGCATAGTCGCATATCGATACAAGAACCTTTTTGCAATCCGTTTTACTACTTTCAGCAGTTCTGGCCTGAGTTTTATTATAGTTATTTATGACTTGACGAGATATTTTGATACACATAAATTTTTGGTACCATTTAACAGGGTCGCCAGTTCCCATCTTTGCATACGAGCTACTCGTATACTTTGAAATGGGGGGGGAGGAGGGGCGAGATTTTTTTTTTCCTCTCTCTCTGCAGAAGGAAGGAAAAAAATATTTTTTGGGGAAAGAAAGATCATAATCTATTTTCTCTCCCGTACTTTGTATAATAACCACCCCTCCCCCTCAGTGAGGGTCTCCCCCTTGACTGAGGATTTCCCCCCTAACTTAGGATTTCCCCTCTAAACAGCTTAAAATTATTGCACCTGTAACGTTCGAAAATAACAAAACATTTTAACACGGGAGGGCCCCCGGACCCCCGTTCCTTCTGGGGGGTATTCTATACCCCCTAGACTCTCCGGTAGGGCAGGTTAAAATATCGCATTTGGGAGAGGGCCGGAGAAGGGGGGTTTCTGATTTGGGGGGTGGGGGCAACTCGTGTAGCGTCTGGGGGGGGGGACTGGCACCCCCTGGGTACCAAAAGTGAAAAAAAAAATCAGAAAAATATTATTGTTAAAAATTGACAAAAAATATTGTTCTACCTACAAAATGTTCGTGAATACAAAACTTTTGTTGATTTGACAATCCATTTTGTCAGTTTAGCTACTTATTATTTTGTTGATTCATCACTCATTTTTGTTAAATTAACAAAACCATTTTAAGGGTCCGACTTTTACCATTAGAATTGTTAAATGAAGAATTTTTTTTTTTATTTATTTTTAAGTACCTGACACTACAAATTTCTTAAATTACTTTTGGCCTGTAATTTGACATTATTCGGGTAAGGTATAGCATTCTGGAGGAAGAGATTTGTGGCTCATCGGAAACGTAGGTTAGTTTTTCATAAAAATGGCAACACTACGATTCGGTTCGGACATATGTCAGGAAGCTGTACCTTATAAAATAAGCGAAAGTGCAGACATTCATGTGCTTAAGCGTAAGCAGCAGCTCACTAACTTGTTTTTTCCTTAGTCTATATTTCTAATCAGTAAGTGTATAACATACAGGAAAATCTCACACATTATAACGGCATCGAATTTTCATTTCACTTGGCTGATGCTACAAGCTCGCGTTCTCAATGGCCGATTTTATGCTAAAAGGAACTAACTGCTACTGGTTTCTTATGGAATCGATTCCTTCCTACATAAAATCAGGCAATTTGTGGATGAAACTAGGTGAGGCTGCTGTCTGATCGCGCGAATATCTACGAATTGCGGGCAGCAGGTCGATGAATCGGTGACAGGCGATTGCCGATCCTTCATAATATATCGTGCCGGTTTATTTCCGTTAAGTGAAGCGCTTATATGCGTATTTCGAATGCTCCCGCGCTAGTTGACTATTTAAACCCATGAAAAAGATCGAATCGTAGGGTGTTCGGTGAACACCTTTCTTTGCATTCGACCTTTTACAGGGGTTTAAATAGGCAATACTATACAACGTTGCCAAACTGCACGCTACCGCCACTGTCTTGATGGATGTTGTCAGAGAGTACCGACCCGATGACGCTTTATGCATTTGAAAGAATTCAACCGCCTGAACGAATTCTAAGGTTAAGTTCGACGGTGGACCAGCGCACTTTGGTCTGAGATCGTCAAAAAGTGGCAAAAAATCAGAAAGTAAATTTCTCATCAATTTGTCATTTATAAACTTTCAAGACCAATATTTTAATCGCAGAGTTACTTTTAATAAGTGATTTAAAAGTCGAAATATCACGATACAGTTTTAAATTAAGCTTTAAATATCAAAGACGATGATTTTTTAAGAGTTTTTGTCACTGATTCGTGGCCACTTTTTTCCGATCTCATATCAGTGGCGTAGCATGCAATTCGGCAACGTAGCAATTTTTCCATTTAAACCCATGAAAAAGATCGAACGATTGGGTGTCGGTGAACACCTTCGCAAACTTTTGCTGCAGGGGATTGAAGATTTGATTCTTGCATAAAAACCAGTAAAAATGACGATGAGTACACTAAACAATCACAAAATTCACTCTCAGAATAGGTTTAATGGCGGAGAGACGCAGGTATCTTTGGGAGATTGATTTCCATCTAAATTGAGACGTATCTCTGTATGTATTTCCGCAGAAAAATTGACGTACTAGATAGGAATCTCCCATGATATACCTGCGTTGAACCGTCATTACGACCTTGCCGTTAAAGCTGTTTTGTGAGTTTATTACTGAATTTTAGACTTTCTTAGTGTGCGATTTTCTTAATTTTCGCTGGGTTTTACATTAGACTGGACTATTCATTTGCTCACAGCAAAAGTTTGCAAGAGCCCCATTGGTTGCTGGTTTTAGACTTTCGTGGAGGCGAGCAGGAGTCGAAGACATCAAAGACTCCGCGAACAAAACCCTGGTAAGAATTGTCGATGAAAATCCTCGACCAAATTCCATGCAATATGGATTTCCATGAAAACATAAGGATCTTCATAAAATTGCAAGGAAGTCCTTGTTAATCCTTAGTGATTTCCATACATTTTCACGGAGATCCTTGTGATTTTATAGAAATCCATATTGCATGGAGATTTGTTCAAGGATTTTCATGGAACATTTTTATCAGGGAAGAGTCCACGAGAGGAGAGAGGAGAAGAGGATACAAGATCGAACCAGGATGCCGGAAAATCCGCCTGCCTATACCGCAGCACTGATCTGAGACAGCGGCGCGGCGTAGCGTGCATTTTGGCAACGTTGTATTGCGTCCATTTAAACAAGAGCCCCATTAGAACTTACTTTTTGAGCTCGAGTCGGTACTCTCTAAAGAAAACCTTCTATCAAGGGACTGTATAGTTTCGAGCGGCGGCGTTTTCCAACAAAGGCGGAAAATTACCTAAAAGGGTTGATTAGTGGGCAAAAATTGAACTTTATACCTCCTTCCCTCCCCTTATGATTTTGCTCCCCCCCCCCTGGAATTTTTTTTTTCTGGATACGCCCTTAGTGTGCCTACAGTTCTGAAATGATGACTACTTACCTACCTCCAGCAGCTTATGCTTTTCCGTGAAAAAGGAAACACCTGCGAAAACCGCCGAGTTGGCGTGTTTTCGAACTAAACGATTCAATTGCGGATGAGCTTTATCGTCGCCGCATCTCTATCATAATGAAAATAAATAAACAAATTTACTTCAGAGGGAAGTGCGTGGCGCAGAGTTGCCGGTCCGTGTATATCAGGGCTGCCGTTTTGCGTATAATCAATGCTATTTTTCTATTCACCGATGATTCCACCGGTTGATAAAAGATTACATAGTTCAGTTCTGTGTATAACTATAATGCACGAAAATACTCTGATCTGTAATCTTTCCTTAATCGGTGGAAACTGC
Organism: Trialeurodes vaporariorum; assembly: GCA_011764245.1. Classification (NCBI taxonomy): domain Eukaryota; kingdom Metazoa; phylum Arthropoda; class Insecta; order Hemiptera; family Aleyrodidae; genus Trialeurodes; species Trialeurodes vaporariorum. The sequence goes on along the minus strand of VMOF01000369.1, from coordinate 34,705,968 downwards.
GTTACTTAATTAAAATATCCGCAAGTTTTTTAAAGTCATCGACGACTCAACTGGTTAAGAAAAGATTACAGATGCGAGTATTTTCGTTCATTACAGTAATACACTGAACTGGACTGTGTAATCTTTTCTCAACCGGTGAAATCATCGGCGAGTAGAAAAATAGCATTGATTATACGCAAAACGGCAGCCCTGGTGTATATACTTAATATCATTTTTCAATTCACCGATGATTCCACCGGTTGAGAAAAGATTACTTATAGCCCAGTTCAGTGTATATGATACTGTAATGCACGAAAATAATCTTATCTGTAGGTAATATTTTCTCTACCGGTGGAGACGGCGATGGCTTTTTTAAAAAAAGAAACTTGCGAATTTATTAATAATTTAACACCGATTGCACCGATCGAGAAAAGATTATACGGATGCGAGTACCTATTTTCGTGCATTACAGTCATGAACTGAACTGACAGAGCTACCATTTTGCGTATAATTAATGGCATTTTTCAATTCACCAATTATTCTACCGGTTGAGAAAAGATTACACAGTTCAGTTCCGTGTTTGTCTGTAATGCACGAAATCACTCGCATCTGTAAGCTTTTCACAATCGGTGGAGTCGTCGATGACTTTAAAAAACTTGAGGATATATTAATAAATTTAACGGGCGATTGCGCCGATTGAGAAAAGATTACAGATGCGAGTATTTCCGTGCATTAGTCGTGAATTGAACTGATCTGTGTAATCTTTTCTCAACCGGTGGAATCATCGGTGAAATGAAAAAAATGCCATTAAATATACTCGAAACGGCAGCACTGGCGTGGAGTGGCGTGGGTGGGAAGGGACTGTGAATGAGTTGAAGGGTCGCGTCAGCAAAGAGCTTTGTCTTTCCCTGAATAAATGCGATGAGGTAGTCCTTGTCAGTCCTCAATGAAAGGGTAGAAGTATCCGCGCCTTATGTTGCCCGGCAACCTCCGAGGAACTGCGAGCCATATTTATAACCATTAGGGCTTCATTTGATGAGACAATTCAAATTGACTCCTGATCCTTTTCTCACCCCGAGGCTTTTTCTCCCCCCCCCCTCATTCCTCCCCCCTCGACACTCAATTTGTAGACAGGAAGATGGCAGCGGTGTTTGGTGCAAATGCGGCTTCGGATTGAAATAAAACCGAGTTCCGCCTTTTCGACTCTTGACTCTTGAGTCAGAGACTCAGAGGCAGCCGCCTAGCGTTTATTGAACGCGACTCTTTTCAATGAGGCTCTTGCAAACTTTTGCTATCAGGAAATGAATAATTAACTGTGATGTAATAAAAACCAACGAAAATCACACTACTAAAGTCTAAAATTCAGTGATAAACTCAGAAAGCAGCTGTAACGGCAAGATCGTAATGGCAGAGATTTGCAAGTATCATGGGAGATTCGCTTGGCTAATGGGCCTGTTGCAAACTTTTGCTACAACGATTAAGAGTGTTTAATCCAAAGAGTAAACAAGAGTCGCAATTGAATGGAAGGCCTGCGTGGTCAACGTAGATAAGGGATCCGAACGCGGGCTGGCCTCTGATTGGCTGCAACGGGTGGAGCAAAAATGACTCGGGGTATAGGGAAAATAACACGGGATTTTCGTTCCGGGGCGTTTATCTCGAAACCTAAGCAAAATAGTAACTGAACAATTTATACGAGTCGATTCAGCAGATTTTTCCGAACAATTTGATAGGTCATAAGTGCCACTTTATTGCAAATTCGAAAAGACTGTTTCAATTGAAAAGTACGCACAATAGTGTGATTACATGCTTGGCGTGTGTTTGAGCAGTGTTTGAGTAACTCACTATAGTGAGTACTTTTCAACTGAAACAGTCTTTTCGAATTTGCAATAAAGTGGCACTTATGACCTATCAAATTGTTTGGAAAAATCTGCTTAATCGACTCGTATCAATTGTTTAGTTACTATTTTGCTTAGGTTTCGAGATAAACGCCCCGGAACGAAAATCCCGTGTTATTTTCCCTATACCCCGAGTCATTTTTGCTCCACCCGTTACGTTGCAGCCAATCAGAGGCCAGCCCGCGTTCGGATCCCTTATCTACGTTGACCACGCAGGCCTTCCATTCAATTGCGACTCTTGTTTACTCTTTAATATAATCTAATGTAAAATCATCTGAAAAGTCCATTGGTGGCATCAGAAAGTCATAAATGCAATAATAAACTCACAAGAGGCGTCTAATGAATTTCAAGATGGCGGAGAAATATCGAGCAATTTGTACATGCATTCACCACGAACAAACAAGGATGGCCAACTTTTACAACCTCACTGGAGGTAAAGGTTATGTGTTTGTTTACGTTGTGATTGGTTGTGATCGATATTGTGAGGTTGGCTATCCTTGGATGTTCGTGGTGCATGCATACAAATTGCTCGATATTTCTCCGCCCATATTGGATTTCATGAAACGCCTCTTGTGAGTTTATTATTGCATTTTATGACTTTCTGATGCCACCAATGAACTTTTCAGGCGATTTTACATCAGATTATACTCTCTTAATCGTTGTAGTAAAAGTTTGAAACAGACCCATTTGTCACTTTCTCTGCGGAAACACAAAGATATGTCTCAAATTACATAGAAATAACTGTATAAAGTGACAAAACTGTGTAATCTGTTGGTGAATCGGTGGAATCATCGGCGAATTATAGAGTCTTTTTTCTTTTGCCACAGCGGTTAATTTGATGTCTTTTAGACGTCAATGTCAGAATGATAGTCACTTTCAGTTATCACTTTTCTATTCTTCATTTTTTCGAGGCACTTCAAATCTAAGCGCCTTTAAAAATAAATCGTGGCTTTTCTTCCCCCTCCTCCTCTTCCCTTTAAGGGTCATTCAACTTTGGGAATCTCCAGAGTTTCATTTGGGCTGTAGGGCTATTTATAAGTTTGGGACGTGGGACTCATTAGAAAAATGAGCGTGCGGAACGAGATCTATCTACAGCAACTGTTGCTAGCTAAGGAGCCAAAAGGTTTGAGGCAAAGTTAAAAGGAAAAGTGGTCACACGCCACAGTAAGACCTCAATCTTTTTCGGGGCGTTTATTTTCTATTTTTCCTCTATTGACCGGACCCTTGAAATATGGGGGCTTCATGAAACTGATTTTGATAGTAGACAGAGGGCCACAATTAAACCTCAAAATTGTTTCTATCGTTATCTATTTCCTCTTATGGCTGTTGAAATCTGGGGGCCCGAAAAAAGTTCGATGAACGAATGTATATGATAACTGTTATACTTATGTGATGGACCACAATTGTTTCGTATCTCGAACCAAATTATACTCTTCTGTGTCGCCTGCTTTGTCTTTATTCCATCGTCTAGAACATATCTATTTTATTCCGTCGTATCTTGTTGTTTATATCAATCATTTCCTTTTTTCCCCTTTACCAGTGGCGTAGCTTGCATAATTTGGCAACGTTGCAGTTCTTCAATTTAAACCTGTAGAAAAGATCGAACTACTGGGTGTTCGGTGAACACCTTCGCATTCGACCTTTTACATTGGTCTAAATGGACACAATACAACGTTTCCGAATTGCACGCTACGCCACTGCCCTTTACCCGTCCTTTTCTTCACTCTTCCTCTCGTGAAATGAGACCACTATGCATATGTGTCCGAGGCATGGGCGGCGGGCGCCCGCCCGGATCCGCAGAAAAATGTCCAATTCTTAACCCTACTTTAATTAACATTTCATTTTCTCTGCTTCCTTTAATATTTTATCATAGAATTTAAACTATTCTGAATTCCAGGGGGGGGGGGTGCGGGCCCACTTCCCCCCCGCTGCGGGTGCCCATGGTCCGAGGCCCTACGCAGCAGTCTATTTTACGTAGTGGCAAATCCGCTGTGGACACCAATTAATTATACCATAAATAACTTTTAACTGCCCTGTTGCTTCACCATTTCGTTGCGAATCAGCATTGAGCAAAGTTCAAAGCGAAATGCGCATTTATAAAATTGCTCTCGAAACAGAGAGTGAAATTTGCAGTCTTCCTAAAATTTCGACGAATGCAAATATCCAAAAACGAATGCAAGTATTTTCGTATATTACAGTCATATACGCTGAACTAAATTGAGCGTAATCTTTTCGCCATTCCGACGAGTCGTCGGTGAATTGAAAAATGTCATTATATACACAAAGGGGCAGCTGTGCAAAATTCTCTCAAAGGCTCTCCTATTGGATGTAAAAAATTTATATTACGACAGTCTATTTAAAAATAAAATAAAATACAAAAAGCTAGTGAGCCGTGAAAGTCAATTTTATGAGTCTTCCGTCATCAAGAACTGACATGACTCTGACAAATCAAAAATGCACCCTCTGAATTAAAGTTATCACTATATACTTTATATGAACCTTAGCCGAGGCTCCTTCTTTCGGTCCCTACTTAAGTCTCAAAGTTCCGGAAATGCGATTTTAGCCCGCAGAATAAGGACATTGTATTAAACTGGAATTCCACGTTGTGACGTCATAATACACACACCTTTTTTGCATTTTTGCACGAATGTATCTCCGAACGGGACACTTAAAAAAACCAAAGGCACCGTTATTATTCTCAGCTCATTGAGGATTTTTATTTTCTTTATTTAAAAAAAAAACCCCAGCTTTCAGACCCTTGCAACTGTCCCATTCGCGAATAAATATAAGCCTATAGTTTGAAACTACTTTGAGGATCCAATTTGATCTTATACCCTGGTAAATATGGTCCATACATAAGTCCATAACAAATTCCCCATACAGAGTTTGAATGCGTGCGGGTCCATATGGATATGTATGGATATGTATGGATCTATAGAGATGATTATAAACGAGACAAAATTTACGTAGCCCATGATACAATAAATACACAACACATTAAAATGGGGGAAACAAGGCTAAAATACACCCAGTAAAATACAAGACCATTACAGACCTTTTATCAATCGGTAAAAAAACAGAAAAAATTAAATAAAAAACGAAACTAACGCAGGCGCCTGAGTATGTGGAGTATATGGATATTACACCGATCTGTATGCGGATATCGACACGTTTATCCGCACTCATATCCATAGAACATATCCATACATACCCATATGGACCCGTACATACCCTAGTAAAATGTTCCATGAACTCTGTTCCAATATTCCACGTAAATTTCATTGATTTTCGTGTAAATTTATATGGAAATCACGTCCACACGGAAAATTGGAACAGAGTACTTACATGGAACATTTTTACTAGGGTAGCCATATGGACCCATAAAATATGTGGGGAATCGGCTATTGACCTGTGTGAACCATTTTTACGAGGGTGTGAAAGGGCTTAATATAGCCTGTCTGGCTACCATTTCTGTATAAGGTCACATTTATTTTTACTTCCTAATTACTTAACCGATTCAAGACAGTGTCTGCGGACTCCATTACCCGTATCTTGAATATCATCTTCACTACGATTATGAAATTTTGACGGAGTGTTATTTCCGCCTCAATAAAATTTGCATTTTTTCTTCCAACTCTCCTCCCCCTCACGTCTCTTGAGAGTGAAAGGGTCGTAATCGAAATCAGTCTGTTTTTCTTGAAGACATTTTTTCGACCGAATGCTTCCTTGTTTTCTTATTTATTCCCCCATTCCCATATCCCAGTATCCCACGCAATACGAGGGCGGAGATAGTTGTTTTCTGGAATCTTATTTTTCATAAAAGAAGCCCTATGTATTGATTGACTGGTGAGTGGTGGTGTTGTTGTTTTTGTTTTTGTTGTTGTTGTTGCAGGGAGTTTCCTCAAAGTACGCTCGTCTAATTTTAGCAGGGGAGAGTTCTTGAGATTGTTTATAAATTTCGAGGATCCAAAAGAAAACTTTCCAGTGCAGTTTCTTTCATTGTGCGAGCATCATGTAAGTACCTCCAACCCACTCTCTTGGTTATACGTCCCTAGTAGAAATGGTAATTAGGAAATATTTTATTCACGCGAGTAGACATTGTGCCAGTGGCGTAGATATAGTGATTCCAGAATCCAGGTACCCCGCTCAATCGTTTTATGGGCCTCTCTATACTTCCTTCAAGTGGGGTTCGGGGTGCGTGCTCCCCGAAAGATTTTGGAAGTTTAGCTTTTCTCAGAAGTAATCTTAGACGATATTCATGAAAAAAATCCAACAATTAATTCTCATATTTTTCAGTGTTTTTGTTTCATTTTTGCCCCCTCTCCCAACACAAGTTTTCGAGCACACTTCGTAAACAGGGACCTTTTCATTCGTTCGTCCTTTTTCAAATTCAAGCGCAATAATAAAATATACCTGCTGTGTCCCAGGGCCGCAATGGAGTGCTCTCAAGTACTTGTTACTCTGTACGCTAAGCGAAAAATGTTATTTTTTTACTTTTTCGATGTTTTCCTTTCGTCGGACTGTGAGTGCCTTATCTATGCAACTGAATAGTACTTCCCTGCACTCGTGTTCTTTGGATTTTTACTGATGCTAAAAGGATTCCTCAATAATTGAATCCAACTATTCAACCCCCCCCCCCCCCCGCAATTATGAGTTAGCAGCAGTTTCGGGCCCTTCAAGTCTCCAACCCCTGTAAATGGTACGCTTGTAATTGGTGGAAAAGGGGTCAGTTTATGCAAAAAAATAAAGATAAAAATAAATAAATAAACAAATACATAAATAAATAAATAAATAAATAAATAAATAAATAAATAAATAAATAAATAAATAAATAAATAAATAAATAAATAAATAAATAAATAAATAAATAAATAAATAAATAAATAAATAAATAAATAAATAAATAAATAAATAAATAAATAAAGAAGAAAAAAAACCACGCATATGAGTTCAAAATGTCAACTTGGATTGAACGTCTCGTGCCACTTATCGCGGGACTTATCCTCCTACTACCTATAATAGACATAAGAGAGAGTACAATGAACTCGGACATAAAAAATTATCGTCCTGTAGGGATTTTATCAGGCTGCATGACGGGGGCAGACAGTTAACTATTCCTACTTGACTGCATACGTATTGCATATACCGTAAATTGAAGGCGCTTCTTAACATTATCTGTTATTACCTTGTTTTACGCTCTTTCTCAATTTATTATGTGTATTCATTATGTATTTATTATGTGTTAATTAACCCCAATACCCTAAAAACGCGCAGCAATTCCCTCACGTTACACTACTCAGTCACTTTTAATGAATGAACATGACTCGCGATGTTTTTGTAAATTATTTTTCGTAACTTTTTTAATTGCTCTATATCTTTTCATTATATGATGCATCGATCTAACGTTTGGTTTGCTGTTTGTTGATGGAGATCTGTTTATTAAATTTGAAATTTTGAGCCGTTAGGACTTTGAAATGTGTTTCGAAATTTTGTTTGTGCACAGTACATATGTCATGAACTTGTAAAATTCGGGAGTGGGAACGTACGTAAATTTTCATGTTAGCATTTTCAATCGTTAGTCAAATATATCGAACTTTAAAATTGCTACCGTGAATATATCTGTATTCACATATTGCACAATTAAAATACCTGTATACTGAAAAAACAAAAAACAAAAACAAAAACAAACCAAATCAAAATAAACAAATTATAATCAAAGTACATTCCAAGGTTCTGACAATCCAATTCTCAAAAATAATTTCATAGAAAATTTACTATCTATGATCGTAAATATGTAGATCCACGAATTGAAGGACTTAGAACGTGGGACGCATGGAATCATGGTCCAAGAAATTCGAATTTAAGATGGATGCATCAATAATTTTTACTCAATTTTCTGAATACTGTTGAGACGCATTTTATGCCAAGGAATATTAACATATTTTCCCGATTTTTGGATCTTTCCTATTTCCCCATATTAAAATTTAAACCTTTCTGTACAACAGGGTTAATGTTGTATGCGCGGAACACAACCTTTGCCTGAAATTTTCGACCTCAGATGTATCGTTACGGTCTCACAGAAGGTTCCAATAAAGTTTACCTCCAAATTCTTGCGCTTTCAACAATATATTTTACTAAAAATAAATATCAAAATTTTTTATCGGGCAGACCCCACATCTTTTTTCTAAACGCATTGAAAATCGGTCCAACTTTTTTTTTTCTTTTAACAGAATGGCACGCGGAGAAAAACTCGGCCCGGTATCTGCGAATTCAACATATTTGATGTCACTATGTGCTTCATCGACATACCTTTTTCTCCGTGTATTATGATTGCCAGTGGCGGCGCGTGAGATCTGGCAATAACGTATTCTCTCCATTCGATCTCGTGCAAAACAATCGATCTTCAGGAGGTGCCATTGCACCCCCAGATATCGATACTTTTGCATAGATTTAAATGGAAAGTTAGCATGGTTGCCAAATTGCACGAGCCGCAACTGATGATTGCATATTATTTAATGCTCCTTTCCTTTCCCAGGCTTTGCGTGTCGTACTTGCTGATACCCAGCTGCCTCAGCTGCATCCTATCAGCAGCTTTCATCGCTGATGCCTCACGATCACACATTCCAGAAGGATTAACGGAAGTTGAAGAGGAGGCACCTTCAGAGAAACAAGAGGTAATCAAGTCAGTTAAGTTTCAAAGTCACAAGTATAAAAGAATCGATGGCTATAATGCGGCTGTTACACACTTTTGCTGCAATCAATAAAAAGGTCGCAACAGGGGTAAAAACATCGGTGCCCAGATATGAAAAAAATATTTTAAAAATATTTTTAAAACATTGACAATATTTAATATTGTCAATATTTTAAAAACATATTTTAATAAAAACATTTTCAAAAATTTTTAACAAAAATATGTTTAAAATATTTTCAAAAATATGTTGACAACTTTACTAATTGGCATGAACGACGAAATTAAGATAGGAATTCCCCATTATTACAGTCTGTTTCTAACTTGAGACCTGGCGACCTTGAGACCTAATTTATCATGTTTTTTAAAATGTTTTTAAAATATTTACAAAAGGTTACCGAAAACTTTTCGGCAAGATTTTCAAAATGTTTTTAAAATATTTCTTTCATATCTGGGTGGTAGCACTAAAAACTCACGAAATCCACCCATAAACTCATCAAATGCTTTTGAATGCGCAACCGTTATGGTGGCGTAGGGTAGGTACTATAGTCTGTTCGTTCTAACTTGAGACCTGAGCGGGCGATAAATGAATGTCGGATAATAGAGAATGGCAACACTTCAATAGGTTGTCATAGCCAGAGAGTCGGGTAGCAGCCCTGTCACCTCAGCCGACTGAGTATACTTCTGGTTAACACTACCATAACATCTAGCAGGTGCCAAAATCAGGTATCTGTATGGTTATTTTCACCGAAGTTTTTTCCATGTAAAGTGGAGAGCATATATTCAACAATTTAGAACTATTTCCAATGAATATTAAGAGATTCGTAGACTTCTAAACATTAAAAGGACCATACAATCCCCCACTCTCTTAAAAAGTCACTAGCACTAATAGTGCAAACTTGCAGTTCTAGTATCATTATTAGAAGAAAGGCTAATCTATACCTGAATCGCCAGGTCTCAAGTTAGAAACAGACTGTAATAATGGGGAATTTCTATCTTAATTTCGTCGCTCTCTTAATGCTGACGAAGAAGATTTACAGGATAATTAGACACCAGATTAGAGATCCACATCCAATTAATGGTACCATGACACCTGGTGACACGGCGCGGCGTGACGGCGTCAAAAGAAAGTCGTCTCTTATTGGTCATGCTTTTACTTTATGGAGTTACAGTATTATTAGATGGTAATCTCCCATTATTAGTGCCCGTCCAACGCCGCCATTACGCACGCGCGTTTGAAAGCGTTTTATCAGTTTAAGAGTGGCTTTCGTAAGAATTTAGTTCTATCATCGTTATTTTTGCAGGTTTTTACAACTGAATCGCTTACAGCAAAAGTGTGCAACAGCCCCATTTCAAACCCTGAAATCTTAATTGGTCTTGTTAATTGAAGCAGAATTTATTCATTATTCATGTATCTGCTGTGATCATATAATCAAAGTTTTGTATAGCTTAAAATTCTTCAATCACAGCTCTACGCATCCCTGCAGCATAGACATTTCTCAAGCACCTAAAAAATAACTTGCAGAACGCAGTTCAGTGATCAAACAGCAAGCAATTTGACTTCGACGCGACGTGGTTCCAGGCAAAACACTCCGTTAGATAGTGCCACTAGTCATTAGTCACATTTCTTCTTTATCGGATAATTTTATTGCACTATATGTTTAACAAGTACTTTTAGTAAATATTGGAACGTACACCTTTTTTATGATTTTTTTGTTTGTTTTTTTTTTGTTTTTTGTTTTTTTTTTTTAGCCGACAATCATCAATATTGGTAGAGAATTAAATCAGTGGCGAAGCGAGCAATTTAGCAACTTTGAATTTTGTTCATTTGAACCCTTTTAAAAAGTTGAATCAGAGAGCAAAAGCTGATTCCTCAATAGTTTGATATGTTTCATGGGTTCAAATGGAGCAAATAAAATGTTGTTAGACTGCACACTTCGCCACTGAACGGAAATTGTAATTTTTATCGGGAAATTTGACGATCTTTCCAAACCGCAAAAGTTGAGTATTCAATTCTATTCCACTCAAACTCACTGGAAAAGATGGTTCATTTTGTCGATAAAAATTTCGACTTTAATTTTCAATCAATTTTGATGGTAATGTTAGCTCACAATAAGAAAACCAGAAAGTTACGGAACTATTTTTAAGGATAGGTTTCTATTTGATTAACTAACCCCAATTAGTTTTTTTTTTTTTTTTTTTTTTTTTTTTTTTTTTTTTTTTTAGAAACAAATCAGTTTAGAATTCACTTTAATTGAAATGTTATCGATCTATTTTTTATTTTTATTTTATTTTTTCCACAGGACGCCAACACATTAGAGTCCCTATCTGCTGCTTTAGGCAATTCAATAGAAGTATCCTCCGACATACCCTGCCACATGGACGTTCAAGTGGTAAGTTTGTCACAGTTTTTGGTGGTAAATATACATATAAGAGATGGAGGATTCCGTAAATTACGCCTAGTTTTTTGATACTTTCTTTTATTCTTTTGATTGATCAAATAATCGATACGTATCAAATATTCTACATGCATGCACATGGAAAATCTTAAGGCAATTAACGGAAACTGCCGCATAACTAAGCATACATACAGTGTGTGAATTTTATACCAAATTAGGGCTTGGCTTCGGGTTGTGGAGAGGGGGGGATGTTTCATCCGAAAGCTCTCAGACCCTTTGCGTGCACCTCATCTGCTAACAATTAATATGATTTGTGGCGTAGTGTGCAATTTAGCAACATTGTATTTTGTCCATTTAAACACATGTAAAAGGTCGGATGCGAAGGCGTTCACCGAATAGTTCGATCTTTTTCATGGGTTAAAATGAATGAGCAAATGGCAACGCAACGTTGCCAAATTACACGTCACGTCGCGGTCGCGTCACTGCAACTATCGATTTAAAAGAGGGTTAACTAGGCATCTCTAAAAATCGAGTCATCCTGGAAATCGACCAAAACATTAATTTCATGTCATTCAAATCATACTGAAGTGAGGTCTCATAAGTTTGTTCAAGAGCACATAGGGCGGAGATCAGTGGCGTAGCGTGCAATTTGGCAACGTTGTCGTTTCTCCATTTAAACCCATTACAAATATCGAATTAGTGGGTATTCGGTGGACACCCTCACATTCGACCTTTTACATGGGTTTAAATAGACAGAATACAACGTTGCCAAAATGTACGCTACGCCACTAGTGGAGTTGAAGGTGAGAGAAAGAAGGAAACTAGAAGTGATCAGCAAAGGTAGCCGTTTTGCGTGAATCCAAGGGATTCTCAAATTCAACTCTGAATTCAATGGTGGAAAAAAATAAAATAAAACAGTTTAACCAAGCATTATAACCACATAGCATGCGCATTCTCTAGTCTGCAATATTTTTGTCCATCGATAAAATCACCGCTGAAATTGGGAATTTCGTTAATTTCAAGCCAAACGGCAACCCTGTATTCAGCAGAGTCAAGACATAAAACGGTGGAAAGCTTTTTTATTACTTATTCTTTTAGCGGTCTTATATAAAAGATATAACACTTTAATGCATCGCATGTTACTGACATAAGGAACAGTCGTGCGTTTCACGTTTGCCTCTTTTGAAGGGGCAGAGCTGCGATATTCGTTATACATCCATGCATTTATCTGCCCCCTGACACATATTGTCGGCAAAACTGAATGAAGTACTTGCAAAAATGACTCACGTAAGAAAATAAATCAAAGATGGGACATTTCTTTCACTGTGAAAGGCACTTTTATTAAGTCTAAAAGTCTTATTAAGGTCTCTCCCTTAGCTGTTGCGACGTTCCGAAAGTTTCTCGACAACCCCATAACACTTGATTTGCTGATAGCCTGATTCAATAACTGATGTGGTCAAGCTATTTAGATTTGGATGATTTTACAAGGACGGCGCAAAGTGGCCAATGGGGAGGAGAATAGGGAGGGGGGAGACAGACAATTATGGAAATGTGCACTTAACGAACCGCGGCTCTTCAAAATAATAAATAAAAGCGCGAACTGCAACTTCATATTTTCGAATGTTATTACCACTTTTCCGTCGGGTATTTTAAGGTCACCGTGTACCGTCGGGTATTTTAAGGTCACCGTGTACCGTCGGAGACAAAAAGGATGTCAGACGACTCCTTAGATTTTGGGCAAAGTGGGTAGGCCACCTGCATTGCTTAATTGGAGCTGTTGCAAACTTTTGCTACAGGCATATTAATAGTTGATAATGGGGTGATACCCTGTAAAAATAACGATTAGCGCACTAAAAAATCACGAAGTACACTCCTAAACTCACAAAATGCTTTTAAACGCGAGACCTTAATGGCGGCTGAGGCCGCGGTTTTCTTATGGCAATTGTATGTTTCTTCTTCTTCTAATGTGGTGTTGCGAGAACATCTCGTGTAGATGGCGCTGATTGAAGATAGGGAACCCCAATGAAAACCGCGGCCCCGGCCGCCATTACGGTCTCGCGTTTAAAAGAATTTTGTGAGTGTAGGAGTGGATTACGTGATTTTTTAGTGCGGTAATCGTTATTTTTACAGGGTATTACCCCAATATCAACTATTAATAAGCCTGTAGCAAAAGTTTGCAACAGCTCCATTGATCACGATGAATACAGCGAGCAGCCTACCTTAACCCATACATGATGCCCATTGCCCATTGGGTCGTTAACGACCCACTTAAAATGTTTTCCTTTTTTTGGACCAAATTAGAGTAAAATGCTCAAAAATCAATGTTGTGATCTTTCTGCACGTATCATATAGGTGGACCAGAAAATTTCACAATTTTTCATTTGTCATTTTTTTTTTTAACTCTGAGATGGTCTTTTTTGAGGAAAACACCAAAAACACCTAAAATATTCGAATAAAGTTGGGCATATAGTATGGGTTAAGGAGTCATCTGGCTCTGGCATTACTTTTGTCTCCTAACGTACGTATGCGCAATTTATGTTTGAAAAAGTTCGTTCTGGTCCATGCAGATCCGCGGTGATTATCAATTTCATCAATATTTCGTGAGCCAGTTCGGACCATTGGCCATGCAAAACCCTCTAATCCAGTTTTTTTTTTGGGGGGGGAGAAAAATCCCAAGAACATTCATTTTTTTTTCATCCAGCAATTAAATCATAATAATGGGGCTCATGTTAACTTTTGCTGTAGGTGATCGAAAAGTTCATCCTAACGTAGAAACCAGCAAGAATCACGCGGTGAGCTCATTAAACAATTATACGAAATTCACTCACAGACTCACAAAATGACTTAAGTTTAAGGCTTATTGTTAGTAGCGAACGCAGCTCGCAGGTATCATGGTAGAGTCTTATCTAATTTGAGACTTTCATCGGTGCGGCTCTATAGAGAGAATGAGAGACAAATTAGACAAGAATCTTCTACAGGGTGTGAGGAAAGTCTCCCCCCCCCCTGTCTAACTTTTGAACGGTTGAAGATAAAAAAACGAAACTTGGGGGATGTTTATAACTTAATGGGAACTACTTTTTGGCGTATCCAAAATTTCCGGGGGGCGCCCCTAAGGGGGGGTTTCGCCCCCTAACTCAAAATTTTCAAATGGCAACCCCTATCTTGTGATACCTCATTTTAAAGGGCATATAATTCTAAGACTTTTGGCGCAAACCGGAAGTCGACATCGTTTTCCGTAATCGATATATCGATAGTCAAAGTTCGATTTTGACCCATTTTCAAAAAATCAGAACTTCCATTTGAAATGTCGGAATTTAAAAAACTAAGTGTCAAAAATACTCTAAAAAGCAAGTACTTTTCAGAAAAAAATACAATTTTGATATTAGTCTAGTCTTAGAGCCCCCAAAAATTATTTAAAAAAATGACCCCTCAGGGGGGCTATCTCAAAAATTCCGAGCCGCGACCCCTATCGAGTGATACATCGCTTGAAAGGGCACACAAAACTGAGCATTTTGGCGCAAACCGTAGGTCGATATCGTTTTTGGTTTTCGAGATATCGAATGACAAAGTTGCATTTTTACCCATTGGCAAATCCAACTTTGTCATTCGATATCTCGAAAACCAAAAACGATATTGACCTGCGGTTTGCGCCAAAATGCTCAGTTTTGTGTGCCCTTTCAAGCGATGTATCACTCGATAGGGGTCGCGGCTCGGAATTTTTGAGATAGCCCCCCTGAGGGGTCATTTTTTTAAATAATTTTTGGGGGCTCTAAGACTAGACTAATATCAAAACTGTATTTTTTTCTGAAAAGTACTTGCTTTTTAGAGTATTTTTGACACTTAGTTTTTTAAATTCCGACATTTCAAATGGAAGTTCTGATTTTTTGAAATGGGTCAAAATCGAACTTTGACTATCGATATATCGATTACGGAAAACGATGTCGACTTCCGGTTTGCGCCAAAAGTCTTAGAATTTTATGCCCTTTAAAATGAGGTATCACAAGATAGGGGTTGCCATTTGAAAATTTTGAGTTAGGGGGCGAAACCCCCCCTTAGGGGCGCCCCCCGGAAATTTTGGATACGCCAAAAAGTAGTTCCCATTAAGTTATAAACATCCCCCAAGTTTCGTTTTTTTATCTTCAACCGTTCAAAAGTTAGACAGGGGGGGGGGAGACTTTCCTCACACCCTGTATAACTCCTGCAATAACTGCATAGCTCCTCCATCTTGAGTCTTAATGGCGGAGCTACGTATGGAGTTTTCACGGAGGACTTTCGTCTAATTTGTCACTCTTTCTGAAGGAACACACAGAGGAGAGCCTTAACCCTTTAAGGACCAGGTTAGTTCAAGAGAACAACCACTCTTCCGTTTCTAGATGGAAGGTAGTTAACTGTTCGTACTCTGTGAAGTTGGAATTGCCTATTTGACGAATTGAAGGCTCCCGGTTCAAACAATGTTCATTGGCTCCTGTGCAACGTAATCGTGAAATAGACTCGAGGAGAAAAACTAGTAAACTCGGGCTTGGCCCATAAGGGGTTAACTAGGATATGGGAATCTCCCGTAGTACCTGCGTAGCTTCGCCATTACGCCCTAAAATTAAACGTCATTTTGTGAGTCTATATATGAGTAAATTTCTTGAATTTTTAATGTGTTTATCGTAATTTTTGCTTCAGTTTACTCAACAATGATCTACTCAATCGCTCGTAGTAAAAGATTAGCAAGAGCTCCATATTAATAAATAATAATTATATTAGTATTACATATCTGTTTATCTTAAATTTGTAATTCGCTCTTTCAATTTTATTTCCTTTTTCTTTTTCTTCCAGACGAAACGAGTAACCGGACATTGTGTCAGTTTAGGGCATTCAACTCGAGGCTGCATAGCGGGATCATATTTGCACCCTTTCCACCACGAATGTATGTCGAAATAATGTCCACCTCCCCTCAACCATGTCTCCTCTGATTGCTGTTCCTTTAATTTTAAGACCTCATGAAAATTTGACTTTTCCACCCCACTTTCAGGAATGCTGCTGATAAACTTTTTTTTTTTTTTTTTTTTTTTTTTTTCAAATAAAAATTCTTTTCCACTTTTCATAATTATTTTGTAGTTTCCTTTCTTTTTTGCCGCTGTATACCTCCCTTTCTGATTGCTTTTTTTCTTCTTTTATTAATTAATTTCTGCAATAGAAAAGGTACGGTCGTCGGTCACCCTAGTAAAAGCGTTCTATGAAGTTCCATTCTTTACTCCCACGGAATTACGTAGAATGGGTCTGTTGCACACTTCGGCTACAGCAATTTAAAGTATCATTTCCTGTGTAAAAAGTCGAGAAAATAACAATGGCAGCATCAGAAAACACTAAAATTCAGTATATAATAAATCCACAAATTGCAAAAAACACTAGACACTATTCACCCCTGTATCTTTCCACCACGTGCACGATATTTCGCGAAATTAGCGCGGCACATTCAAATAATCACGGCCGACTGTCATCACAGCTGACTTCATAAACAAGTAAACAGTAAACACTGAAGGCGTCTGCTCGAATTCTTACGTTTCAATATCCTCAATTCCTCACAAAAGGTTGTGAAAGGTACGGAAACCGATATTTGTGTCGAAAACTTATCAGAATGAAACAATAACACACAGGAGTTACAAGCATGATGATCGAAGTTGGAACTCCTGTGTGTTATTGTTTCATTTTGATAATTTTTCGACACAAATATCGGTTTCCGTACCTTTCACAACCTTTTGTGAGGAATTGAGGATATTGAAACGTAAGAATTCGAGCAGACGCCTTCAGTGTTTACTGTTTACTTGTTTACGAAGTCAGCTGTGATGACAGTCGGCCGTGATTATTTGAATGTGCCGCGCTAATTTCGCGAAATATCGAGCACGTACTGGAAAGATACAGGGGTGAATAGTGTCTAGTGTTTTTCGCAATTTGTGAATTTATTACTGAATTTTAGTGTTTTCTGGTGCTGCCATTGTTATTTTCTCGGTTTTCTATTTTGGAATTGATACTTTAAAACGCTGTAGCCGAAGTGTGCAACAGACCCATTCACAAAATTCTATGATATTTTCAAAGAATTCCGTCAAAATTTTCAATGTAATTTCATGGAATTCCATGTAATTTTGTGGGATTTGAGCTCCACGGAATTTTGGCCATGGAACTTCATGGAACACTTTTATCAGCGGTAGCAAAGGTGGAATGGCTCACTATTTTGAAATATCACTCACCTTAATGTAGTTGGAATATATTTCTGAATTTTCCACAGGATTGAGATTGCATTACAGATATTTTTCAAAAGTCACCAGTTTTCGGGAAAAACATCTTGAAAAGACCAATGTCTCTGCAAGTTTACACAAAATACTATAGAATTTAAAAATGAGTTGAAATTTTATTTAATCGAATTCGTTAAAGTAAAGGGGGCTCGATAGAAAAGTAGTTTTTGTTTTCATAACTGCGATTATGAGGAAGTATGGGTATAGTTTGACCGTTTGATTCGTTTATTTACAAATGCGTTTCTCCTTTTATCCAATACTCTGTTGCTTTTCGATTTTCTCCAGGTCATCTAAATCCTTCAAAAGAAACTAAATATGATCACCAGAGTTTTAGAATTTTACCA
The DNA here is from genome assembly GCA_011764245.1 of Trialeurodes vaporariorum. Classification (NCBI taxonomy): domain Eukaryota; kingdom Metazoa; phylum Arthropoda; class Insecta; order Hemiptera; family Aleyrodidae; genus Trialeurodes; species Trialeurodes vaporariorum. Next base: position 34,688,382 of record VMOF01000369.1, on the reverse strand, counting down.
TTCACCATAATAATATCAAAAACATTCAAACATTGAAAGTCTTGCGAGTTCTCAAAAATGTATGCTCTGCTGATGCTTTGAAGGCCAGACGGTTTGATCGTCAACCTCGGAGACAAAATTCTGGGAAGCTCATAACTTTACGCCAAAGTTGTCAAATATATTATTTTACTTAGGCCGCGTAAGCTCCTTGTTCCTGAGTGACGGTTGCATGAGCTCCACTGTGGAATCTCTCTCATTAATCCCAAACATTTTTCCATTTTTCCCCCCATTTAAATTTTTTCAAAAATTCGACTTTGCAGTTTTTTATTTCTTTCATTCAACGCAATCTTTTCATTATAAGTTTCAATGGTCAAAATGCAATGTAGTCAAATTGAACGCAACGTCACTGATTCATGAGATCCCGATCTCTTAAATTCCAAAAATCGATTGATTTTGTACTTCAGATCGTGGTTTGTTTTCGAATGAAATGAAAAAGAAGTTTTTCGTCAGATTTCATGGGGCCCGGTAACTTTAAAAATATGATATTCAAAGCGAAACCGATGATTTCCACAATGAGTGATAGTTATCTCTTATCAGTGGCGTAGCGTGTAATTTGGCAACATTGCATTGTGTCCATTTAAACCCATGTAAAAGCTCGACTGCTAAGGTGTTCACCGAACACCCTATATTGTTCGATCTTTTTAATGGGTTTAAATGGACACATTGCAACGTTGCCAAATTGCACGCTACGCCACTGATAGTTATTTAATCGGTGTAGTGGCGGCTCGTGTAAATTGCGGCAACAAGGATTCTCTTTATTCAAACCTATACGTAAAATAATCGATACTTAGAGGGATCTTTCATTGAAATTTTAATCTTAAACTCATAAGATGCTTTTAAAATGCACGACCGTAGTGGTGGTATCGGGCACTAATTGGGAGATTCCCATCGAATAATACTGTCATACTCCATTAAGAAGTGGCCAATAACAGAAGAATTTCTTTTGGTACCGGTGTAACATCACGTTACCATTAATCGGCTGTTGATCACATTCCCAACATAGCAGAAGTGATGAAATTAAGATGGGAATCTCCTATTATTATAGTGCTCCACAATACCATTTCAATCGCACCTTCAAAAGCATTTTTCGAGTGCATAGGACTGGATTTCGTAAAAATGTTAGTGCTACTATCAGTATGGCCAGTGGCGTAGCGTGCAATTTGGCAACGTTGTATTGTGTCCATTTAAACTCACGTATAAGGTTGATCACCGAACACCCAATCGTTCGATCTTCTTCATGATTTCAAATGGAGTGACTGCAACGTTGCCAAATCGCACGCTATGTCACTGGGTACCATCGTTATTTTTTGAGGTTTTTTTTTACATCTAAATCGACCCTTTATAATGCTCGTAGCAAAAGTGTACAACAGCCCCAAATCTGTCAGCACAGAATACCTCAATCAAAATGGAAACCTCGGCCATTTTGAAGCATTATTTTCCTGCCCGTCATCTTGAGAGGTTCAAAACTATCTCCATTCAAAGCAATACAAAAGACAGAGACAGAGATATGATGACAGCCATGTTGAAAAGTCACTAAAATAGACCGAAAAAATGTCTTGAATTGGCTCTTATGGGAGTGAGAGTCCATCCTGATTATATTATTCTGTGGTATCAGGACTATTCGTAAATCGACGAATTTATAAAATGGCAACATCACTCACAATCGAATTTCTCGAACAACCGCACCGCTCCACACCCGCGCACTCCTCAGACCGCAGTCACGTCCAATTAACAACGCCATTCACCTAAAAAGCAGAAAAGTGTAAGTAATGTGGTATTTGCATTTCTGAAGGGGCGCGTGGAGCCGTCGACGGCATGAATGATACGGGCGACTGAGCATTACAATTACAGTAAGGGCTGCGGCGGCCGGACTATGGCTAATCCTATCCAAAGCCGAGCCGCAAGATCACGAAACAAATCCCGCAAATGGTCTTGTCTTGTCGTTACGGTGCGTAGCTCTAAAACGGTGTACAGGGAAAGAAAATCTCAGAAAAACATATACGGCTCCTCCACGTTTCCGCGATCTGATGTCCTACTTCGATCCAGTCTAAAACATCGAGTCAAGTCGCATCAAACTACGCGCATCTTTCCTATATCCTCTGATTAAACAAACTTCGTTAAAACTTATTTATTAAACCTATCGTTGAATTAAAAAAATGAAGCCACTTTTCAATCACACCAACGTACATGTCTCCGTATTCCTGTTTCTTATTCACCTCGGCCAGTGGCTCGCCGTTTCCGGTCGGTTTAACGTGGTTCCCGCCAGTTCCGCCGGCTCCTATCAGATCGCCCCGATACCCCCCGATCTCATTTCCGGTTGGATCGCTTCCGTGCCCGACAGTTCCGTTTCCGGTCGTGTCGTTCTAGCCCCCGATAGTCCCAGTTTTGCTGAACCACCAATTCCGGTACTTCTGGGTGCCCTGAATGACGCACTTTCCTACTATAGATCCCACATCGATGAAACGGCGGATATTTCAGTGTTGCTCGGACTTGGGATTACTGCTGGTAGGTCTCCTTTTTTCCAACATGAATTTATTGAATGTAAAGAAAACGAAAAGTGATAAATTTAACTATTTGCTTCGTGAAAAGTATGGATAGTACTTTTAAAAACTGTTACAGTTTTACCATTTGAAATAGTTGAAGAACCTCCGTCCTGTGTTACTTCAACCATTTCAAATAGGAAAACTAACAATTAATTTTTAAGTGTTATCCATACTTTTCACTAAGCAAGTAGTTAAATTTAGCAGTTTTTTGTTTTCACTGTTGGTCTGCTGCAATTTTTTTTTTTTTTTTTTTTTTTTTGCAGTGATATGGAGAGTTAATTTCAATGTAAAACCCCTTGAAAATAACGTTGAAAGTTCCAAAATCCACTCGCAAAATGACTAAGTTCATTTTCACGATCGCGAGATGAGCGACAATATTTTTTTCTCCTCGCATTACCCCGGGGAAATAAGGCTAGAAAAGGTCAGAAAAACATTTTTTTTTTTTTTTTTTTAACATTACAACAATTTCCTGCCCGAGCTTCCCCTGTTCATATTAAATTTAGTTAAAGTTCAAATAGAAAACTGTAATTAGATGGGGCACCCCATTGTCACCCGCTTATTCGACCATCATCTGGTAAGTTTGTTATAAACGCATTTATTGAGTTTGTTAGTGGATATTGGAACTTTCTGATGATCTAAACGTTATTTTTAAATGATTTTTTGTAGGAATCAATCCTACATGAGTATATCCAGTGGCGGTCTGTAGGTTCAAAAGAGGGGGAGGGGGGTTTGAAAAAATGTGATGATTTCTTTGTGCTTTTGTTTTGTTTTTTCTCCTCCTTTTTTTGAACCCTTCTCCGTATAAAAATGGAAGGGGGGACTTTAGGGTATTAAGACCTTTGTTTTTAACTTTTTTGAAGCCCTTTTCCATGAAAGTAGGGGGGACTTGAGCCCTTGAAGCCCCCCACGGACCGCCACTGAGTATATATCGCCGTTTGCAAGACCCATTCGGGGTTTGAACATTCAGAATCAAACACTGAGAAATGCGTCTTGGCACGTACCATGAAAAGAATTCAGTTCAAGACTTTCTCGACACAGATTCCGGAACATGGAACCGGAAATCCGGTTGAATTTACAGGCATTCCGGTTAGGAAAGTTTTAAATTAAACGGAATTCTTTATAAGTAATCGGGAATTTTGCCCTGTGCAATAAGTCAACTTTTCAGCCGGTGATATTTTTGAGATAAATTTGTTGGACTACTTACAAGGGGAGGCTCAGAAGTCGCCGCCTCCGATTTTGAAAACGATTGCACGAAAATGTAGCTAAAGTAAAACTATTAGACCCGTGTTTCTCACTTTTTGCCAATGGGCCATCCTAAAGCGTCAGGAATTTTTTGAAAGTTGCCGAAATGCACGTAAAAAACCCGAGCGGAGAGCGTTCCGAATATTTACGTGAATTTTGGCAACTTTCAAAAAAATCCTGACGCTTTAGGAAGGCCCATTGGTAAAAAGTGAGAAACACGGGTCTAATAGTTTTAGTACTTTAGCTACATTTTCGTGCAATTGTTTTCAAAATCAGAGGCGGCAACTTCTGAGCCTCCCCTTGTTAGTGCAACTTACCTCGGTGCAAAAATGTAACTCGACTGTGGGCACGACGAAGATCCCAGAATTGTTTATTTTCAATTTTTGGTGTACTGCGGTTAAAGACGAGCCACGTTTGAAAATGGGGGAAATGCGGCTTTAGATGAGGATCTTAAACCTTTCCAATAATCCAAGAAAAAGGCTTGACGTTTTTTGTTTGTTTGTTCGTTCGTTTTGTTTTGTTTGTTTTTTGTTTGTTTATTTGTTTAGTATGTTTTTTTTGTTTATTTGTTTAGTATGTTTTTTTGTTTATTAGTTCTGTTTTGGTTACTTCAGTGAAAATCAATAAGATATCAGTTTACTATCATACTTCTGATATGAATACCCATTTAAAACACGCTTACACATATGCATAAGTTTTAAGCCCTTGATCGACTGAAATAGAGGACCTACCAAAAAAAAAAAAAAAAAAAAAAAAAAAAGTTCCATCACTTTCAAGCCTTCCCCTTTCGAATTTGAACCCCCTAGAGCCGCCCGTACAAAAAATTGATGGATTTTACACTGATTTATAGTATGGCGAAAAATAATAATCGACTTTATCCATCCATCGCTTCAAGGCGGCTTCAAAGTCATTAGCGCTATGAGTAGTGCACCGTCTATCTATACATCTACCTCTGTACAACGTTTTTTTATTGTAACTGGGAAAAGGGCGCGAGAAAGCTGAAAAACCGCGAAGCAATTATTGGTTTGACGACGCACTGCTCTTTATTGCCACGAGCTAGGCACAATGGGGTGAAGCATACATTTTTCCCGGACAAAAAGGAAAAACCATCAGAGAGGAAGGAACGGAAATGAAGAATTTAAAAATCAAACATCCAAAATACAAAAATCACGTGTGAAAACAGCCTAAAATATGTCCTGTCGTGATTTTGAAAAGGAAATATTAATGCAGAAAGAAATTAAAAGCGAAGATGGAAAACTTTTTATGTCCAGATAAACGGATTTTTCAGCCCAGTGAGTGACGAAGGAAAATCGTAAAAAACAGCGATATTTGATTCAACACTTTACTCAAGATCAGATCGAGATCTCACTATCTCGTCCCAGTCTGTTCAAGATCAGTGAGGGAAAATGAAGCCGTTTTACCATCGCATCGGCTCTTGTGTCCATGTCGTCATCATATCCCTTTTCATTCAACTCGGATCACAGCCAGTTTCCGTTTCCGGTCGGAGGATCGTCTCCGTCCCGGAATATTCCACCGATAAACAATCAGTGATTAAAGCCATCGCTGGAGGGATAAAGTACTTCAGAGCATACGCCAATGAAACGGACGGAAATGTAGGGCTTTGCTCTGGTATCGTTTCTGGTAAGTTATCTAATTGTAACCCTTTTGCTCCATAGTCACTTACAGAGGATGCTCTGTTAACTTGGAGTTTTATGAAATTTCAACAAAATTGTCATGCGCCAGATGATTTTTTGAGAAAGAGTCATTCGATTCACCAGAGCCGCTCCTTCATAGCCCCTTAAGCTAAACGTTTACTTTCCACGGTCCGTGGGTTCAAAAAAAAAAGGGGGTGGAAAATAAAAAAAATAAAAAATTCGGCTTGTCCATTATTTCAGTCCATTTACTTGTAACAGTGGTTTTTTTTCGCCGTCAGAAAACAGTTCCTCAAAATGCGCCCCACAGCTAGGCTACAGTCTAATTACCAAATGGTTATAATCCGGCCCTGCGATTCACTAGTAATGGTTAGGAGTATGTTCGTAAGAATTTCGAAGTTCCTCAAGTCCAAAAAAAAAAAAAAAAAAAAAACCACCTGTTGGCTTTTAGAGCAGCGTGGCGCGACGATGTTGGTGCCAATGTTTGGAACTATAATTGACCTTGAAATCACCTTAAATTGTCTGTAGTTAAAGTTTGCAACAGCCTCATTTTAACAATCCTCTCAAAAACGCACGAACATGTACTCTCCAAACTCCACAAAAAATATGAGGACGAAGCTACGATGACGCGCGGCGCGGAGTACGCAGGAATCAGTCTCTCTCGCTCTATTCCCGTTTGAGTGTATGTACTAGGTAAGGAAAGAAATGGGGGCTGAAGTCACGTTCAATCCCCTGTTTCTGTCCTTTCCCTACTCACGTGTTCAAATGGGGAAAGAGAGAGAAAGACAAATTTCTGTGTACGCTACTGGTCCGGATGGCTATTCCAGCAGGTATAAGCTCATTATTACTCATGATGATTGGAAAAATGCCACAGGAATGAAAATTTGGGAATTGCTTTTCATCAATTACATTTCATTTTCCCACGCGATAAAACCAATTTTTGACGCCCCTGGGACCCCGGCGGAGCACAGTGGGGCGAGTCAATGCGGGAAGGACCAAACATGGCATCTCAACTTTAAATATGCGTATTTCTTTGTTAAAACAAAACGTAGAACTTTGATAGTGGTTTCATGGGATTTGTTGTAAAATCTTCTACATGAGTCACTCTCCAAAGTCTGTTTTTTTGATAGTGAAGAACATTCAAATTTGCATTTTTAGAAAAATATTCCATGTCCGATCCCTCCCATTAACTCGCTCCACTGTGTGGCGGAGGCCTTCAACCCCCTTCAACCCAAACTTTGCTATCAACAATACCCATCATGTGACAAACCAATCGAAAGCTGGTCAAAAATGATGAACGGTGGCTTCAACCGGAGCTCTTTATGTGCATTTGTACCGAAAATGTGACAAGTCAAAGTTCGACTTTATCGGAACTTAGAGCTTTTCATAACTTCGGTACAAATACACAGAAAGAGCTCTGATTTTCGCCAAAATTCCTCATTTTTTACCATCTTTCGATTTATGTAACACCAGATGGGTGTTGTCGATAGCAAAATTTGGGTTGAGGGGGTTGTTGGGCTCCCGGGGGCGTCAAAAATTGGTTTTATCGCGTGAAAAAGTAAAATGTAAAATTAATGAAAAGGCATTTTCAAAGTTTTATTCTGTGGAATTTTCAAATCATAAGCTATATGAGTTCAAATTTGCTAGAATGGGCACCCGGAACGTGGTGCGATGTGACTTACGTTTTCAGACACAAAAGGAGTAGCTATTGTAGTATCAGAAATTTAGAAGGGGCTGCAAGAATGCGAGAGCGTTAGTAGTGAGAAAGACTTATTCTTTCAAACTCTCAAGGTAAGCGGTGATGAAAGGTGTAGAGGGAGGTGAGGGGCTGGGGAGGGGGGAGGGGAAGGGGGAGGAAAAAAACGGATGCATGGCCGCGTTTCCACGGCGCACCATGGATTGAAACCTGAAATTGTTGGGACATAATTTTACGAAAAAAAGTCAATATTTTTTTAACAATATAAACAGTAAAATAACGTCATATTGCGTAAAATTATTCATTTTTGAGCTTTAAATAAGTAGAAAAAAACATGGCTTTTACAAGAAAATATCAACACTGAAATGTTTTTAAAGAAAAAAAACCCCAACTTTTTTGTCCGGAAAAAATCATGTTCCGATCCAGTGTGCGGCGAGATCCCTAAACCGAATATGCTGCGCGTGGAGTCGGGATGTGAGATCTACCCTCGAGTCTGAGTGCCAGTCTTTCGAAATCAGCGTCAGAGGATGAAGCCGTTTTCCCACCGCACCGGTTTTCACGTCCACATCGATGTCACCATCATATCCCTCATCGTTCACCTCGGTTCTTGGCCCACCACTGTTTCCGGTCGGATCGCCTTGCTTCCGGCCACTCGCGCTTCCGCCAATACACGAACAGTGATCCGAGTTCTAAATGATCTATTCGGCTACTACAAAGCAAACCCGAATGAAATGGATCTAAATACACTCCTTGGAATTGGTATCGCAGCTGGTAAGCTAGACACACCTTTCACCAGTGGCGTAGCCAGGAATTTTTTGAGGGGGGTCTGGGGTCTGGGGTCCGAAAATTGTCAAGGGGGGGGGTCCAAAGATACTAACCCTTAACTGCAGATAAGCCCAGATCTGGAACAATTACTTTGAAGCCTTACCTAAAAGTAGGGTACTTCAGTTGTACTGTCGCTGCATGGTGGGTCACATGTGAAACAGATACTAAGCGAGTAAGAATTGTCGATTTTGTCCTAGAGCGCGCAGCGCAGGATAGAGAACGTGCAGAGTGGTTGAAAATAGCTTACTGAAAATCTGATAGAAATTTTCCGATTTTCATTGTTATGTTTGGGAGTAACGAAAGGGTACCATATACAAAAAAAAACAACTATTGAAACTTACTAACTTATTTTTTACTACTTTAATTTTTTTTTTTTTAAGCCTGAAAACTTTATTTTCAGTTGCATGGATACCTAAATGTGGGTAAGGCCATATTTGGAACAATTAATATTCAGGCTCTTCACCATTGAAATATAATGGAAAGAATTTTTTCACTATTTTTCCCTGTCTCAAGGATCAAAATTGTACTTAAAAAAAAAATTATTTTATTGAAAAAAAAAAATCATGCAGTAAAGGGCTAATTGGGTCGACTTTGCCTGCAAACGCATTTTTTTTTCTTTTTTTTTCGTTTTTTTTTTTTGTTTAGGGAAAATTTGGGATCAAGGGGGGATGTCCAGACCCCCTTGACACCCCCAACCCTGTCTGCGCTACTGCTTTTCACAATAAGCGAATTTTATTATGAATACACGCGGAAAAAATAATGATGGTATAATTTACCATCCCGGGCAAAACTGGTCACCAAAGAGCACCTAAAATTGTTCCAATTTTCACTTAAACTAGGTGATATATCACCATGAATTGTTGGTGATATCAACTTAATTGTTTAGGGCACAGTTGGAACAATTTTAGGTGATCTTTGGTGACCAATTTTGCCAGGGAACGCATAAGGTAAACACCCCAGTAGCCGGCACTCCTAAAATTTACACCAGTACGCGGCACCTAATTTTCAGAATGTGAAAAATATTAGTTTTTTGACAATTTAGGTGCGTTTTGCGTATTTTTTTTTTCGAGTGTTTCACATTTGAGGTCCCAGAAAACCACACAAAACACCAATATTGCCACCAAACTAATACTTCGGCTACTGGAGTGTTTACCTTGGTGTTTGTTTTGGCACCTGAAAGAAAGTATGGTTAACTTCTACAGAGTATGGTAAACTGTAGTGATCAGTTAACCTAATTTACTATAAATTTCGTTGCGTTCACCATACTCTGGCGAATTTTACCACACTTTCTGGCAGACGCCAAAATTAGCTATGCGCATGTAGTAAATTTTATTGTACCATTATTTTTCCCTCGTGTTGTAACGGTCGTGCATTTTATTATGTCACCCGAACTGTTTGTTCGGCAACAATGAATGACACCGAAATGGAACGGATGCAAATTCCGGGTTCGGGTACAGCATCGGGTATGTTTTGCCGCGAATCTCGGATTGGTGCCTGTTCCGCGAGGTGAGGTGAAAGCGAAAAGATTAACCCAACGGTGAAATACGACAGTAAATTATACAATGGTTAGAACTCTTGATTGGTTAGAATTGGTTTCGTTGACTTTGGAGTTCGGTGTCTCCCAAAAAGTTCCGAGCCTCAAATCTTTACCGGAACTTCACGGTAAAGTTATAATGTAATACACCCTGACATTCCTTGGTCAAAATAAAATTGTTAGTAGAAATATTTTACTAACACGAGTAAAACTTGAGCTCATCAAAGAACTCATACTCAAATGTACTCGATTAGAATTTTTAATGATGCAAGTAGGATGCATATTACGTATACCCCTTTTAGTACCAAGTTAGATGAGTCAAGTCGTCGCGTGCTCATTCGAATCAGGCGAGGAGATAAATATTCCCGCTTCGCAGTACATGTTTTTGTCTACATCCAGAATTGAAGGCGCTCAAAGATGCATTCATTTTTGAGCGTTCACTCTTATGGCCAATGTAATTAAATGAAACCACGGGAAATATATTAAAGTAAGCAAATTTATAAGAGCGTGGTTCTCAAGGAGGTAGGCAAGCTAGTGAAAAATTAGGAGAATATCTCTACTCGTTTATGGCCTACTGACATAATTAGAAACCACATGATATATTGGTACCTAATTTCTACTCGTGTTGAATGTCTCAGATCGATTATCTCGGAAACTAACCACAGGCACAGTATGAAACAAACACATAAGAACAAAAATCTGCGATTGTATTTTAATATTTCTTTCAGGTATTAAAAAATTACTGATATATAGAGACCGTTCGTTTCGTTTCATTCCGCTCTTTATGTGCATTGGTACTGAAATCATGATAGGTCAAAGTTTAACTTTATTGGAATTTATATGTCGGATGTTCATAACTTCAGTACAAATCAGTGGCATAGCGTGCAACATGGCAACGTTGTTTTGAGTCCATGTAAACCCGTGAACAAGATTGAACTATTGGGTGTTCGGAGAACACCTTCGCATTCGACCTTTTTTATTGGTTTAAATGAACACATTACAATGTTGCCAAATTGCACGCTACGCCACTAGTACAAATGCATCCATAAAAGAGCTCCGGTTCGCGCCAAAATTCCTTCTTTTTTACCAGCTTTCGATTTATGTAACACCAGATGGAGTTGGTCGATAGCAAAATTTGGGTTGAGGGGTTGAAGGCCCCTACCGAGATCCCAAGGGCGTGAACAATTGTTTTTCAGAAACTGGTTAAAATTTCTTTCTGGGATTCAAAGTGAGAGACCGCTGTTTGTGACTTTGAAGCAGAGTTGGGCAACCGAATAATCAGAAATAATGAAATGACTCCGGCAACACTGAAAACTGGGTTTGCTACCTGAGTTGAGGAAAGGGAAACACACGGAAGGTATAGGTCAATTGTAGAATTATTCGTCGAATAATTCGATTGACTCGGCGTTGCCGGACACACCGAATAATTTCCGAATAATTTTTTGCCCAACTCTGCTTTGAAGACATTTTTTAACTCGTATCACTAGGATTTTTCTAAGCATGCTTGTGAAATGTCAACTGATATTGTACTATCGACGAATTAAAGATCGTCGCTAGATTTCCATGAGCTAAGACTTGACTTAAACTTGAAAAATTTGTTTAAACCTCCAAATGCCCTCAAGGGACTGTTGGAGGCTTCTGAAATATCAAAAATGAAAATTTGGGGTCAGTTACCAACCTGAATTTCTTGTCTCAAATCATTTGGTTCAGTAGTTTTCGATAAAAATGCCCTATTCGGGTGATATGGTACACCCTGTGCAATATTTCCATCAAGGAACTGTAAGCGACCACTGCTACAGTTATGCGTGTGAGTGTGGGACTGATCTGCAACGGCTCGCCTGGCTGAAGAAGTACGAAGATTGGCCGAACCGGAATCTTGAAGGCGAAACTTAGCTAGTGAAAATCTCGCGACAATCTTAATTCGTCGATAGTACATCAATACTATTGATGCTGTGATTACAGACTTTTCTGATGTAAGTTCACCATGAACGAGTCTACTTATCATTTTTGCCAGGGACAAGGGCCCATAATTTACTCAGGAAAGATTTTCAGGAGAGCGAGGAAACGATTTCAAAATTGTCAATTTCCGTTTATTGCTGCAAAATGTTCCCTCGTACTCTCAAAATTCACGAAATTTTGTCCGTTTTGCACCACAAACATTTCCTCAAAAATACTTTTCATCATAAGTTCACATTCAGTCCTTTACTTTGGCATGACTTCACACTCATTATTTAAAGCATTTTGATTCCCGCAGGTCAGCTGAAAGCACTCAAGGATACCTTGGTGAAACAAAAATCTACCGGAAAGGAGCTTGATCAGATTTCGGAGTTGCAGCGCAGCGTAGCTCAGCTAAGGGAGGAAATTTTTTGCCCAAAATGTCTTCTAAAAACTGAAATGGAAGACTATCGTAAGTTTCAGCCTTCGTAACTCTTTTGACCCCCCTCCCCCCGCCCCCCGCCCCTCTACAAATGGAGCGCTTGCAAAGTTATTAGTAGGTATCGGAGAGTCAAACCTTCCCCGTTTTCTCCAGGAATATTGAATTTCAGAATTTTTTTTTTCTTTTCCAAAAGTCCATTTTTCTGCAACCACAGCTGCGGGTCCAAAATTTTACGTAATTCGAGCTAGTTATAGAATATAGATGGAAACCGAGCCATATCGAAAAAGAAGAAAAAAAAATATGAAGAGAGGGTGGCTTTAACAACTCATAATGGAGCATCTTATTACCATTACCTCATTTGTCGACGTATCCTCCACCTGTATCCAGACATTATTTAAATCGCAGTATCAATTTTCTAAGGCTCTTGCTGAAGGAGTCCTCTTACTTTGAATTTCATTCCAAGAGTTGACTGCCATTTAGACTTCATCGGCTCTAGCAAAACTTTTGCGACCAAGAGCGGTCTTACAACGTGGACAAAGATGGTAATCACTATACGCTAGGTCCGGAGAGTATTGGGGTTGAGGGAAAATGTCTCATTTAACCCTTCCAGGCACGCATTTTGGGATTTGACTTTTTTTAGATTTTTTTAGACCGTTCAAAAGAGGACAACATTCTAAGAATTTTGATGGGTCACGCAATTTTTTTTGCAAAAGTCTATTTAAATTCCATTGAATCCTATGTCATTTAAATTGGAACAAATATGTGTACCACTTCTGTGAAAGGGCCAAAGGATGTCAACAGGCAAAAGTTTTGCTAACGACGATGAAGTCAAATTGGCAGTCAACTCTTGGATTGAAATTCAAAGTAAGGATTTCTTCAGCAAGAGTATGGTAGCAGATAAATAACAGAGTTGCCAATAGTGGCTAGATTCGACCGCACGTGGACTATTTTGATGAGAATTTAGCCACGCTTCCGTCTCCGTCGTCGCGGATCCTCCATCCCTATCCCCAGCGTGGCTAGTAACCAACTCGAAAACTGTCCACGCGTGGCTATTCTACCCCGTCCAAACCTGGCAACACTGATAAATAAACACAATTTTGTTAATTTTGGTCAAATTTAAATTCTGTAAAAACGGTTTGAATTGCGAGAGACTGAGAGTAGTGAGTGTTGAGTGCATTTTACAGAATTTTTCTTTGAGATATTAGACAGGGAAACTTATACTTTTGAAATGACACTCGTATCTCGTTCTTTGCAATTTTTCTTCTTTATGGAATTTTGCCCTCTCTCGAAGTTGGTTCCTATGTAGGGGAAAAAAGAAGGAAATATTTTTTCCGACGTTTCAGGTAGCCTTATATCACCTGATTCATGGGCTCATAACGAGGAACCAAACTGGCTCAGTTTCCGCGATTTCCCGCCACGAATTCTCCCAACCGCACCCGAAGTATGGAACGGCAACTATTCTGATTTTTGCCTGCAATCAGTTTCAAACAACTGTTCGCAATCTGACGACTGTGTTGCAAGAGAGCTTACACCGATGTCATCCCAGTACAATTTGACGCATCAAATTATTTTCATGATGTTAGCAAAACAAGTAAGTTTTTTTTTTTTTTTTTTTTTCCCTGTAAATAAATGCACTATATATAGAAGGTGCTCCCTCGGCCTAGCTCCAATACATCATTCACATCTTAAATAGATATAATTCACAATCAATAATTTAATTATGATAATTTTGTCTATAATTTACAATACGTAGTAAGTCCAAGAAGTCCTAACCAAGTTCAAGTTGTAAAACACGTACCTACTTTCGATAAACAACGGATCCGTTTCTTACCTTCTAGTGGCTCACAGAATTTCTCATTGAAATCAACAGACGATTCTGCCAACCTACAACTGGAGGCAGGCTCCGTCAGAGGCGTGGCGTGCAATCAGGCAACGCTGCATTTTGTCCATTTGAACGCATGGAAAAAGTCGAACTATCGGAGGTACACAGTGCACTCCCTCGAATCGATATTTTAGATGTGTTTAAATGAATTAGTTGCATTGTTGCCAGATTGCACACCACGCCACTGGGCTCCGCCCAAAAATTTTATGAGGTACATAATTTCTGGAAGCTACTTTCCATTTTACAAACGTTACAAATCCCAAGCATAACGAGTTGTTTACAAGTTAAGGCCATGTCTTGAACGCATTATTGAGAAAATTTCTCAGAGAAACTCATTCATACACACGGTTTTATAGAGCAGGACTTACACGGCTCACCAACCATTTAGGTGTACGGAACATATTCGTTTACTTCAATATGTTCCCCATATTTTCAATTCATTGCATTGAAAATCATAAAACCACAGAATTTTACAATCAGACCGGAAACTCCCATAAGAGCCAACGGAAGCAAGTTTGGAATTTAACGGCACCAATAGGCAATGCTGCGGTTCTATATCCCAACATGGCGGACGCGTGTGATTTGTGTTGAAACTCATTTATTTCTGTAAATTCTGGAAAGAAATCTTAAGTTTCCGGTCTCACTTTTACTCTATTGGCATTTCAGAGCGAAAATTTCGCGGATCATGTCCTATATTTGTTTTTGTTTTTTTTTTTTTTTCACGCGCGAATCCAGATGTAAACATCCTATATCCCAACATGGCGGACGCGAAATGAATTGGCTTCAAAATCCGACAGAGTTTCCGTTCTGGTTGTAATATTCTGTGATAAAACGTTGAACAGTGACTATTCCATCCATCAGAATGCTTCGTAGAGCGCCTTCAATCGTTGATATAGACAAAAACAAGTACAAAGGAGTAGTATGAATATTTATCTACTATAGCTTGATTTGAATAAATGTGCGCAGTGAGTTGGACTGTTAAAATTGGTGCCAAAAGGATCGAGTACCTTCATGGCATCTGCGTACATTAATCTATTGAGAATCGCTATATCCTTACTACATAAAATAACTAATCTGGCAGCTAGTTATGCTCAGTAAATGAACTTTGCCAGCATAGAGAAACTGAAAAAGTGACGAATTAAGTTGTGGTCCCTCGTTGCGTCTATACTTTACGACGCCATATTGCGATAATGGATTCATATCGAGTAGATTCTGAAAGTTTATAGTGTCACCATCGTTGTATTTGCTGATTTTGTACTATCAATTTCCGAACAAAGTCTTTAGCAGTGGCGCATGGCGTAGCCTGCAATTATGCAACGTTGTAGTTCGTCTATTTAAACTCATGAAAAATATCGAAGTATTGGGTGTTCGGTGAACGCTTCCGTATTCGACCTTTTACGTGAATTTAAATGGGAAAAATACAACGTTGCCAAATTGCACGCCACGCCAATGAAATCGAGTCTATGCGGTGGCTCATCAAGAATAAAAGTTTGCTCTTGAGGATACACCAGGAGTAAGTGATAACCTTGGACCCCACTTTCTTCGAAATTTGATATTGTCCACGGTGCTTTACAAAAAAGCTAACACTTCATCCATAGGAAGCAAACTTTTGCAACATCCCCAGTAAACCTATATGCAAAATAATCAACCATCAATAGTTTCCAATAAATTTCCGACTCTAATCAATTATTTTCATTTGGTTTTGTCATTCACTAGCCCTAAAATGTCTGTCAGTTGAAAATGAAAGCGAAATGTTTCTTTTACCTGCAAGTTTCAGGTTTCATCAATAAAGAAACAAAGAAGAATTAAAGATTATCCCCCCCCTTCTCTAATTTTCTTTATTGATAGTTTGTTTTGATTTATAGCTGGACTGCAATATTAAGTACCAAGGCAAAGAGTTGGACATAGATGACGTTATTCAACGTAAATGTGCACTAGTGTATATTGAGGCAAAACGTCTATGGGAAAATGAAGTCTACAATAGCGCAGTAAGCTGTGACCTATTCATAGAGCAAAGTAAGTTACTTGATCCTCATAAAAACACTCAATTACTTATAAATCAACCCTATCTCCATTCTTTCACCCCTTCACAAAAATCAACTTTCTTGGTTCAAGGTGGTAATAGAACGTAGAAAAGTTCCAAGGTAAGTGACCCAAAGGTGGCCATACCTATGCTTGAGGCCCATGTGCATGTATAAGTCATAAGAGAATGAAAACTAAATATGTCAATTAACTATTCAAACAGTTGGCTATCATATGTTAGTTTCATTTTTTTTAAATTTGCTTGTTTTCGAGGTTTTTCTTGCGGTTGAAAAAGAGTAGAGTTTTGACATCGCGCAATACATGCACCTAAGGTGGCGGTGGCCACCCCTCATACTTTTGATGCACCTGAAGGTGGACACCCCCTTTTAAATTTCATTAATAAGTATTAAATTGCTATTCTATCGTTCAAAAACGGAATCTAGACCCTAGTTACACCAGAAATTATGATGATTATGATGAATTTAAAGTCGAAGGTGGAATCAATTTAAGGGATTAGCTTTTACGATTGCTTACTTCCATGAAAATCAGCTGAAGACCTGCGAAAATAGACGTTGCACTGATCCGCGCCGACTGAATCGCCCGATGCTCTTGATTTTTGGAGTGGGGGAAGCGATAGCATCCTGCTACTCAGCACCAACGCCATATATCGTCAATTCGTGTAATTAACTGAAATAAGCTGGGGTGGGCCACCTTAAGAGCCGGACCACCTTTGGGTCACCTACCTTAATGAATAATAGTGATACTTTGAGTTCATAATGATGATTTTTTCACGTTCAAACTCATTTCCTTGCTGGAGCAATCAAAATTGTATCAATATAATAATAATTACTAAAATAATGGCTCAATATAAACTGGATTATTAAGATGGTAATATTATCAAAATGTTGATTTATTTTGTTATTGGAAAGTTTTTTTTTTTTTTTTTTTTATTTTTTTATCAGCCACTGATGCGATGTGATGGTTATAGGTATAATAACGTTAGGTGCAATTCAGTGACTCAATGAAAAAAAAAAAAAAAAAAAAAAAACCTTGAGATCTTGTATGATCTTGGTTTGAGAATTTCCCCATTTTCCAAGTGTAGAAGAAATGGGGTTGGTGGAGGAGGTCAAATATTAATTGACGCATTTTGAAGGCACTTTTCCAATTATCTACCATGAGAAATTGCATTCAAAACGCGTCAATCGTCGACGTGCCCCTCCTTCGTCCTTATTCTTTATACACATGGTAAATGGGAGAAATCTCAAGGAATTCTCGAGCCAAGGTCATCTCAATGAGGTTTTTTCATCGCATCTCTGAATTGCACCCTTACAATCAGTGGGTCTTACAAAAAAACAAAAAAAAAAACAAACAAAAAAACTATGATAAAAAACTATGATAACTATATACTATCCCAATAATCGGGTTTAGGCTGTCCCCAGAATTATTGGACTTGACAACTGTAGATTTGAATGAAAACACCAGCTTCTTACTGCTCCTTAACCAATTAGGTTGCTCTATCAGAGGATGGAAGCTGATGTTTTCATGAAAACCATAGAAGTGTCTAATCCAATCTTCTCTGGAAAAAGCTACATAGTGTCATTTCACCAGTCACAAGGCCCCCCCCCACCCTCGGTGCAGAGTATGGAATATGGCTCGGTCGTTTGCTTAGAAATTCCAAATCGCACGATTGGTGAAAGACGAGAGTCCGCAGTAGTACACATTATATGATATCCCGAAAATCTTTGTGCAGTCATGTATAGCATACTCATTTTCTTCCGAACATTTATTTAATCAGTTGCGTGAAATTGATACAGGGGGGGGGGATTCCGTGCATTTTTCTTTCTTTTTTTAAACGCTGGACTTTAATTTGGAATTCTGAACGTTTGAAGAATATAACGGATATACATAGTGGTTACTGATTATAATCAGTAGCCACTCGTGCAATCTGGCAACCGTGCTTTTTTGCATTCAAAAACTTTTGTGAAAACTCGATTCTAGATAAAGCACATCACCACACCTAGAATCAATTATTTTACACAGGTTTAAGTGGAGAACATTCGATGTGGCCCTTTTAGGAGCCACCAGGGGAATAATTTTGTTCAAAAATCAATCTATCTTGGGTTATCTGACTCGTAAATTTTCTCCTGTAAAACCTATCTCGTTAATGTTAGACCTTCCAAAGCTCCCGTGCGCTCGCAACGCACGGAAAAAAATGTGATTCAAATATGTTGATCGGCTTGCATAATGCCCTATTCGAAGGCGCCACAATTGCCAGATAGCGTGAAATCCTCAAATATTGAATAATTTATCATTAAGTGTTGATAGTCAAATATGGCAATCTTTTTAACTTGGAGATTTGAAGTTGACTAAAATTCAGCTGCGCTATCGCAATTATTGACAAAAGCTAATCCAAGTCGTCGACTTCTGCAAACTAATGTTCCTGGAGCGCCTTCAATTGGGGATATAGGCAAAATTAACACCCCTGGAGTAGGAATAGTTATCTACCCCTTTAATTTGAGAGAGGAAGCGGAGATTTGTCTGCGTGTGGTAGTTAGAGGGTTAAAAGTCCATTTACATTCGGAACTGATGACGTTTAGGCAGTCACTTACGACTCTTCAGGGATTTGAATAAACACCAACATTGCAGACTTTGATACCGCAGTCACTTCTTTTATTCGCACAGTGGTAGTAGATTTACTTTGTACCATACATATATTTTGATTTTTCTATCCATTTTGTTGTTAATTTGTTTCTGTTTCATTTTTTTTTTTTCGTTTTTGTTTTTTTTTTATAGTCGCGCTTTGTGGTGCAATGGGTATCCAGGATTTCTTTGCAAATCCCCTATGGCTGCAGTTTATCCTTCAGAGACAGACAGAATCAGGATTGTTCTTGTGCCCCAATATAAACACAACAGATCTAGCGTAAGGCTTTACTCTTCCATTTATTTGAATCGTATTTGTAATAAATATTCGCGTGGGATTAAAGCTCGCCAGAGCAAAGATCTTGGAATTTTTTACATAGATTGGTCGGAATAGACTAGATTGGAAAAACTATATACAAACTCAAGAAGAGGAATCGTCCAACCTCCAGTGTAACCGGTTGATAAAAAGTTCTATGAGATCAGCTTTCTTGATGAGCCTATACAGGGTGTAAAAAAAAAAAGGAGCAGCTCCGAATAACTCGAGTTTGGGTTCGAATTTCAAAAAACGCTGAAACACGGGTTCCATCATTTTGAGGGGGACATCTTTTAGGGGGGTTGCCAAATTCCAGGCCCCCCCAGGGGGGCGGGTACGGGGGTCACCGCCCCCCTAAATCACATTTCTCAAATGGCGACCCCTAATTTTTATTACATAACTTTGAAGAACATCAAATTCTAAGCATTTTGGCGCAAACCGCAGGTCGATATCGTTTTTCGTGTTCGATATATCGAAAGTCAAAGTTCGATTTTGACCCATTTTCAAAAATTCATAACTCCCACTAAAAAAGTCGGAATTTAAAAAACTATTAGCTTAAAATGCGCTACAAAACAAGTCCTTTTCAGAAAAAAATACAACTGTCCAGGAAATTTGAATTTTAGGCTCCGAAAAAAATATTCAAAATTTTCGAAAATTTTGAATCGGCGATATTCTTGTAAAACGGCCAGAATCGACAATTTCGGCTTAAAACCTGTTGGCTGAGTCCAAATGAGCGATGCAAAGATCTTAAAAGCTCAAGAAAGTCTCAAAATCACCTTTAAAATGATCAAACTCAGTATTGAGAACACCGCTAAATTTAGAGTCAGGGAACACCTCTCTCTCGGGCTTTAATGGGGTTTTGGGGACTTTAGAGAGCATTGCATCGCTCAGTTTGACTCAGCCAACAGGTTTTAAGCCAAAATTGTCGATTCTGGCCGTTTTACAAGAATATCGCCGATTCAAAATTTTCGAAAATTTTGAATATTTTTTTCGGAGCCTAAAATTCAAATTTCCTGGACAGTTGTATTTTTTTCTGAAAAGGACTTGTTTTGTAGCGCATTTTAAGCTAATAGTTTTTTAAATTCCGACTTTTTTAGTGGGAGTTATGAATTTTTGAAAATGGGTCAAAATCGAACTTTGACTTTCGATATATCGAACACGAAAAACGATATCGACCTGCGGTTTGCGCCAAAATGCTTAGAATTTGATGTCCTTCAAAGTTATGTAATAAAAATTAGGGGTCGCCATTTGAGAAATGTGATTTAGGGGGGCGGTGACCCCCGTACCCGCCCCCCTGGGGGGGCCTGGAATTTGGCAACCCCCCTAAAAGATGTCCCCCTCAAAATAATGGAACCCGTGTTTCAGCGTTTTTTGAAATTCGAACCCAAACTCTAGTTATTCGGAGCTGCTCCTTTTTTTTTTTACACCCTGTATAGACGTGCAATATCTGTCATTGATGGCAATGATCACATGATACCGTTCAAAATTTGTCGAAATATGCAAGATTTTATACTGAAACGGGCCTTATCTGACTACTGTTGGTGCTTTTCGAAAATACCAAACTTTAAAGTAAGTTAAAAGCTTTTTTAGGTTTACCGTTGAGAGCTCAATCTATAAGACCTACTTTCGGTACCAAAGCGGGTCTAAAAAGACCCCAAACTGCGGGCCGATCATTTACTTTATCGTTATACCGATCGTTAAAACTGTCTACGAGTGATGCTATTGGTCGAGAATTGTAAAACTTGGCTGTTGCCATGGTAACCATCGTTAAGAGTCTCGTTTTATAAAGGCTACTCATGAGTAACCTTTAAAAAACGGACACTATAACGATGGTTACCATAGCAACGGCTAAGTTTCACTATATTCGACCAATAGAATCACTCGTTGACAGTCTTAACGATCGGTTTAACGATGAAGTAAATGATCGGCCCGCTGGTTTTCACCGAAGAGGCTTAGTTTTGTTATGCTATAGTAGTTAATTTTATTTTCAAACTTCAAGTTTGATTCCGCTGGATGTTTCATAACCATCTTTTATCATTTATAACGAATGTTTGGATAAAAGCACAAAAAGCGAAAAAAACATCTACAATTATTGTTGTTCAAAGAACGTGAGATGTGGCATGAATGTTGTCTGGCCTGGCTGTATCAGTACCTTAAAAATGTCATGAAGTCTCAAACTTCAATTTAAAAATAATGAGACGTTCTCGCAAGAAAAAAATGGCCTAAAGAGGCGGCAAAATTGCAACCCTGAATTCGGAAGAAACTGTTGATTGAAATTGAAATTTTGAAATAATTGATTGAAATCCATCCTCATTTTTATGTTTGTTTCAGTTCTTTCATCCGTGGAAGAAACCATGTGACCGCGGTATCGATGTCAGCACTCGCTGCATACCTGAAGAATATGATCCTTTATCCTTATACCGATAAAGTTAGAATGAATGATTTTGATGACATGTATTTGAGTAAAGATGACAAAGACCGGAGTTCAGATGATAACGGTCTGAGCTTTGAAAGCCTTGAACGATTACACAGCGATTATGATTAATTGTAAACATAGTCGGTATTCAGAGGCGAATCAGAGAATGGGGCTTTCGTAAACTTTTTGCTAAAAGCGATTGAATACTTGATTCTTGATAAAATCCAGCGAAAATCATGATGATCAAATCGGTGTCCGGACATCCCCCCCCCGCAATCCCCCCGCAATCCCACCCGGACACTTCCCCCCGGTCATTTCCCCGCGGGGACATTTCCCCCTGTCAATTTCCCCCCGGACACTTCCCCCCAAGGGCATCCCCCCCCCCGGACATCCCCCCGTCTGTTCCCTCAGTTATTATTAATTAATTACTATTAAAAATAATTATTACTATTACAATTATTTTATAAAATAATTATTTATAATTATAATTAAATTAATAAATATTTATTAATTATATTAAAAAAATAAGCTGTAGGACATACCCTACGAACACTGTCTCACACAATTTTTTCTAGGGGATACCCCCAGACCCCCTTTAAGACCCCTTTGGACCCCTTTTGGAATTCTAGGGAGGACCCCTAGATCCCCTCAAATTTCGAATATTTTCACCTCTAGACATAATGCAGCCTTCAATCCGAAGTGTTTGCAATTTTGGAGAGAAGGTGTAGGAATAGTTGTCAACATATTATCTTTTAAAGGTCACTTGAGATCCCTAATTTAAATTCTGATGTTGCTTTTAACAAGTTTTCAAGTGATTCCAGGATAAAATATGTTTTTATTCTTTGAGTTGAATGCATTATTTGGTTTTCTCTTTCAGACGGTCGATCTCCAAAATATTTTTTTTAGTTTAGTAGATTATACCCCTTCTTGAAGAATTTTGATGATACATTAACAATAAAAAAATCTTTAAAAAAAAAAAACAAAACAAAACAAAACAAAAACAAATAATGTAACTTTTTAAACACGACCTTCAAACCTGTGAAAAGTGTGAGGGAAACGTTGATGGATTATTTGATTAGCAATAAATAATCTCGGGGGGAAGTAACTGGGTGGGGGATGACCGGGGGGAAGTGTCCGGGGGGAAGTGTCCGGAGGGGAAATTGACGGGGGGAAATGTCCTCGGGGGGAAATGACCGGGGGAAGTGTAAGGGGGGGGAATTGCGGGGGGGGCAATGTCCGTAAACCGATCAAATCACGAAACACAAACAAAACCAAATTACGAAAGTCACTCACAGACCAAGGTATATGGAAGAACAGGTATGGACAGGAGGCGGGGTTTAAGGGGCTTTCGAGTTTTCCCGCCAAATGATGACGACACGCTTGCTTTGGCGATGACGTAGCCGTCACCTACTACAGTAGCGAGAGATGGGGATCACGGGAGAGTGAGTGAGATAGTTTGGAACGGTAGGCGAATTTTATCGCGACCGTCTAGAACATCTGTGACGTAGCCGTCACCTACTGAGATAGGCTCCGCCTCCTGTCCATACCTGTTCTTCCATATACCTTGCTCACAGACTTACAAAATGGCCTTAAAGTTTAAGACGTTGTGGCGGAGCTACGCAGGTATCACGAAAGATTCCTATCTATGAGCATTAAATTTGAGGCGTCCTTCTGTGTGTTTCGGTAGATAGATTTTTCGTGACAAATTAGACAGGAATCCCCCATAACAACTAGGTGTCCTATATAAGAGCACAGATGGCAGAGCTATGCATGCAAGTATCATCGGAGATTCCT
This sequence comes from Trialeurodes vaporariorum, assembly GCA_011764245.1. Classification (NCBI taxonomy): domain Eukaryota; kingdom Metazoa; phylum Arthropoda; class Insecta; order Hemiptera; family Aleyrodidae; genus Trialeurodes; species Trialeurodes vaporariorum. The sequence continues at coordinate 34,665,407 of VMOF01000369.1, read as the reverse complement.
ATATCTAGTTTGTCCCTCTCTCCCTTTTCATAGAAACTTACGGAGGAAAGTCTCAAATTAGATAGGAATCTCACATTGTACTATCGACGAATTAAAGATTGTCGCGAGATTTTCACGAGCCAAGTTTTGCCTTCCAGGTTCTGGTTCGGCCACTCTTCATACTCCTCACACCTTGCAGGGGAGAGGCCAGTGCGGGTGGGGCGGGAAAGCCGTAGCAAATCAATCCCACACTCCCACCCATAACTGAATATGAGTGAAAATCTCGCGGCAATCTTTAATTCGTTGATAGTACCTACGTTGCTCCATGACGCCTTACACTTTAAAGTCATCTCATGAGTTTATGCATTAATTTCGTAATTTTTTTAGTGAACTCATTGTCATTTTCGCCGTTTTTTACGCAAGAATATTACCTATTCAATCGCATGTAGCAAAAGTTAGCAAGACCCCCCATTAAAAAGTTCTTTGGGGTAAGGGCGTATAGAACAGAGGGTATATGCTATAAACAGAACTCCTTTTTTTGAACTGTTTTAACCCTGTTAGTGCTGAATTCTGAAAGATAATTTTTACAAATTTTAGACCTATACTATAGTGAATTGAATGACTTTTTTTCATATTATTTTTTTGTATCTCAATAATAATTTTGAAAATCTATGTGATTCCAATAAGCCATGTTTACAAAGCGGCGCACAGTGTTTTGAAAAGGAGGACCGGCGGACATTGGCTTATAACTCTACTATAGCGCTTAAAAATATAATCAAACACATGCCACCCTACGTAGTTGGGTACGAGAAGTTCATAGGAAGGGTCGAAATTGTCGCACAGTGGGTATTTTTTAAGTAAATCCTGGACAAAAATTAAAAAAGGTGAAAGAAAGCGGGAAAAATGTCATATATGGCAATGAAAACGTACAAATTTATCTTATTTTCTATGGTTGACCATGGGAAACACAGAATTAATGCTCTACCGCCGCAAAATGGTCAGTTTTCAAGATTTTTTTTTTTTTTTTTTAGTAAGTTTCAACTTACTTATTTTATGAATATTTTATTTTGAATGATAATGAATAAAGATAATAATACCTGGCAAAAATCACAAACAATAATAGTCCCAATAGCTAATCATGGAATCAGCAGACACCGCAGCTTTCAGATAAGATTTTACAGATCGATCAACGAGGTGCAAAATTGATAAGGCGATCTGTGGCGCGGTCATTGACCTACGAAACGGTCGGATGTAGAGACAAGTTCCGGAATAGCAAAGAACAATAAGCATCGAGTAATATTGATGTTCTCTTTGTCAGTAATCGATCGGATTTATCGATGACTTTGATATCGGCTACACTTCATTGGCGTAGCGTGCAAATTGGCAACGTTTTATTTTGTCCATTTAAACCCATGTAAAAGGTCGAATGCAAAGGCGTTCGCCGAATACTCAAAACTTCGATCTTTTAATGAGTTTAAATGGCCAAACTGGAATGTTGCCAAATAGCACGCTACGCGCGACTGCGACACTTATGATTTTACAGATCCGAGAATGAAGGTTTTCTAATTTCTTCCATTATAAACGCACGAAATAAAGCCCCCTCCCTCCCCCAGACCAAACTCTTTCTATCAGTAATAGCTCTTCAAAAGCGCTTTAATGAGCTCAGGTCAGTGAAAATGAGATAAAATTTGGAACATTAAATGCCTCATCAAGAATAATTCGAAAATTTGAAAATTTAGGTTTTTACTACGTTTATATTTCTATTATGAAAAGTTGCCATCATCTGTAGGCAATGAAAATAGTGGAAAAAAGTATCTACGATGGAAGGGAAAAGGGGAATTTAAACAAAACATGTGAGCAAGCCGGAAAAAAAATGACAGATGTTGGGATTCGACCCCGGTTTAATGGGTGCAAGGCCAAAACATTAGCCGCACAACTAGCCAGAATGGATAGTGGCTCCCGGTGCGCGTCCAACACATAAGCAGCTTCTGCCGCTCGGCCTAGACGTGAGACAGTTGCTTGCGCGGCGAGAGAAAAACGTAGTTAATTTTACGGAGGTCGACTTACAAAAATTACGATTTCTCCAAGAGTCGCAAAAAGTGGCAGCCAATTTTTGGATATGTTGTTCTTTAGATGTTACTCTATCACTCCCTGAAAGCCGTTTCTTAAGGCAATTTAAGGCTTTTTTTATAGCTCTGCCTAAAGTTGAAAAACCGTAAATTTTTCCTCAACTCTTTAAACAAGCTTATCAAGGTCGTAAAAGTAGATTAGTTTAACTTCATATAACTCATTTTAAAGCTGAAAGTATGCTGAATAAAATGGTGTATTTCATTTTTACAAAATTTTGAATATGAACAAAGAAAACACCCATACATTCGGAGCATGGTTTAAGAAAAAATCGGAACCTGCCGAAAGTGATATTTTGAGCGTTTAAAAAAAGTATCAAAAAACGAATTATAAGCCAAAATTATGGCGAAATGGGGTGCACAGGATACTAAACTGAAGATTTAGTCATGTTTTGACTCTAAAAACACGACTTCGATTTTTGGCCCAATGTCCGCGCCGCGCCGGATTCAAAACACTGTGCGGCGTCCTGTATATAGGGCTATGGAGCAAAAGGGTTAATATATGAGACGAGGATACATCAAATTGAGTTAGTTCAATCAGCTAAGAAACTGGCTGTGCTCTGATTGACAATTCTATAAAAAACAAATCAAGACAAACTCATCAGAATCTCACACTCACTCAGTAACACTTGAAATAAAGGATTTTTGATCAATGTACATTTATTACCTCCGATTCAATACTAGCCCTTAAATGTAAAAGAATGCTTCAATTTACCTTCCTCCCTCTCTATCCATCCGAAAGCATGTGTTAGAAAAAGACAGAGGTGGGGGTAAAACTCACAAGATTCTTTGGTCCTTCAACTGTATAATTTTCCAACGCATGTACTATGAAGGTGGAGAGAGATGAAGACAAGTTGTTGGACCTGCCTTTGTCTTTTTTGAACCGTCACGCAGTAGCCCGAAACTTGGTAATTTCCGGACATAGTTTTTCCAATCTATAGATTGCAAGACAACTTAAAAATGAGTAAAATTACTCATTGCAGAACTTAAAACGTGTGAATTAACTTTTTTCTAAAAAATATCAACTTTTTCATTTTACTAAAACAAAAAACAATAACTTTTATGTCCGGAAAAACCGACGTTTCCATCTAGTGTGCGTCATCAGAGCTGTACATCCAAGCTGATCAATTAAAAACAATAATATTTATCTGATTGAGATTACATACCTTTTTATAACCTAGCCCATAAAATTGTAGTTGCCTATATATTGTGCGATACATAGGCATGTTGCAAACTTTTGATACAGGTTTAGACACATGGTCTGGGTCTTTTCTGTTGCGAATTAGCTTGAAAATAACATTGGGAGCATCAAATAGTTCCAAAAGTTACTCACAAACTCACGCAGTAAATCCATTGAAAAAAATTCCAAGATGCAACCAAACGATCGGGTCACTTTGGGGGAGTCCTGTCTGATCGGTGATCGCAACTTTCTAAGAGTCCAAGACTTCTTGTTACTACATCCGTCCTGAATTTATAATAAAACACCTTTTGTGGGTTAATGAAGGGATTTTGAAACTTTTTGATACTTTCAATGTGATTTTCGAAAAAATCGAACGAGATTTTATTCAGGAATCGACCCTCCATAACGCTGAGGCAAAAGTTCTCAACAGACCCATTCGTGCAGATTTCTTGTCGCGCAGGTGTACGGTGCGAAGTATTTTCTTGAATTGAAGGAACTTCTACATCCATTGACTTTGATTAGATTAGCTACCATGTTGTCCAAGCTAATTTTACAACCGCATGCTCAAGTTAATAACCCTTTTTCGAGCTCAATTGAAAATACCGCACTGAAGTGCTGAATTTAACTCTTTTTCAGTTAAAACTATAGACACCACTCAAAACTGTTATTAGTTTGTCTGTTTAAAATAGTTAAATTACGTCCGTGCCGTGTTACTTTAACTAATTTAAACAGTTAAACTAGGTAAAAGTTTTTGAGTGGTGTCCATTTCTTTTAACGAAAAAGGAGTTCAATTTTTTTTTGCAGTGCGCCTCGTATTTCTGGATACCGATTACGAGGGATTTCCCTGACCTTTCACCACACCTTTGTCATACCTTGTGTAAATAGACGCCGCAGCAGAGCGTTTTGATCCAATCTGTTGAATATGTTTAAAAAGGGGGAAAAAAGAGGGAAAAAAACCGACACCATTCTCCGTTGAAAACATGAGCCTGAAAATTATCTACACTCAGAAAAAAAAAAAAAAAAAAAAACAGAAAAAACCGCTTTGGTAGAGTTGACAAAACCTTAGAGGTAGAAAAATAATCCAACATGAGATGAAACCTAAGTAGAGTTAACCAAAGGTTTTGTATGCCTGACTAAAGAGATTTTGCTGGATGAACCAGAGAGTTGGTTGACTCAACCAAAGTTTTTTGCCGGGTCATTTTTCTATCGAAAGTTTTGTCAGTGCTACCAAATTGTGTTTTTCTGGTTTTTTTTTTTTTTTTTTTTTCTGTGCGCACCTTGAATTAACTGTTGCTTTTCTCACTTATTTCGGAACTTGAAACTTTTTTAAATGGGCGGATCCGGGTGGGGGGGGGCATGGTGGCATGCCCCCCCCCTCGGGCAAAAAAAAAACACCGAGAAAGAGAAAGCGGGGGAAAGGCAAGAGAAAAAGATAACGAAGGGAAAGCAAAGTCCTTATCAAGTAAGCTTAGGTAAACCAGGGGTGTAATTTCAAGTCTTGCTAGGAAGGAGCAAAAATGATAACCCTTTTATTTTTGCTTCTCATTTGTTTCACTTAAAATTTGGCTAATTTTCTAAGAAAATCACTCCCCCCAAATATAAGCCCCCCACCCCTGAAGACTTTCCTATGTATCCGCCGCTGCTTTTTTGTCGGTATAGAAATGTTCCTCACGGAAAAAACGGTTGGCGATACTACCGACAACCGTTTTTTCAATGCTCGTTCCAGCATCTGTATTAATCATCAACCTTCAAGTTCACTGATTAAAAACCAAATACAACAATCATATAGTTCCCATTATGGTTATGTTCTCTTGTTTTTAAAAGTGCACTAAAAAAGAGTGATAGTCATAATACCAGATTTTAGTCATATTACGCAGAGCTAACCAAAGAGATTTTGCTGGGTGAACCAAAGATTTGGTCGGCTCACCTAAACTATTTTGCTGGATCATTTTTCTACCGAAGGTTTTGACAGCGCTTGCTACACCAATATGTTTTTTTTTTTCTTCTTTTTTTCCTGTATGTCACTACAAATATGGCAACACTGTGTCATGACGCGCCTTCAATCATTGCGACCGCAACCGCGCACGCCTCTCTTTATGAGTGAATATTCATAATAATACTCAATAATTCGTGATAACCGTTAACTACTTTACCTCAAGTCCGAACTTCTTCCTCGGAGAGAGTCATTAGTGGCTGGATTTGTCACCGGGCGTTGTTTGTATTTTTGTGTGTGTTTGTGACTACTTGCGAGAGAGCCAATGCCTAGTCAGAAACTGGCTGCTGGCTACTACCTTTCAGTCGCTAATCAGCCATAGCGGTGGCGCTTTGGCTTCGTCTCTTTTACCGCGCTTCCTTATACTTTGTGAACATTGTTTACGCTTTTTGCTTCGTCTCTTGTGATCTGTGCGCTCTGCTCGCTGCTTGCTGAGCGGCCAGGAAAAAAAAAAAACAAAACAAAACAAAATCTTACTCACAAATTCGAGCAATTGAAAACGTGATTTTTTTTTGTAAAAGTGGAATCTATCACGAAATAGTCTCAAAGAGTTTTTAGTCTCTCGAAAACTGAAAAGTTCCGTTAAATTTCGTTTGGTTTTAGTTTTTTTCTTAAATGGATTCGCATTTTCTGAAAATTTCAAAACTTTGAAAATCGCAAGTGTGTTCGTAAAAAATACTTTCGCGTCGACTACTAAACAATACAATACTAAGTGTTTTTCAGCAGTATTTTTCTGTTAAAAAAAGTAATTTCTCTTTTTTTTTCACATGTTCTTTTTTATTTCAATTTAATCATAAATCCCAATTACAGTTCCTTTTTAATTATTTGATTGTGTATGTACAAAGAAGTTTTCGTTTTAAAGTTTTCTCCACCACCGATACCTCTTTCCATGAAGTGACCAGCACTCCTTTATCATCAGTTTATCCGCGAGTGTACTTCTACCACCTATAAGCCAAATTAACTTTGTCCTTAACAAACTTTTGAAACGTTTTCGGAATTTTATCCAATTTCTTTCTCAACCATACAGCCTTGTGAATTCTTCTCTCATCACACATTTGTTCCGAACTTCGTGAGTGCGTTTTTTACCATTTCCCAAATTTACACCTGTTTAGAGAAAGTGGAGTGGTTTTTTACATACGTATCTGATTGTGAGTGCCAAAGACCAACCATCGCGAAAATTGATCTCCCCTCCCCTCCCTCCACCATCAAAGTGCGCTCATTCGTGCCGCTCGATTCGTAGATATCAACGGAGATATTAAAAAGGAGAAAAAAAAACTGGTTTAATATTTTTATGATCTCTGGCTGTAAATTTAATCGATGCCCGTAAAGTACCTGTGGATGCTGCGTGATTCATCCTGGACCGGTCAGATTTATCAAGTAAGAGACAAGCAGTAAATTCAAGCTCTTCGTTTATTCGGATTTTAAAAGCATGTATCATGTATTGAAAAAAGAGAACTCTTTGTCTGACTTCATGGACTTTTGAGAACAAATCTCGATTGCTGTCAAAAGTCAATCAAAACTTTAAAGATCTTCTATGCAGTATGCATCCTGCTTCCTGCGGTCTTGAAAATGCGTTATGATGCATGGGGACACAGAAAAAAATAGCCGGAATACATTAGGTATCGGTTTTTCTCATGCATTTATAGGATTTAAATCGCCCGAATTCCATCAAATTCCTTAACAATAACAAGAATATTTAGGTGACTATAACCTACAAATACACCGTGAGATCTGTAGGTCGTATATATATTGTTGATTTCGGCATTTTTGGTTGCAGAACTACTTGTAAGTAGGTAAGCGATTACCAGGAGATAGAATGTTATTCATTCTCTAAAAAAGGTCCAGGGCGGATTCGGGGGGGGGGGGGGGAGCAGAAGCCACGCCCCCCAATCCAAAAAAAAAAAAATGCATTACGTAGGTACAACACATGAAACGGCTACAAGTGGAAACAATATATAATTGTATAAGGAATGTCTGCCTCCCCCTCCAAACGCAACTTTCCCCGCCAAAACTGTGCCTAGGATCCGCTCCTGCTAGAAAGGTTGCATTAGTTGCTTGGTTTAGTGGCCAAATTTTCCGTTCACAAATGCGCCTATGGAATAGTTATAATGAAGCTTACTTTGTTTGAAACCGCAAAGATTCCCGAACATCAATCGCTACGATAATATTGTTTCACTAAAAGAGTCTTTATCAAAAAAGTAATAACTGCTATACAGCCTCCAAAGTCTCGTCACCGAACGTATAGAGCTGCGAGTAGCACATTTCAGCATAATCACCTCTCAAGTCAAGGAGGAACCAAAGATATTCTACTATAGGTACAACTATATTCATATTTATTTATAATATCTTGGTTTTCAGACAACTTGAGAAGTTGTGTTCCGTGTGTTCAAAAACAACCCGAATGGGCCTGTTGCAAACAGCAATATGCTTATATAAGATTGGTTCCTATGTGTGAAATCACTTGAAAATAACGTTGAGAACACCAGGAAGTTTCAAAATTCACTCTCTCAAACTCAAAAAATGGTGGACGAATGAGCGAACCACAATGGAAAGTCCCATCTAATTGCAGCTTTCTGTGTGATGAATCACTTTTCTTATGTTAGCATAGAAAGTTGCAATTAGATATGGGACTCCCCCAATGGCCCATTATGACTCGCTCATTCGACCGCCATTTTGAAACTTTATTAAACGCATTAATTGTGTTTGTGAGCGGATTTTGAGACGTTCCAAATAGTTCCGATGCTATCAATGTGATTTTACGTGTGATTGGATCCTCCATAGTCCATAACGCTCAACAGTCACATTTGTTCAAGCGCGATTTTCTCCAAATCAAAATCTTCAATTTGCGGAAGTGGAATTTCTGACTGCGATAGGTAGTTCGACCACTTCTGACGTCTTTGAATCGTAGATCTGCTCAGCCAACCTAGTTATCTATCGGTTACGAATAATTAAGCTCCGTCAAAACATTCAAGATTAACGACTGATATACGAGCTTAGCCGAGTTTAATGCATTATCTGCATATTTATTACGATTCCCATTGTTCTGTGAGATTATGATTGATTGTTTATTTTAGGATTATTTTTCCGAGACTATCCCATCCGTTAATTTTAACTCTCTTTTTTTTGCCCCTCTCGCGAAATCTCAAAACAAAAGGAGACATCAATTTATCTCGTGCAGTTAATGAAGAAGCCATAGTGCATACACGAATTCGCACATTGTCGCTTTTTCAATAAGATTTTGTTACAGAGCAGATTTTTACCGTTATTTTATACCTAACAATGAATCTTCCCTACATACTTTATAGCTTCCCAGTAAAAATGTATACGCGGCATGGGTTTTAATTCTTTTGAATGGGGCAGTTGCAACACTGAAAAAACAAAGTTTTAGAAGAGTCGAAGCAGCCTTTTAGAATATAGCTTCGTGGATCAAAAGTTCTAGCTCTACATGAGCAATGGGTCTGTTGCAAACTTTTGCTACAATGATAAAGAGTATTTCATCGTATGTAAAATCGCCCGAAAAGTCCATTGGTGGCATCAGAAAGTCATGAAATGCAATAATAAACTCACTAGAAACGTTTAATGAAATCCAAGATGGCGGTAAAATATCGAGCAATCTGTATGCATGCAACTTTAACATCCAAGGATTGCCAACGTTGACAACCTCACAGCTTCAGAGGCTATGTGTTTATTTACGTTGTGATTGGGTGTGATCAATATTGTGAGGTTGGCTATACTTGGATGTTCGTGGTGCATGCATACAAATTGCTCAATATTTTACCGCCATCTTGGATTTCATTAAACGCCTCTTGTGAGATTATTATTGCATTTCATGACTTTCTGATGCCACCAATGGACTTTTCAGGTGATTTTACATATTATTATACACTCTTTATCGTTGTAGCAAAAGTTTGCAACAGACCCATTGCGGTTGTTCCGAAGCCCTCCTTTGGAAGAGAAAAATCAGGACTAAAGACGGTCACTCTATCGAAGTAAAAAGTAGTGCTTAAGTACAACTGCCATTTACATCAGTAAATCATTTACTTAATCATCATTTACTTTTGCTCAGCAAAGCCATTGTAAAAGCCTTTGGCTCTACTTGAACTTTGTCTTTTTAGTGAAGGGTCTGAGATTTGCCTCTTTTTTTAAAGAAAATAAAATTACTTGAGCTGAGGACAAATGTGCCTTTGGATGTTTTCTACGTGTCTCGATTTCGGAGATACCTTTGCGTAAAGTTGCGAAAAAAAATCGTGTGTGTTTGAGAAAATAATGCATTTGAAAATAATGTGTATTTATGCGCCAAACCTGTCTTGAATTCAGGAAAAGAACTATCTGAAAATAAATTGGCATGGATATCAGGGTTTTTGTTTTTCTTCCACCAGTCAATTGCCTTAAACTTTCATCAATTCATGTGAAATAAAAATGAAAAAGTACATTTTTGAGACAATAATAATCTAGCTTGACTTTATCGTGCCAAACAGAACTTTCTACATTTCCATATAAATATTCAGCTTCTGTTATCGCGACTGAAGCTCTCGCAACGTCAAAATTAGAAAACAAATATGCATAATTTTACTCAAATTTGATTGAAATAAGTCTTTTTTTGGATGTACAAACTCATGTAACACCACTAAATTAACATATCATTTTTATTACTTTCAGTTTTTTGTTTTGACCAATTTTTCCGAGAAATTAAGAGATGGAAAATCTCTACACGTATACATATAGTCTCAAACTTGTAAATATTTGACATCACTACCGGTAAAAATTGGAATATTGTTGGGGAAGGTTTCGCACTCTTAATGATCCTGTCGCATGAGAACCGAAAGATCAACCAAAACAAGTCTCAAATCTAAGAGTCGCACTGACGCAGCGTGAAAACATGCTCAACCCCATTTTTTGAAATTATGTTGACACTCAAAATTTTCCGCTTGCGTTTTGTGGACAGTATTTTACTTATTTGAAACTGGAGGAAAAGTTGTCTGTAGGTACACTTATAATAACTCAGGAAGGTGCGGCGTAGAGAAATGGCTATGATTTAAGGTCTTTGTATATTTTATATTCAATATTATAAGGACAAATATATCGTTCGTTGTAAAAGTTTTCCGGGTTTTTCGGTTCATGGTGTACTGCAAAGTGCACCGCAGCCAAGTTTTCGCACTGCACAAAGCAAATCTTACAAGAAGGAAAATGCCCAATTTTCATACGAAAATACAGATGGTAACGCCTATATGATTCCATTAAACGCAGATCCCATAGTCAGATGCGTGTCCACGCTCTTGAACATTTATTGTCCTGGTTATCTATGTAGTACATACAATCGGAGACAAAAAGAGTGTCAGACAACTCCTGGAGGTAGGCTACCCTCAATACATATCTCAATGAATTTAAGCATCGCAGACCTAAGCCAAAATCTAAGGAGTCGGACAATCTGTCCGTCCCCAACTGTGGATACCTCATAATTCATTGGTGCACGTACCAGTATTTAAATACCCGCAATCCTTTTTGAATGCTTGGTTTTCAAATTGCAAACATTTTAATGTCATTATTATTGTTAAATAAAATAGAGGGTATCGCAGACGAGTCACAAATCGATATCCACAAGGATAGTATCACGCTTTAAAAGTAGACAACTGGTTTTGAGAAAAAAATTTTAAAGTCGCTGATTGAAAAGACAAAAGCTCAACGAAATAAATTGAAAGTATCTGCTCTCTGCAGCTTATTGTTAAAAATGTTTTTTAGTTCTCTGCTGAAATTTTCTGTCGCGAAAAAGTGAAGAGAGATTCATACATAATAATTGAAGAAAGGGCATTTAAAAATTCCCCTAGCTATTCTATGGAGAATTTTAAAGGAATATGATAAAACAGATTTAAAGCTTTGCAAACGGAAGTATTCAGAAACAAAACAATAAAAAGTAAACAAGCACACACAAAAAAACTACAAAACTTGACTTTTCGGCACGTTCATGATTAAAATTACATTCGTTCATTAATTATACCCACTGTCGGTAACTATCAGTATTCAGCATCAGCTAAATCACAACACCATTAACATATATACATACTGCATATACGCAAATCGGTGGATGCAGTGGCGTAGCGTGCAATTTGGCAACGTTGTAAAGTGTCCATTTAAACCCATTAAAAGGATCGAACTGTAGGGTGTTCGGTGAACACCTTCGTATTCGACCTTTTTCGTGGGTTTAAATGGACACATTACAACGTTGCCAAATCGCACGCTACGCCACTAGGTGGATGGAGGAATTTGTCTTTCTCTCCCACTTGAACGCATGTGTTAGGATAGGCGAGAGGAAAGGGGGTGAAAGGCACGTGATCGCCCCTAATTTTTCTTCATCTATAATACACACATGTTCATATTAAATGGCAACCCTGCTGTCAAAATACTAAGGATTTTTAGTCTTAGGTATCAAGTCAACGAAGGATGTGAGCATAACGTGGATCCATTTTGCTCTCACTTGTTAATTCAACACGACAAATGATTTTTGGTCCGGCGCCAATCAACTTGCCAACAGCGCAGCCGGCTTTCACCGGTTGTTGTGAGGAAGAGGATTGACCAATTCAACAGGGTTACTACTTACAATTAGTATATCATTTAAGCTTACCCTTTCAGTCACAGTTTACGCCAGTGTTGCCAGATCGAGGCTAAAAAGCCGTATCGTCCCCATTTAAATCAATGTAAAAGTACGGCTTTTTCAACCCAATCTGGCAACACTGGTTTACGCATATAAATGCACGCAGACCCTAGGTTATCCGAGCTGATTGGAGGAGGGGGGATAGGCTACTCTGATAGGCAAACGGCCGATTACGAAGGGCGAGCGGGGAATATGTAAGTAAGTATACATGGTAACTCGAAAATCACAAGTCCTTTAAAATTTATTCATCATTATCATAAGTAAATAATGTAAGTTTGCTTAAATAATATATTAATATGAATAAATAAAAACTTTATAACTTAAACAGTGATAGTTAATTTGCCAAAATAGATACTCCTGTTTGCTTTAGTTTTGTGTTTCACTCTTTCCTGATTTCACGCATAACCTGGAAATCCCCGAAAAATGTTGCATTTTTTCTGCATGGACCCATGAAAAATATTGAGCTATCGGACGTGAGGTTATAGCACCGTTGAAGTTTAAATGGACAAAATACAACGTTGCAAGACTGCACGCTTCGCTACTGATTAATTTTGTCATACAATCGAGCAACATTTTATGAAAGAAAGTGACTATGTTTCGTGACTTCTTAACACTAACAAAAAAACTGGAGACTCCAAAAAAATTGGAAACAAACCCAGTAATGGAAAATCAAAGAACAGATTGAATTAATATTGTATCTAAAAACGGGACTCTGAAATTTTAAATTTGATTAATTCAGTCATTTTGGAATAGTGTAAGTACCTACAAAAGGAAAAGAAGATTAGTTATCAAATTACTACTTATCTCCTTCTTTGGCACGTACGTTCGTCGTACATCGTAAGTACATGCAAGTATTACTACAACGAAGAAAATTAATACATATTTCATGGATTAGGCTTGACCACATCTGACCACTGACGACTGGACCTCAAGTCTGGCAGTTCGCGATAAGTCTAACTCAATTATTGATGTTATACCGACTATACTCTGTTCAAATGTACAGCCCATTATTAGAATATTTTTAAAATTGTATGATTTTTTTTCACTGGAACCAAATTTTCAGAGTTTTTAAATTCATTAGAGCAGACGCATTTTGAGTATCGGGTTCTGACAAGTAGCGGTGCGTGCTAATGAACCGCATCAAAGCGCATCGGTGAGCGGTTGATTAGCAACGAGTTGAAATTCTGCGGAAACCAACCGCTAATCGATGCGCTCTGATGCGGTTCGGTAGCACGCACCGCTTCTTGTCAGAACCCGACACTCAAAATGCGTCTGCTCTATATTCATACAACTTTGAGCTCCAACAATACGGTGGGAATACCGCGTGACACACTTGATAGGCGATTGCAATCTTCATCAAGATTCAATTTTCAATTTATAAATATCTTTCGATCGTGTCCGTGAAAAGCAGCGGAGGAAAGAAACTAACCAACTGTATGTGTAACACGAAGACGATTTCCTAAGACCTTTAGGTACTTCCTTATTTTATTGTCAATTTGCACGAAAAATCGACACGAAATATTGACAAGCCACAAATCTGGGACCTTTCATTACGCTTCAAGTTAATATACATATTACTTACCGTGTTGATTGCTGCGGTCTCAATACTCATCTAATTAGAATGGGTGTCATGTCAGCCACTGACAGTTCTGATTTTATACGAGTCAAAGTATACTCTTTAAAGTTCACTTCATTATAGGAGATCGGAGAGGGAGAACACAAAGAAACTAGATGGCTTATTGTTTGTCGCTCTTGAAACAAAATCTTTCCTATTTTCCCAGTAAAAAAACATTTTTTTTTCTCTTCTGGAAAACAACATTTGACAGGAAATTGTATGCTTTTGCTCATTAGATATGTTTTTCTTCAAGTTGTGCTCAAGCTTTGGTGCTTTGAATATGATTGACTGTGAGAAAAAATGACACCGTATCTTATGAACTACAAACATATGATAAATATATAACACTCTCGATCAGTCGCTTTCCTATAGAAACACAATTTATTAGTCCAAATAAAAAAGACACATATTCCGACTAGACAATAGGTACCCTTTCAGTCATTTACTTCAATCCTTTCTCATACAATGCGTACGGTTTGATCAGTGGCACAAGCTTTTACAATACCTCTCTATGTGAGAAGCACTCGATATCGATGAGGCCAGAGGCGAGACCAGGAATTTATCCTTCTCTCTTCCTAGCCATTTGAGCACACTTGTTAGAAAAGGATAGAAAGATAGACCGTAGCAGTGGCGCCGAACATAGAATTGGAATAAGGATTTTTCAGGACGTAATAAAAATGTTTGTTTCTTTTTGCCTTTAGAGCATTTTAGTGGTGATATTTGCTTGTAAAAGCCAAAGCTCACAATCAGTCAACTAATTTGTTAGCTCTCAAATTGATTATTTTGCTTATTTTTAAGTTATTTCGCCGTTTATTGTTCATAATTTGGATATTCACCCAAAAAATTACGTCTGAGGAATTCCACGTTCGATACACTGTGCGGTGGCTCGTGAACAATCGGTCACACCCTTTCCCTCACTTTAGAACTATATCATACTAAAGTATCAATTTATCAGGGGTTCAATTTGAACAAATATGCGCCGAGAAATTCTCTATTTTATCTTTTTGCTCCATTGAAACACGTATGTCGAACTTGGATAGATAAGGGGGATAAAACGCCCTCTTTCTATCATTTTAATACCCATACATTCAAAGGAAAAATGAGAGGGGTGGGAGTTGTAGTATAGGTTTATAAGGAGGATGAATCGAGTTATTGCATGCATCATGCATCACACAAGCAATAGCACTGAGCTGTAAGGGCCATCATATGACTGCCAACATCGTTGTCTCGGTATCACTCTAACACATACCTTCAAATGGACGAAGAGAGAGAAACGCCAGTTGCTGGATCCGCCTCTGGTTGAAATGGGGCTCTTGCGAACTTTTGCTACACGAGATTGAAGAGTTGATTCTTGCATAAAAACCTGTAAAAATGGCGATGAGTACACTAAAAAATCACGAAATTCACTCTCAGAATCGAGCTTAATGGGTCTACGCAGGTATCATGGGAGATTTCTATCTAAATAAAATTGAGACATACCTTTGTGTTTCCAAGGAGAAAGTGGCATATTAGATAGGAATCTCCCATGATACCTGCGTCGAACCGCCATTACGATCTTGCCATAGTTATGTAGGTTTATTACTGAATTTTAAACTTTCTCAGTGTGATTTTCGTGATTTTTGCTATGGTTTTTACATCAGAATGGACTATTCACTTGCTCACAGCAAAAGTTTGCAAGAGCCCATTGTGAGACACTGTGGTTTTTTGCATTAGCATGACAATCCGCGGCTCACTGATTGGCGTGCGGAACCAAATATTTCTGATCGCCGCGTGCGGAATTTCCGTGAAATTTGCAGACACCATCCCCTTCGCTGATTACGCTCTGATTGTTTCCTTGTTCTCTAATTTTCTAAAACTGAGATTCTTCCATTTGTTACCCTTCCTCCCTCTCCTCCACCCCCAGCTCCCCCTTCCCCCTTCCCCCTTCCCCTTCCCCCTTCCCCTTCCCCCTTCCCCCTTCCCACTCCAACCCCTCCGCCTCCCCCTCTTTCCCTTCTTTTCCCACTTATAGCTAGATATAGCGAGATTATTTGCGCATCCACCTCCTTCGTCTCCCTGCTAAACTTAAACCACGCGGCGCTTCCGTACGTTCATTAAGTTATGAATGAAACCTCAAGCTAATGTGACGTAATTCTTTCCGCGAGTTTCGAGCAATTAGTGTTAAAATATTAGCACATGATCTTCATTGTCTTTGCGCGAGTTGAGTATTTGTCGAATTGCTAATTGCTGAATTTGGTGAATTTTAACAACATTATTACTAAAGCAACACTTTTGAAAGCAACGCCGCGGGCGCGACGTTCTGCTGCGACTATCAACCAAAGGTTGAGCATGGCCATCGGCCAGATACTTTGCTCAACCATCTTACACAGTTTAAGCAGTGATTACATTTTTCTTCAAAACTAAAACGTTTCTTAGTCGACTTTACATGATAGTGATCAATATTCGATTCTAAAACTTCACGTTCTTGGTTCACTTTTAGAAAAAAGAAAAAAAAACTGGACACCTTTTATTAGTACATAAGATGATAACGTAATTTTTACAATTAGAGCAGTAAAATCTGCAATGTGCGTTTGTGCGATGTTGCCATACGTTTCAATCCGTCTCCTCCGCTACCTGTGATTGAGTCCTCTTATTGTTTCCACTACAAGATGCAAAAGAGCTACGCCTATTGTGGCTTAAATTGACCACAGGAAGCGGGTGGATTACAACCCAATCAACTCATATATATCTTTATTCTTTCGACCAGTGGCGGCTCATGCAATGTGGCAACGGCAGATGCTATCCATTTAAACCCACGAAAAATAATTGATCTTCAGGATATTCTCTGAAACCGTGCAGAAATCAATACTATTGCACACGTTCAAATGGCAAAACAAAATATGGGTTTCAAATGTATTTCAGTGAACGGCACCTTCAAGTATTACCTTGAACATGGGTTCAAACGGCCTAAATGCAACGTTGTTAGATGTAACGCCGGCGCTTCACCATCGGTTATGGATGAGAGCCATAAAGTACGTGCAAAACAGTGGCGTGTCGTTATAACTGTGCGACTGGAGTCTAGAAGCTGTGCTTTTTCGATCGTAAGAGGCCTTTGTTTATATACCTGTATCAAAATAACAGAGCTGCCGTTTTACGTATAATTAACGACATTTTTCAATCCACCAATAATTATACCGGTCGAGAAAAGATTACACAGCTCAGATCAGTATATATGATTGTAATGCACGAAAATACTCGCATCTGTAATCTTTTCTCAATCGGCGGAGTCGCCGATGACTTTAAAGAACTGGCGGGTATTTTAATTAATTAACCTTTTCTACCGATTGAGAAAATATTACAGATCAGAGAATTTTTGAGCATTCCAGTCATACACTGAACTGAACAGCGACATCTTTTCTCAACCGGTAAAACCGTCGGTGGATTGAAAAATGTCATTAATTATACGCAAAACGGCAGCTCTGCAAAATAAAGGGTAGCTTCCGGTCGCACAGCTGACGACACGCCACTGCACTGGTGCAAAATGAGTTAATAATGAAATGATTACCCATATCAAACAGAAAGGGATGCTAAGTTGTAAGTATACTTCGGAGACCTCATTTAACGAGAAACGAAATCACAAACGAAAAATATCATCTCACGCAAATAACTACGCAATGAGCATTCCTTCATCACAGTGCGTTTTTAAAAGTTTTTCCCGCAGTCAAAAGTCTGCATGCACAGAATCGTGCGAGCTCCTGATACTCGGGTCAACTTTAACTTTTTACTTTTTTTTAAGAGAGAGAAAAAAAGAAAAAAAATCGATGAGTGGTTAGTTTTGTTTGTCAAATATCTCATTATTTTAATTAATGAGTTCGAGGTTCGGCATTATAATTTTAATTGCTGCGTAAAGACAAGCTCCATAAGCAATACCAAGACGTATAGATATGTATATATTTAAAGTATTTCCGGCAATCGAAAATTTGATTTTGTTCACTTGCCACATGTCCCTGATTAAGAATTTCTGAAACATAGTGTAATAATGTCTAAATTGAGGAAAGAGACAATTTTATTCCCTTCAAGTTACGCAATTTTTAGGGAAATGTCAAATTAGATTGAAATTCAGATAATAACAATCATTTTTCGCCAGTTTCTACACCGTATGGAATGCACGGAGACAAAATCGCGGCTCGGAGGCATGCGACACAACTCTAATAGTATAAGTGTGTGTGAGTGTAAATGACCTACTCTCTGGTGACTCGATCCAAGGTCACGCTCTTGACCAATTCCGCACTCAGCAGTTCAGCACATCGCGCGCATTCGCACATTTAGCGCGTCTTAATGCAGTTTTGAGTCGTGTTCCATCGGATAAAATACCTGGCGTCCAATTTAGATTTTTTTTTCTCTCTTCTTCTTTTTCATGTTGGTTTCTTTTTCTCTCTCTCCCTATCTCCCCACCCTCTCTCTCACTCTCTCTCTCTCTCTCTCTCTCTCTCTCTCTCTCTCTCTCTCTCTCTCTCTCTCTCTTTTCTTTTTTTCCCCCCGAGGACTTGCATTTTGGCATCGTTCTTTTTCTGCAACCCGAATCTGCTCTTTCCGTGTCGCAATTACGTCGCGAGACTTAAACGCGATTGTCCACGTTTCGCTCCTGGCTGATGCACCCAGCTCAGCGTTGCCATGTAGTGGTGAAAAATCGTCACTTTTTCCATTAACCTCCATGTATAATAGGCGAAATTTATCATGTGCTCTGGCAATTCAACACCCGGCTCAGAGTAGCCGGATTCCAGGATAAAACTGTACAGTTTGTATTGATTCAACGGGTGAAAAGACGGTGTGACGCAGTGTTACCATTTTTCGGACAATGGGTCTGTTGCATACTTTTGCTACAGCGCTACGAAGAGTCGATTCTGGTGTAAAATCGGGTGAAAATCACACTGAGAGCATCAAATAGTCTCAAAACCCACCCATAAACCCACAAAAGACCCTCAAAGGAATATCTAAGATGAAGGTTGAAAGGGCGAATCAACCCTGCATACATGCACCACGAAGCACCTTAAGATGGCCTGGGACGACGGCAATTTATAATGATGGTTAGAATGTAAACAAACGGCTCACTTCCTCATAGTATCTACATTTTGTGTCATTCTGTGTGTTGTTGTTGTTGTCCCCCCCCCCCCAGTACATTTTACTTTCTCGTTATTGTTTATGATTAATATGGTTAGTATTTCAAGTTTTGTGTCGATTCACCCTAATTCGGAGAAGGAAACGCCGGGCAAGTACCTATCCTTTGTCGAATGCAGTTGTTGGCCAGCTTTAGATACTCGCGTGGTCCATGCATGCAGGGTTGATTCGCCCTTTCACCCGCCATCTTAGGCTTTCCTTTAAAGGTCTTTTGTCGATTTACGAGTGGGTTTTCATACTTTTTGATGCTTTCAATGTGATTTTCACCCGATTTTACACGAGAATCAACCCTCCATAACGCTGCAGCAGAAGTATGCAACAGATCCGTTTTTCCCTCATTTGACTTGGTATAAAAGTTGGTAAATTGTAGGAAAATTTGGCAACGCAGTGGTCTGACGGGTGTTTGGCAACACTCGAGCGCCCAAGTCGTTTCACGCTTATCACCATCAAAACGCAAAATTTCGTTCACCAGCGCAGTTTGTTTCGTTACTTATTTGATTTGATGAAATCTTGTAAACCAGTGGCGCACCGAAGGGGGTGGTTTTAGGGTCAACCCCCCCCTAAGCATCAAGATTTTGCCCTAAAAAAGGTCTTCTTCGGCCAAAATTTCTTTTGACCCCCCCCCCCCCCCCCCAAGGCCTCAGAAAATGGAAAATTTGCGGTGAAACCCCCACCAAACTAAAGTTCTCGGTGCGCCACTGTTGTAAACGATAAAGTTTTTTTTTATTTGAGTTGTGATGAACACGATAGAGCTTCCGTTTCCCAAAGAAGAATCTTTATCTATATGATATTTCGTGAATCATTTTTCCATGGCAAAAATCTGTTTGCCAACAAAGAGTGCTGAGCCGCCTAAAGGATTTGCAGGCCCCGAGACGAAAAAATAGATCGGGCCTCTTGATAGGAGGGATTTGGCTCGAGATCTTTAATTAAAATGTGTCCATTGGTTTATTGGGTTAGGGCTTTTTCAGGGCCGGGCACCCTGACGCGAGTCTTTCAAGCCCCCTCCCCCTCTCTACGGTAAGTAGAGTTCACTCCGGATGGACAAATCCTATAGGTAACGTCCATCCGGTTTTTAGCAAAAACAAAACAAGACTCTTTTTTTTTTTTTTTTTTTGAAAAAGCAGAATCCAGATGAAAAACATAGAGTCGTCGATTTTCATATTTTCTTATACAACTTGTATTGGTGGGTTGAGCAAACCCTTGAACCCTACTCCTTATAAAAGAGGAGGGATTTGAGGAGTTAAATTCTTTGTTATTCCCTTTTTTTTGGAGCGCTTTCCCAAAAAAGAGGAGGGTTTTATGCCTCCAAAGCCTCCCCCTCCCCATTCGCACAGACCACTAGTGGACTATACTTTCAAGTGAACACCCACGACCGGCGCCTTCCCAAAGAGATTATTACTATTCAGAATCTAATTCAGGATGATACAAAATTACTTCGCCTGGGGTCGCGGTCTTTACTACGATTCCATTTACTCGCTAGACGAACAATGAACGTACCGTCTGGACGCTGATTATTAAGTTCGATCTATATAGCCGAGAAAGCTAATTGAGTCGAGGTAATAACATGACGTTTTATGAGAGCAAGTCAAGCCGACTCGAATGCCCCTATATCTCTACTTGTCGTTTCTTTCTTCGATCAATCGATTATGGCGTCATCTAGCTACCGCGCGGCCCTAACAGAAAAAAAATCAGGCCCTTAGAAAATGATCTAATCACCCTCAGAATCTCAAAAAATTTTGAGGACACCTTATATGGATTATTTGAAGTTCTGATGGTAATTGAAACTTAATTTAGGAGGGCCTGAGGTTTTCTTCTACTAGAGTGATGGTTCAGTTGCCTTAACCCCTTATGGGCAATGGCGGCTCATGAAATGCGATGTATCGATGCCTACTCCATTTGAAACTGTAGAAAAGTATCGATCGTCAGTTGGGGTGCAATTGAACCTCCGAGAAATCGATACTTTTCTATAGTTTTAAATGGAGTGGACATCAATAAGTCGCATTTCACGAGCCGCCACTACTTATGGGCCAAGCCCGGGTTTACTCGTTTTTCTTCTCCACTCCATTTCTCATTGTTCCAGTATCATGATTTCGAATAAACGCGAACATCGATGTAGACACTTACAAGTTAAGGTCTCGGCGAGCGCCTTCAATTCATCGTATAGGCAATTCCAACTCCCCCGAGTACGAACAGTTAACTTCCTCCCCTATTATATAAACGGAAGAGTAGCGTTCTATCGAACTAACCTCGACTTTAAATGGTTAACCCTTTCACGACCGCAGATTGCTCAAACAAATCACTGCTCCAGAGCGTGCTCTCTCTCTCTCTCTCTCTCTCTCTCTGTCTGTCTGTCTGTCTCTCTCTCTCTCTCTCTGTCTGTCTGTCTGTCTGTCTGTCTGTCTCTCTCTCTCTCTCTCTCTCTCTCTCTCTCTCTCTCTCTCTCTCTCTCTCTCTCTCTCTCTCTCTCTCTCTCTCTCTCTCTCTCTCTCTCTCTCTCTCTCTCTACTCTTTCTCTCTCTCTCTCTCTCTCTCTCTCTCTCTCTCTCTCTCTCTCTCTGTGTCTCTCTCATAAATTGTCAGCTAAACATTTCTATTATACTATGCAATGTGCATTTTGCCTATACCAGTATTTGAATGAACATGGAGAACAAATCATTTCGTTAGGTGGGGTCGTTTTTACCATCGTTTTAAGACAATTCAATTGTGGAAAACAGGTTTACTTTTTACGAAAACGAATTCAATCTGGCGTGGTCTAGAAATGGTTAAGCGCCCCTCCAGCTCTGAGTGGAAAACTTCCAAACCTATTCGATTCATTCGTTATAATTTCTAGATGACTGATAATCAAAAATAATTGCTGGTTTGATCTGGTTGGATATTTTATAGTGGAAGTAGTGGTTGAATATGAGGATGAATTTGAGCGATGAATTATGGCGTCTTAAATTCTTATAAATTCAGTTCGTGACTTTCTATCTTGACTCGAGACTCGGCCACCTATTTTATCTTGATTGCTTTCTCCTTTCGATTGAACTTTATCAGTGTCCAGAGCTTGCACTCATACAACCATACACTCATGCAGGCTCTATGCTAGTGGGAGCTAGACGGCAACATGTAATGGAAATGTGTATTTTTTGTTGCGTCAGATTCTAAAGCGATATCAAACTCGCCGACACTTTGAAGTGTTATTGATCGTGATCTTGATCATAAATTGTTTTTGTGAGAAGCAGAATACTCAAAATTGACCAATCAGACATCGTTCCACGTTTAAAGAAGCATCCAAGCCAATCAGACTCCTGGATTTTCCATTCCCCGCTCGTCCCTAAAACACTCTATTTTGCTTGCGGTTCCAAGTCATACACATATTCATGCAGCACAATCCATAACATCTATAAAAGTGTATTTTTGCGGATCATTTATTGGCGATTTCGGCGATTTTGAAAAAGATTGCAGAACCGAGTATTTTCCTGAATTAAAACTATACATTCAAATAATTGTTCTGAATTGTGTAATCTTTTGGCAAATCATCCGTGAATTGACAAATATCATTGAATATCTACACAAAGCGGCAGTTCTAACATCGATGCTGTATCGATGCCCCTTCAATTTTTGACGCCTCCAGAAAAATTCTTCCATCGTGACGAAACTTTCCTAAAATCAGGCCTCGATCATTCAGAGGCCGATTATATTGAACGATTGAAACTAATTGATATAGAATTGATTTAGATATCATCAATACACCTATCCCTTTGATATTTTGTAATCGTCTGTTTCGTAATCACCTCGCTTCCTGAGACAACAGCAATGACACCGCCAGGAATGATAATTGATCAGCAACTGATTGTAAATGACACGAATGATTCTTCGATTGGGTTCAATTTGTCCGGTCAAAGAAGCAACGAGTCTCAAGGAGGGCGTAGTGACAGAGGTCATGGAGCGTCGGTCTCTATTCCGTATGAATTGAATTTTACAACTTCATTGATACATGCAAGGAGCCCATATCAATATAGCGGTAACTGCACACTTTTGCAACAGCGTTGTCACTTCTTTAGAAAATGAGTCGAATTATAAATTTACTGTCAATGAAACAATAAAGAAAAATATCATGGACTTTTACAAAGAAATCTGAAAGGTAAAGCTGAAAATTGTTCAGTTTACATTTTTTTCATATTGATTAAAGCTTTAATAATTAATTATAATTAACAAAATCTGGACGAATTTCGGGATTTTAAAATTGTTCGAAGTGGCACCATCGCATTAAAATGACACTAGCTACGTCTTCAGCTTTCACTAACACTCGGAGTCCCATTCATTATATTTTCAGATAGACGATGAGAAGTGCGATTATACGAAATCGATATCGAACCGTCTCACAACGGTAGATAAATAAAACAGACTTTGTGCTAGCAGTTCGAATTTAATTTTTCACCATAATTCTTTTAAATAACTCATAACATTATGCGATTTCATTGGATCTATCAGAAAAAATAATAGGGTCGCAGTTTGGATTTGGAAAGCTTCACTTAAAAATTCATAACTCCACATGTTTTGTTGTTGTATATTTTGCTGTAATTAAAAAAAAAAAAAAAAAAAAAAACAGAAAACAAATAAGTATTCAAAAAACTTCATTTGTGAAAGTAACATACAGGGTGTTTTTTTTATCTCCCCCCCCTGGTTTTTTTTCTTGCTAATTGAGATAAAATGTTGCGGTTTGGACTATTCTTCATCATTTTGGCTGAATTTTCTTTTTTTGGGGTCGAAACCCCCCCAGCCCCCCTAGGGGGGCCCCCAGGGGGGCTATCTCCAAAATTTCAAATGGCAACCCCTATCTTGTGATACATCGTTCAAAAGGGCATAAAATTCTAAGACTTTTGGCGCAAACCGGAAGTTGATATCGTTTTTCGTTTTCGATATATCGAATTTCAAAGTTCGATTTGGACCCATTTTCAAAAAATCGTTACTCCACTTTGGAAAGTCGGAATTAAAAAAACTATGGGTCCAAAATACTCTAAAAAGCAAGTACTTTTCAGATAACGAAATGGTTTTGACATAAAATTTGATTTTAGAGCCTCAATTTTTTTTTAAAAATTTTACCCCTAAAAGGGGCTATCTTGAAAATTCCCTTCCACGACCCTTATTGAATGATACGTCGATCAAAAAAGCATAAAAAACTGAACATTTTGGCGCAATCCGGATATCGATATCGTTTTTCGTATTCGAGATATCGAATTTTGAAGATAGGCGAAAATTGACTTTTTAATATTCGATATCTCGAATACGAAAAACGATATCGATATCCGGATTGCGCCAAAATGTTCAGTTTGTTATGCTTTTTTGATCGACGTATCATTCAATAAGGGTCGTGGAAGGGAATTTTCAAGATAGCCCCTTTTAGGGGTAAAATTTTTAAAAAAAAATTGGGGCTCTAAAATCAAATTTTATGTCAAAACCATTTCGTTATCTGAAAAGTACTTGTTTTTTAGAGTATTTTGGACCCATAGTTTTTTTAATTCCGACTTTCCAAAGTGGAGTAACGATTTTTTGAAAATGGGTCCAAATCGAACTTTGAAATTCGATATATCGAAAACGAAAAACGATATCAACTTCCGGTTTGCGCCAAAAGTCTTAGAATTTTATGCCCTTTCGAACGATGTATCACAAGATAGGGGTTGCCATTTGAAATTTTGGAGATAGCCCCCCTGGGGGCCCCCCTAGGGGGGCTGGGGGGGTTTCGACCCCAAAAAAAGAAAATTCAGCCAAAATGATGAAGAATAGTCCAAACCGCAACATTTTATCTCAATTAGCAAGAAAAAAAACCAGGGGGGGGAGATAAAAAAAACACCCTGTATATTTATTTGCATGCATGATATTACTTGAAATTTTCCTAAACTACATTGATTTTTATCGGAGCAACTCCCCCCCCCAAATTCAAAATTTACTGTCTTGAGAATTATGCAATAATGCAACTCTCTGTCTGCTAAATCAGTGTTACTAGATACTATAGAAAAAGGATGTTTGTTTTTCTACAACCTTTTAAAGCTTATAATATTCAAGTTATATCAAAGGATACCTTACATGTTTGTTTTACGCAGCGCTGAAAACATATAAGGTAGGTGACCCAAAGGTGGCCCGGCTATAAAGGTGGCCCACCCTTGCTTATTTCAATCAATTACACGAATTGACGATAGATGGCGTTAGTGCTGAGTAGCAGGATGCTATAGCTTCCCCCACTCCAAAAATCAAGAGCATCGGGCGATTCAGTCGGCGCGAAACAGTGCAACGTCCATTTTTGTAGGTTTTCAGCTAATACTCACGGTAGTAAACAATCGTAAAAGCTAAGTCCTTAAATCGAGTCCACCTTTGACTTTCAATTCATCATAAATCATTATAATTTTTGGTGTAACTAGAGTCTAGATTCCGTTTTTGAACGATAAAATAGCATTTGAATACTTATTAATGAAATTTAAAAGGTGGTGTACACCTTTAGGTGCATCAAAAATATGAGGGGTGGCCACCTTAGGTGCATGTTTTGCGCGATGTCAAAACTCTACTTTTTTCAAACGCAAAAAAAACCTCAAAAACAAGCAAATTTAAAAAAAAATGAAATTAACATATGATGACCGACTGTCTAAAAAGTAAATTGACATATTTAGTTTTTTTTATCTCTCATGCCTCATATGTGCATATTGGCCCCAAGCATAGGTATGGCCACCTTTGGGTCACTTACCTTAATGAGGAATCGGAGATTTGTGCTTATAGTGTAGAGAGATGGAATGGTCAACAACAACATGAAAAATCACGAAAACACCCTTCTAAATCAATCAAGCTCTAGAAAAATGTAAACAACGCAATCGCACCTCAAAACCCTCAGCAATTAACAATTAACGCAATTAACCCTCAGCGGTAAGGACGAATTCACCAAATCAAATGTCTATAATGGGGTTCTTACAAACTTTTGCTACAGGGGATTGAAAAGTAGATTCTTGCATAAAAACCTGTAAAATTGACGATGAGTTGAGTAGGTACACTAAAAAATCACAAAATTCACTCTCAGAATTAGGCTTAATGGCGGAGAGACGCAGGTATCATGTGAGATTCCTATCAAGGTATATGGAGAACAGGTATGGACAACACTCGACTCAGGGGGCGTGGCCACTAGAGAAAAAGCGACTTCGCCGCCATCTTGTCTCCTATTTACACCGTGTATATCTTGCATTGTTGTTTGTGGTTAGGTTTGAAGGGGAAGTTTATCTGAAGCAATACTTTATATATTTGAACAATGAAATGTAATTTTTATCTTTAAATGTTAATTTTGTGACTATAGAATGGATTAACATCATCAATTACGTTGTTCATTTTTTTTTTCAAGATGTGACATCTAAATTTGAATCGCGCGGTCAGAAAAATGGCGGAGTCGCTTTTTTCACAACCAATCAGAGCCAAGCTCAGAGTGTTGTCCATACCTGTTCTCCATATACCTTGGATTCCTATCTAAATTGAGACATACATCTATGTTTCCGAAGAGAAAGTGACAAATTAGATTGGAATCCCCCATGATACCTGCGTTGAACACTTAAACCGCCATTGCGATCTTGTCATCGTTAAAGCAGTTATGTGAGTTTATTACTAAATTCCAGACTTTCTTATTGTGCTTTCCGTGATTTTCGCTGGTTTTTACATCAGATTGGACTATTCATTTTCTCACAGCAAAAGTTTGCAAGAGCCCCATTAAGTGAAAATCGGCGATGAGAGGAAAGCGCACTGGGGTCTTGTTTTTTCCGCCTCTTCTATAATGGAAATTTTTATCAGAGAGAGTCGAAGAAAGTTATTTTTAAATAGCTCTCTTTATTTACCTATACTGCGATAGAAGTTTACAGCCAGCGACAATTCATTCTAATACTAGTCCTAGCGTAGTTGCGTTTGGGTGCGTGGGCGGATACAGGGAATTGTCTTTCTCTCTCTTCCTCCATTTGATCTTATGTGTCGTAAAAGGACAGCAGAGGGGGCCATCACGTGACTTTGGCCCCCTCTTCTGTCCTTTTCTAACGCACGTTTTCAAATGGGAGGAGAGAGAGAGAAAGACATTCGGGATCCCGATTGTGCTATATTGTGCTATTGTTAATCCGAAAGAAAACACTTAGAAAATAAAACTCATCCAACAACACGCCTCCCTTTCAGTGCTACACGCGTGGAAAATTTTGTGTCACTGCAATTTGATACTCCTTTGTTAAAAAGTCATAATTCATAAATCTGCACGCCGAATGCCGATGTCATTCAACGAACATCCATTAAATTGGCACCTTGACAATGCATCTCGGGAAACAAATTGACTGGGAAGAAAATATTAAAGATGCTGCATGCTACATTATTATTGCTGCTTCGCCTCCTCTTGTAGCTGTATCAGTGTAGATCAACATAAATCAGCATGGATCTTTGTAAACGTTCGAATGTGTTTGCGTGGAGTGCATAACTGCATGAGAGTATCCAGTGTCGTTAAAAAAGCATTCTTTGTATTTTGCATAGTTTTTAGATTTGGCAGTGTAATAAATCGCCAGATTTCCCGTGATTCAACATGAAACATGCGGTTTTTTTGGCCTAATCTGACAACCATGGTGTACTTATATCGTCTCACAGCGCGCTTTTATACGACTTCGATGAACAGATTATGATTACGCGTCTATTTTAATGTGCGGTTATGACCACAGGGTGTTCCATATGTTCTGTACAGCAACAACAAAAAATGAAAGAAATGAAAGAAATAAAATAAATAAAATAAATAAAATAAATAAAATAAATAAAATAAATAAAATAAATAAAATAAATAAATAAAAATAAATAAATAAACGCGAAGTAATGATGGATTTCTTATAGAGTTAATTGTGCCGATAATTACGAGCACAACAAACGCATGAGTGATTTTTTAGAATGTTTCACGCAACGAAACTATTTTAATGATGAATGGCACAAAACTCAAAAAAAAAAAAAAAAAAAAAAAAAAAAAAAAAAAAAAAAAAAAAAAAAAACACACGGTGAACAATGGTGAACTAACCAAAAAACAATACTTTTCTTGGTTTTAAAAGAACGAGACTACAGCACGTGACGTCACTTGTTACATTGTGACGTCCTACTAAATGCTTTGACGAAATAACAATACTCTCCCTCTTACAAAGATCTTCCCCAACCTTTATTTACAACCCCTTCATTCACATTTTAAGTTGCAGTGGCGTCCGGAGGATATGAAATTAAGGCAGGCAATACCGAAATGCGTAATACGGTCCACGAAAAGTACACATCAGGATACTCCTCTTAGAAGAATCTTTATGTCCTATACTTCCTAAGCGTAGAGTTTAGTTGATAATGACGGAAAACTGATTGATCAGTTGCTTTTTTTAGAGAAGTTGTGTCAAATTCAAAAAACCTTGAGGCAGGCAGTGATCACTTTATTTGATGGTTCCGCGCGCCACTGATTAGTTGAAGCAGCTGGGAACTCTATTTTACTGTAAAAATACTGTAACAATAATAATTATAAAAAAAAAAAAAAAAAAAAAAAAAAAAAAAAAAAAAAAAAATCTATCGAAAACAAAAATCACGTTGAAATGAACTATAATGTGACATGACATGACTTCATCATGAACTTGTGAATTGCTTGTCTAAAAGACTAGTAATGCCAATTAAACGCAAATAAAATGATCACCACTCCCTTCATCCAGCCGCCAGTCACTGATTGTGCAGGCATCAGAGGCATCTATAATAATAAATCGATCAGTCACTTAGCCTAGGTCGAAGTCTCATAAAAAATTGCACTCACTTACATGTCGTCTGCACTGGGCTCACGAGATAGGAAGCCCACTTAAAGCAGTGTGGTAGTCACACAGTGAGTTGGTGCAAATAATTAGTTTGGCAAAAATTCCATCGAATTTTATGAACTTTTTAGGAATGTCAGAAGAGGTTCGATAGATTATGTTTTACAACGAAAGTCAGTCTGAGTTTAACCGAAATGGTCATTGCAGGAAATAAAAATGTCGTTGGTTTAGCTTATTCCGTTATTTATATTAAACTTTGTCGTGGGTTTATTTTTATCTACTTATCACAGTCCGGAAGATGTTGATTGATTAGCTTCACTGTGCGACAAAGTGGAAGCATAAACGCACTGCTGCAGTTGGATGTGGAAGGAAAAATTATCAAGCGGAAATTGGAAGCTCTCCCTATAAACTATTTTTTCGCTTTATTTTCACGCCGAGCGCATGAATATTCAAATACCTCGCTTTAATCCTTGAATGTCTCTTATACCACAAAGGCGCTCCCTGGGAAATAGATCAAATGCAGTCAACCTTTTGATGTTCACTGTTACTTTTTATTGATTTTTACCCCGCATTTTTCACGCAATTATTCTTCATAACACCGAATGTAAGGATCACTGTAAGTAAAAAACAAAATAACACGCCAAGAAAAAAAGACTGTTAAATCAACTGGAAAATTCTGGCTGTTGCCAAAAGAAATGTACGTGTTTGTAAAGATAAAGATCCTTGAAATTCACAGGGCGTTCTTTTGGCAACAACTGGAAAACCAATGGCCGAACTTTTCCTGTTGTATCAACAGTCTGAAGTTGCCTCATTTCTAGCCAGACCTAAATCCTCTCTGAAAAATATAAAAATATAAATGAAGGGTAGAGTGGATAAAGGGGTTATGTGAAACTTTTCTGATTTAGAGAAAATCGACTTTGAAGTTCAAAAAATGGACGTTTTCGACATTTTAGCTGAACAGCTTTGAAAGTAGGGTCATATCCTACATTTTTGAACCAAGTTGGAAAATTTATAGATAGATACCATCATAACTCCTTCATTTACTGTGCTAACTCGATTTTTTCCAAAATGTCACATAACACCTTTATCCACTCTACCCTTCAAATGATTTGTTGACGTTCCTTTGTGATAGGTATAGATCAGGGACAATATATCATAGAGACCACGCACTATCCATCTTGCCCATGTTTGCGCGAGGTGGCAACTTTTTTTTTCGGGGTCTCAACAGAACATCGCAAACATGGACCATACGTTGACTGATGAGAAACGTCGTTGAGATTTTTGCCCAGTGAATCCGAAGCACCAAAATTGCATCAGTCAACGTATGGTCCATGTTGGATGGTGCTTTTTCACGCTCCCTATGTTAATTTCTGTTGAGCTCCAAAAATAAAGTCAGCCACCACGCGCACGGCTAGTGCGTGGTCTCTATTATATATTGTCTCTCGTATAGATACCGCAAAATTCAAGTCCAATGAAAATCAAGCTTTGAACGGGAAAATCTAAAAAACAAAAACCAAACAATCAAACGATGGAGCGCCTTTAAAGTTTTAATTGATGTCTCTCAAATCGCCATATTTTGTTTGTATCAAAGAGTGACTCAACAACTTAAAAGTTAAGAAGACGAGCATGAAGCAAACAAATTTATTGCGCGATAACAAATAGTTGGAGTCTTCAAAATACCCGAGCTAGAAAGAGCAGTGCGCGGTAGCTGGTAATCGATTAAACTCAATAAATTGCTCATTAAAAATCGATAAATGAGCCCGATTTGAAAGGAGTTATTAAAACTAGTACCGGCCTACGTTCAACAACGGGTCAGGAAATCAATCAAAAAAAAATCTGCATCATTTTACCTCGTTTCCTACCTATTACGTATCAATTCAGAGCGCGCGTTGTTGCCAGATTAGGTCGTGAGATGCAACATGGCGAGATGTTAGGTTTAAGGACTCGTAATACGATTTCTCCAATAATTTCGATGTTTCGCGGGGGAAAAAAGACTGCGGTAGAATTTACCACCTGCACAGCTGATTTTGGAGTCTGAAATCAAGTATGGTAAATTTTACCATCATATAGTAAATGCAACGTATACCTTGTGGTGAAATGTATACCAACAGGTTATCTTAATTTATCACAAGGTACAAACAGAGCCATAAGTCCTGCGTCGACGATTCGACGCAACCCGCACTACACGTAAAATTAAAGCTCTCTTATCTTTCTTTTCTTTTGTTCTCTCAAGACCGAGAAAGGTTCGGGCTACGTGTAGTGCGGGTTGCGTCGAATCGTTAACGCAGGACTAATGGCTCTGCTTGTACGTTGCATTTACCATACTTGATAGCAGACTCCAAAATCAGCTACCTATGCAGGTGGTAAATTCTACCAGTCTTTATTTCTGTGTTCTAAAAGTATCGAATACAGATGCCTAAACTTCTGAACATTAGATCGATATTAGCATCTAATATTCAATAACTATACTGACTTTTGCTTGTTTGGTGGTTCTCGAGTTGTTAATGATTTGACATAGAGGCAGTGGTGAATCCTCAGGGACACACACACCATCCCAGAAACCTCGAAATTGCCTTTTTTCAACAGAAAACGGTCTAAGAATGATTCATTAGACGCTGCAAATTTCACAATTTCCGAAAGCCCCCCCTCTCCCCAAAAAAACTTTCTGAAAACTCTCACTGCAAATATGGGTGTCAAATCCTTCATGGATGGTAATCGAGCGAGGACCAATCAAACAGAAAATCAGAAATCAAACAGTGGCCGAGGCGTGATATTTGGCAACAATGTAGTTTCTCCATTTATACTCACGCAAAAAATCGAACGCTTAGGTCATCGGCGATGACCAGGCATTTCGACCTTTCGAATGTGTTCAAATGGGAAAAATGAACGTTGCCAAATCGCACGCCTCGCCACTGAAATCAACGATGGTAAATTTTTAACCTCGAATTTTCAAACTGACACTTTAAATTATTAAGTATTGTAGGTACTATGACTTTCAAAAGAAAGTATCCGGGTCATAATTCTCATTGTAAAATTTTTCCGTTATTTTTAATAGAATTTACGATTTTTCGAGACGTACTCTGAAATGGACATTCTGCTTAGTCCTTGAACTCTTGAAAGTCACAAACTTGCTCAAAGCTAGCACAGATATTCTATTAAGTAAAAATTTCGACCAGGGTACTTTCTTTGGAAAGTCATGGTACCTATTTAATACGTCATGGTCATCATGGGCGTGTGATACTTATAGATAAATTATATTAAATACCTTTGAGGTATGCGCTAAGTACTGAGTAAGTATTACCAATTGAATGTATTAGAATAGAAAATTGATTAATCAAATATAAAGAAAGTATATACATCTAGTTTCTACTAGAGTCCCTATATACTATGAGAGTTGCGCCAATGATAATTCCATTTCTGATTGGCTCTCAGATTTAGGCTGTCAAGAATGCTCCAAGAGGCAAATGCAAATGGCGGCGGGTTTGTTTACTTTTCGCGTACTAGCTTTCATTACACATTTGAAGTAACAGTGACCGCATTAATTATTGTTAATTTTTCCTCTACTTGAATCCCATTCTGGAGAACATTATCTCTTTCAATAACGACCGTTATTCTGAAATCTGAACCTAACCTATATAAAAGATAGCGAAATAGCGACAACAGCGAAGAGGCAAATAGTCATCCGCCATTTGCAATTTGCCTCTTGGAGGCTCCATTGATCCGCTTCTTCTTCTTCATTTTGAGAGACTTGGCGCAACTCTCATTGTATATAGGGACTCTAGTTTCTACAACTATGCATTAAAATTATATGAATTGGCATGTGTGAAATATGAAGGGTTCAACTGCAGAAGAGAACACGGGGGAGGAAGTGCCTTCATTTTTAGCAGCAGGCAAAACCATATCAGTCATGTAGGAACAGTTATCTCACGAATCTATTTTTATTGATTTTATATTCGAGCAAGGCACTGCACTGCAACTCCTATGATTAAGCAATACATTTTAACACATGTGTCTATTAAAACGCAAGGAAACTGTCGAATTGCAAGGGATTATTCAGTGTTCACCACATACATATCCTATCGAGTTCGATCTTTTTCGTGGGTTTAAATAAACAAAATGCGAAACGTTGCCAAATTTGCGAGCACTTGCCGCGCCCACCACAACCAGTAACCAGACGCAACCGCCGCCGCACGCTGTCTCATTATTTATTATTTTATTAATTTATCCGTTTGATTTTTGATTTTTTTGATTTTTTGTATTCATCTGTATGCTTTGAGAGATATATAAATACCCATTCATTTCAACAATTGTTTTTAAAACTTTATGAACACTTAATAAAATACCACGCCTCTTCAACTCTTTTAGCACTTACTTCATACATGTGTTTACCGTGTCATAAAAATGATTGTACATAGAGACCACGGATTTCAATCAAAACAATGAGTCATGTGAACGGCTTTCCGCAAACACAAATAGCAGATCGCTCGCAGCTGACGTATGAGATTACCTGCTTTCTTTTCTATCTCTTATCGTATCTGCTTCTGTATGGGTACCTAATCACCCGTCATTATGAAACGTATAGTCCTACTAATCCTTTGTCACGTCAGTGCCTCTTGAGTCTTGAATACCTGACTAGGTACTTCGTCTTAATTTTGTATTCATTGGTATTCGTCGAAGGTGTAAATATGTTGGACACGCTCGATTTAGATTCACTCAATATGTTTGTTGCACTCTTCTGGAATGTATGTAGAAACGGACGGTTCGTGCCTTTGTGAAATTTCGAGAAAAATACGATTTGGCCCATTAAAAATTGGGGATGTACTCACTTAAAGTAACTTTACATTTAATATACTGGACTGGTTTGTATTAAAAAGCACGCCAGGTGACATGTGGCTGATCCTTGAAATTTCTTAATAAGAATGGAAAACAGAGGCTTGTGGAGACAAGTCACTTGGTTTACCAATGTCTAATCAAAATATGGAATTTATCTAATAAGGTCAGTCTTCAACCAATTAGATAAATTCCTTGCTTTGATTAGACGTGAAAAACATGATGATACATACGCGGAATGAGACTCATCTCCATCAAACACCGTTCTATAATCTCATCCAGTCTATATTCAAAAGGACGAGAATTTCAATGGTCGACCTTCTGTGCTGGTGTTTCATGGAACGTCCTGCCATAGAAATTCAAAATGTTTGCCTCCTTTTGAAATTGGTCACTGGCATGTTGTCAATGTGACTGAAATCCATTTTTATCCACAATGGCACCAATCGATGCTGATTATGTGCACCGTTGTCAGAAAACACCCTGCGCCATGCCCATTGTGGAATAGTACCTATTGCAGGGCTGCCGTTTTCAACCGATTTTTCAATTCACCGATGATTCCACCGGTTAAGAAAAGATTACACAGTTCAGTTCAGTGTATGACTGTAATGCACGAAAATACTCTGATCTGTAATCTTTTCTCAACCGGTGGAGTCGTCGATGACTTTAAAAAACTTGCGGATATTTTGATGAATTAACGGAGTTTCCATCGATCGAGAAAAGATTACAGATCAGAGTATTTCGTGCATTGCAGGCATACACTGAACTGAACTGTGTAATCTTTTCTCAACCGGTAGAATCATCGGTGCATTGAAAAATGCGATTGATTACACGCCAAACGGCAGCCCTGATCCTATTGGCATTTTTAGAGTTGTGGAGCAGACATATAATGTTTTAATTACGCATCTCGGTGCGACAAAGGTGTCCATACGAAGCGACGCGTGGCGCATGGTCCATAAAGCTGGGAGGGAAGGGAGGCGTCTCTATCTGGCCGTCAACCCACGTTGGAGGTGCTCACACTCTCACTCACACTACCACTGTATGCAAAATTCCCGCCGCGGCAAAGCATATTAAACGTGAGCGCGTCGCCTGTACAGTCATTCCATAATGGTCGATCATGGTAATCATTTTACATTTATTCCGGAACGAATGCTCTTGTGTATATTTACTTGTCTTGTCGATGGGTTTTCGCGGTTGTATAAACCGTTCAAAGCGTGAATTACGCATTGACGTCACGCATTTTGTGACGTTTTTCCTTCTTCTATTGATCCCTTATTTATTACCGCTTACCGTTGCGTTGAAAGAAATAAACAAAAATAGAGAACATTTCATTCGGAGAAGAAAGAGCCAGAAAAGGAAGGAAAAAACGATAACGCAATATCTTTGAAAGGAACGAACCGTCATGACACTTGAGCAAAAAAACTTGGATTCTTCTTACACTGAGAGTTTCAATGTCTATAAGCGGGAAAATGTGTCCTATTATAGTTAATTGTCTTCAGATACGCCTCGAAAGTTCTACTGATTCCAGGTTTTGGAGAAAAAGTATATACAGAAGTTAGCATAAAGGGGCTAAATTCACTGGGGCTGATTTCACTGGGCACAACTGAGTTAGAATCTGTATGCATGCCGCCAATGGTATACTTTGATGGCATTCTATAATCGACGCAATAATTGAATTGGACAGTGGCGGTATTTCAGGTATTGACCGGGGGGGGGAGGGGAGACAAATCTGATAATTTTATCTTCTTCTTCTCATGCTCTTGGTCCCTAAAAAATTGACCATCGAGGACCTTAATGATCCAATTGTCCTTTTTCACTTACACTTTAGGCAAATTTTGGTGGAAAACACACATTTTGCACACGTTCTTTCTTACCCCTGAAATCCTGTAATGAAACTTTCTTAAACTATACTCGCTATATTTAACACCTTCTTTTCTTCTTCTCCTCCCTAGAATTTCCCGAGTGAGCCGAAATTTTGGGATGTGCCGATCATGGGATAGGCAATTGCCCCCCCCCCCCATAAATTACGCCTCCGTAATTGAGCACGAACTGTCATAACTTTGTGAAAACGCTCCATACACACTAGAATCACAAGTCAAAAATAGTCAGGAGGGTACACTATGACGGCGGGGGTGGGGGGATATTTCTATTTGAAATCCATGAGACCCTGCTAGGGACGATGAAATGTAAAAAAGGACTCCTAAAATCTATAGTTTGTTAGAAATCGTATCTTAACCAACTCCTATCATCTTAGAAATCTCATCAATAGAAACATTGCATCTTTCAATGTATACGCGGTACCGGTACCTCTATAGCTAATATAATACTTATAGTTATGTGCTCGTTCAACACAATCACCCATTGTTACCTACAATGTATCACTTTATGTACAGTTAAATTTTGTGTGCGCGAGATGCGACATCCATTGTTATACAGGGTGTATCACATAACCTGCTCACTATGGTTTTCTTGAACGGGTGACGATAAAAAAATCTGGAAAAATCTGTTTTATAGTAACTCGGACCTGAAGTTTCATTTAAAAATACTGCCACAACCCAAAATTTGGTTTTTGGGGGGTTTTCAGGGGGGGTGCCCCCCTAATCTCGAGATTTTCAAATAGCAACCCCTATCTTGTGATACCTCGTTTGAAAGAGGGTAAAATTCTAAGCATTTTGGCTTAAACCGGAAGTCGATATCTTTTTTCGTTTTCGAGATATCGAAGGTCAAAGATCGATATAGTACCAATTTTCGAAAATTCTTAACTCCTACAAAAAAAGTCGTAAAACAAAAAACTGCACATGTAAAATGCTCTACTTGATGAGTACTTTCAAGGAAAAAATACAAATTTACAATCAAATAAACCGGAAGTCGACTTTTAGGCACCTTAACATTTTTGGCGGGAAAACCTCCATTTCTCAAAATTTTCAAATAGCAACCCCTATCTTTTAATACCTCATTCGAAAAGGCGTAAAAAGTTGTGCATTTTGGCGCAATCAAAAGTCCGATATCATTTTTCTACTTCGATATATCGAAAATCGAAGTTCGATTTAGACCATTTTTCGACCCTGTAAAAAACGGATCCTATCGTGTGATACATCATTCAAAAGCACATGAAAAACCAAGAATTTTAGTGCAAACCGGAAGTCAATACCTTTTTTCGCGGTCGAGATATTGCAAGTTAAAGTTTAAGGTAGGCCCTAACCAAAGACTAAACTTTGACTTGCGATATCTTGACCGCGAAAAAAGGTATTGACTTCCGGTTTGCACTAAAATTCTTGGTTTTTCATGTGCTTTTGAATGATGTATCACACGATAGGATCCGTTTTTTACAGGGTCGAAAAATGGTCTAAATCGAACTTCGATTTTCGATATATCGAAGTAGAAAAATGATATCGGACTTTTGATTGCGCCAAAATGCACAACTTTTTACGCCTTTTCGAATGAGGTATTAAAAGATAGGGGTTGCTATTTGAAAATTTTGAGAAATGGAGGTTTTCCCGCCAAAAATGTTAAGGTGCCTAAAAGTCGACTTCCGGTTTATTTGATTGTAAATTTGTATTTTTTCCTTAAAAGTACTCATCAAGTAGAGCATTTTACATGTGCAGTTTTTTGTTTTACGACTTTTTTTGTAGGAGTTAAGAATTTTCGAAAATTGGTACTATATCGATCTTTGACCTTCGATATCTCGAAAACGAAAAAAGATATCGACTTCCGGTTTAAGCCAAAATGCTTAGAATTTTACCCTCTTTCAAACGAGGTATCACAAGATAGGGGTTGCTATTTGAAAATCTCGAGATTAGGGGGGCACCCCCCCTGAAAACCCCCCAAAAACCAAATTTTGGGTTGTGGCAGTATTTTTAAATGAAACTTCAGGTCCGAGTTACTATAAAACAGATTTTTCCAGATTTTTTTATCGTCACCCGTTCAAGAAAACCATAGTGAGCAGGTTATGTGAAACACCCTGTATATTAACACGGTAATAAATATAATTAGAATAAGATTTGACCAAAAATTCAAAAAACAAAAAACAAAAAATCGGCCACACAAAAAAAAATTGCCGAAAATTTTGCGAATCACGCATGTTTGAACTAGTTTCTTCAGCATATCATTTTGCCTCATCGAAATTTTTCGCACGTTTTTCGTCTCGTTTTTTAGTTTTCAATCACGAATAAATTGCAAGCCTGGCTCACGTGCAATGTAGGTATATGACCTTGACGTGGGGAAATCTGAGATACTTTGTCATTAAATTTGCATGCAGGTTTAACTTAAATAGAGAACAAGAGCAGAATTCATCAAAGTCTAGTTGTTAATGGTTCAATAACGCGTGTATGATCAAGTGTTGAATCCAATTTGGAAATTACTGCTATACAATTTATGATGCATTGGGTTATTGAATCCCGCTTGAGTGACGTGAATTGTAAATGCCTCGATACGTCATCTGTAAAAACCAATGAAAAATGCTCGATCGATGTGCTAGTCGCTTGTTTCTCTTAATATAATCGATTCTTGTATGCATAGATTTAGACAGGAGTAAAGCGCAATGAACTCGTATTCTTTGAGTGGTTCCTTGTTTGTAGGAGGAAAAAATAAGCACCCAATCCAATGCCAAAAATCCATTTTGATAAATTAGCCGTATAATTCAAATGATTAGATTAAAGGTAAGTAGTTGAAGCTGAAGTATCTAAGGCCTAAGATGAAGAATAAGGATAGTGCTAATGCTGAAGGTGCTTTATTTTTAGAGTAAGCATAAAGATATACGCAGCAGTGGCGCGGCGCACACTGGGGCCGACTGAGGAAAAAATCCCTAAAATGGAGTATGCAGGGGAGATAAAACTATTCGGTAGAACTTTAGTCCAGGGTATGTAGGTTGATATCCAAACACAGTTTTGCCCAAAAAAAAATTCAGAAAGGAGAAAATAAGCTCCGAACTCAGTTTATCTGAAAATACCAAATTTCAGGCATTTTTTTATGTTTGATTTTTTTATTTTTGCACTTTTGCTTTAGATATTGACAAATATCTGTAAGCATGTCTCAAAAGTGCGTCTGTAGAGCTTTCGATTCATATGTAGGAAGTTTAGAAAAAAATATTTCAAAGTGACGAAATTAATTATTTAAGTGGGAGGGTAAAGATTAGTCAAATTTAAAGTTTAATAGATTCGCAAAAAAAAGCTCCAAGAGGCTCCAAGTTCTAATATTGATTTTCTGATAGTCAATACCATTAGGAAGAAGCCCTGAAAATTTAAACTGCTCTTTTTGTCCACTTTTGGAGATATCGATTTTTTAATAAGCAGGGGTCCGATTTTTTTACATCTTTTTTCACGTAAATGCAAGTTCTGCGCGCGGGCATCGCAGTTGAAAGTTAAATAAGAAGTGGCAAAACTGTTCCAGCCCCTGTTTCGATGAGAAAATTGCGGAGAGCAAACGCAAGGTATCCCATGTAGGCATAACCGCTGCTGCAAAATTGTAGAAATTTACCATTGTTGCCTAATGTTGCATTAAAATTTAAAAAAAATACATAAAGTAAAATGGAAAAATTGAAATCCACGATTTGGCAACACTGGATTTCATCTACTTAAATGCAAATAAAAAATAAATTCTTGAATCCTAGAAAAATTGAGATAACTTTGAAAGTTATGCGTGATGTTGTCTCAATTGTTGTTCTTAAAAAATACGGAGCTCACTGATCATCTTTGTTATTGGACAATTTTGGAACCCCCTGCCCCTAAAAATGACTCCGAAATGTTGGTTACACGGATACTTACCATGGTTAGCTAGAATAAGTCCTCAGGATTTTAGTTTCCATCCCATTCTTAAGTTTTATGAGCATTTTCCTCAAAATTTAGTAAACTTTCACTATTTTCAGGTGGTTTTTTGCCAATATCTCTCTAACAAATTAAGGCAGAGAAATGTTCTTTGCACCAAAAATCTTAGTTTTTCATGCTGTTTTCACAGATATGCCACATGATGGGGGTTTCAAAAAACCAAAAAATTATTGGGGGGGAGGGGGCCCCCAATTTTGAGTAAATATGTCATCCATCATTTTTGATGGCTGGAGTATGACCCCTGAGTCCACACAAGCTCACATACAAAATTTCATTGAAATCCGTCAAGTAGTTTTGGAGTTACAGAATTATTTCCGATTTTCATACAATCGGCTCCACAGTGCGGCGTAGCGTGCGATTTGCCAACTTTGTAATGGCGCAAACCTTTTGAGGTTTGAATGGACCATAGGTTTGAATGGACCATAGGTTTGAATGGGCAAAATTCAACGTTGCCAAATTGCACGCCACAATAAATAGGGTGCTTTGCATCGATTTAAAAACGGACAATGGGGTTGTTGCACACTTTTGCTGTAAGCGATTGAAGGGTCGATTCAGATGCAAAAACCAGCAAAAATAACGATACTAGCGCTAAAAACTCACGAAATTCACTCCGAAACTCATTGAATACATTTAAATGCGCAAGCGTGATGGCGGCGACTAATAATGAGAGATTCCCATCTAATTAAACTGTCACTCTATCAAGAAGTGACCAATAAGAGACGACTTTCCTTTGACACAGGTGTCACCAGGTGTCACGGTACCATTATTCGGATGTGGATCACTACTTTGGTTCCGAATTACTCTGTGAATATTCCTTATAAGCATAGAGAAAATGAAGCGAAATTGAGATGGAAATCTTCCATTATATTAGCACCATAAGCCACCAACACGCTCGCGTATTTAAATGGATTGAATGAGTTTCGGAGTGATTATCGTGACTTTTCAGTTCTACCATCGTTATTTTTGTAGGTTTTTGCATCTATATAAATCGACCCTTAAATCGCTTACAGCAAAAGTGTGCAACAGCATTTATTGTAAAATGTTTGGCACATCTGGAAACACGTCTGTTGTAAAAAGTTGCTAGATTAAGAAAGGAAATCTTTACATTTCTTACATTAA